>LR812525.1:35271252-35678752 GCA_903798195.1 Danio kyathit | reverse complement strand
GATTTGTGTGAGTTTATTTAAGACTGGTGTCATTTAATATATTTGTGTGTATGTAGGGAGCTGTTCAGGGACCTGAGGAATTTGCAGAAGGTTTTGTTATTGGTGTTCGAAGTTTACTGGGTCACACAGTGGGTAAGATTCCTCCAGCTGTTCTCTCTCAAATCCACATATATTCTCCAAGGATCCTTACTGCAGATGATTGGCTGTTTCTAAACCGTATAATCTCCCTAGGGGGTGCAGCTGGCATGGTGTCTCGTATAACTGGCTCTGTGGGTAAAGGCCTGGCAGCCATCACTATGGACAAGGAGTATCAGCAGAAACGGAGGGAGGAGATGAACAGGCCCACCAAAGACTTTGGAGAGAGTCTGGCTAAAGGAGGAAAGGGCTTCCTCAAGGTACTGAACACACACACTGACAAAACCCCCTCCTTTCCTTTTGTATTAAACGAACATTTACAGTAGAGCTCCATTGTGTATAGCATGAATTGACTTTTTGTTATGCTCCTGTTCTCCTTCAGGGAGTGGTCGGTGGAGTAACAGGAATTGTGACCAAACCGGTGGAAGGTATGGCGGTTTACTGCTGATGCAATCCTGGCTTGAATGAATTTGATCTCTTTTTGTGATGGCAAAACTATTTGTATAAAATGCAAAAATAACAGTTTACTGGAAATTGGAATTGCACAAATAAATACAGTTGATGGCAAAATTATTAGCCCTGCCGCCTGTCAAATTTAAATTCTTTTTCAAATATTTCCCAAGTCATGTTTAACAGAGACATTCTGTAGACATTATTGTTTATTATTATTAGATATTTATCTCCCTTAAGAAATGTAACATACTAGATCACTGTTGTCCAGTGACTTGCCCAATTTAACGAATTAACCTAGTAGTGCATTTAAATTGCACTTTAAGCTGAACACTAGTATATTGCAAAGTAACTAGTAAAATATTATGCACTGTCATCATTGCAAAAGACAAAAGAAATGAGCTATTAGAAACTGATTATTAAAATGATTTATTAATTATTAACAATTATCTTAATAAAAAATAAAGGATGCACACAAAACACAAACTTATATATATATATATATATATATATATATATATATATATATATATATATATATATATATATATATATATATATATATATATATATATATATATAAATTAAAATTTGTTTAAAAATGTATATTTGAAATAGACTTTTCTAGGAGAGCTAATAATTTT
This sequence comes from Danio kyathit, assembly GCA_903798195.1. Classification (NCBI taxonomy): domain Eukaryota; kingdom Metazoa; phylum Chordata; class Actinopteri; order Cypriniformes; family Danionidae; genus Danio; species Danio kyathit. Next base: position 35,677,523 of record LR812525.1, on the reverse strand, counting down.
GCCATCAAGTGTATAATGCCAACCACTCACAGCAGAATCTGTATAAGATTATAATATTTAAAAGTCTCTTTTGGATTTAGGGGCGAAGAAGGAGGGGGCTGCAGGCTTCTTCAAGGGCATTGGGAAAGGCCTGGTAGGAGTGGTGGCCAGACCTACAGGGGGCATTGTAGACATGGCCAGCAGTACTTTTCAGGGCATTCAGAGGTGAGACACACATGCGCACGAATGTCTAAATATAAACACAAACACATATACTGTATTCAGAGATAGATTCACATGAACTATTGTTCAAATCCTTTGCGTTGGAAAGATTTTTTTTTAATGAAATATGCATTATATTGATCAAAAGAGATGGAGACATTTACGGTTTGATGTTAAAAAAATTAAATACTTCAGCTAAAATAGCACAACTATTTTCAAAGATGATAGTAATGAAAAAAGTAATGAAAAAATTTATATTGCGAACCAAACTAGCTTATTGATTATATTCAGGGCTTGACATTAACTTTTTTGATCACCAGCCACTGTGGCTAGTAGTTTTCCAATATTACTAGCCACTCTGCATTTTGACTAGCTGCAATTTTGTTGTTACGAAAATCTATTTTATATGCATAAATTTTACTTTTGCATCTTAAAATTACTTGATTTAAATTGTGTTATGTGTTACTTTTTTGTGTGTTGTGACCTTGCTCAATGAGCATGAGCAAATGTGTTGGGGTTTCATAGTGTCGCATTGCAATTAGTTTTATTTCACATGACTTTTTAGGGCTCAACACTAAGGATTTACCAATTCTCTCACTAGCCACACCAAACTAATTATTTCCTTACCACAAAGGTTAAATAATGTGTAAAATATAGCAGTGTACATACATTTTTATTTAACAAAAATGTTCGTAAAAACTATTCACATTTGAAAAAAATTTTCTCATGTCTAAAACTACAGCCAGTAGTCTGTCCTGGCTGAAGGTCCCAGATCACCAGTTAACTATATGTAAATGGAGAGTTAATCTCCTATTAAAGCAAAGTTATTGCAAAGGATGATAATTAAACCATATTAATAAAAATAACTGTAAGCAAAAGAAAATATGTGAAAAACATTTCCTGTGTGATGATGAAAGGATGATCAGGCGCACACGGTTAACGTTATATACGGTTAATGTTAATGACCTGTTCAAAGAATGGTTAAATTGAAAGTTGCAACAGCAGCTGCATACAAAGAATCTCAAGCTCTCGAAGGTAGCAGGACTGTGGGTTCACGAGCACCACTTTTTTTCTAATCTGTTTCAAAGGGAACCGATTGCACCATTTGCGTTATCAGGCACAGGAGCTTTTAAGCACTAGCGCGCGTCACATCAGCGGTGCGCACGACATTAAAGCCCTCGTCAGTGAGTGAGGATCGCCTGTGTCTCACAGCGTGCCTGATCATCCTCTCATTCGATATTGACCTGCTTTCTTTTGCTCACGCGAACAATTAGCCTATCAGTCGTGCTGCTTCTCGATTCCAAAATCACATTTGCACGCATATTGTCAAACAATCATAAACTAAAATTCTCATTTTTAGTGACGAGCCAGCACTAGCAATTTAAAAATTATTTTTAACCAGCCAAGGTGGCTAGTGGGAGTGTCTATCTAACCCGCCACAGCTGAATTTGGCAGATTGGCCGGTGTTAATGTCAAGCCCTGATTATCTTATATTAGCATGTATATTATATTATAATGATTTCTGAAGTATCACTGAAGCTAAAAACTCGAGTGTTCAGACTGAATGAATGTTATATACAGATCATTATTGTTAATTGTAATAATATTTCTGTTTGTCTGTGTTTTAATACATTTTTTAATCAAATTGATGCTGCATTGTTGAGAAACATTTCCTAAAAACATTTTAAAATTCCAAAAATTTTAACCAACCTCAAATATTTAACTGAAGTATATTCACAAGTTCCTACTTTCAAATTGTTACGCAATATTATTCGACCCAAAAACATGCATAGTAATTCCACAGGCGGTTTTAAGGGGGCCCACACTTCACTCATTTTTGCAAAGTGGAAGTTGTGAGGCCACTTCCCCCAACCCTAAGTATAGCTTGGAAATCTTGTCTGCTTCCTGCTAGCCCAGAGAGAATGTTTTCATGTATCGTATTATGTAAACTCTGATGTCATTGCACTCTAAACTGGAAAACAAATATTATCCAAGCACTCTTTCAGAAACGGGAATGTTTTTAATGAGAAAGCATGACGAAGATATTTAATGAACCATTTCCTTTGGCAGTTATCATAGGTCATCAGTTGAGATGTCTATAAATGTGTCTTAATTTGTGTCTCTTTGTCTTTGTTGTCATTTGATTTCTCACATAGTGTTGCTTTTGTTTTCCTGTGCGTCAACTAATTTTGTGACTCTTTCTTTCATGTTTTTCATAAGTTAATTCCTGGATGTGTTTGTTCTTTTTAGTTCAGTGAGTATTTGGACGCTCATGAGTGTGTATGTGTGCAGATGTGCGTTTAAACGTCTGGATGACTGAAGCGTGGATGTGTATGTATTTATGCCCATGTTACCCAGAAAGACGGTGAATGATCCCTCTGCATTCACTCAGTCAGGTTTGCTTGTTTCATGGGTTCAGAAAGGAGTGAATTTGGCCGCATGGATAAATTTATTTTTTAATCTGCAGGGTGTGAATGGTAAGTATTGCATCGTGGGAAGCAAAGGATGTGGGCTGTAGCGCAGAGCATTCTGCTGTAATCTACAGTTCAAGAAACCCCTTATAACTGGATTAATTAATCAACATGTGCCTATTTTCCCCTTCATTGTAACATTTGCTTCTGATCTCCACACTCCCTTTCACTGGTGCATTTTGGGGCCAATGGAAAGTCTGATGAGCAGAGCAGCACAGACAGGAGCAGACATGGTATAGAGAGGAGCGGAGGTACCAGATGTTTTCCGGAAAATAAGTTGAACAGTTTTAAAATTGGATTGACAGAATAATAAAAAAAAAGATAAGTCTGCCATATTTGAATGGTTGAAGCTGGTCTTTAACACTCAAGAATAAAATAACAACCAAACAAACAAAAAAAAAATACTGACCCAAAACATATAATATCTGTATCTGCAACTTCAGCATGCAAATACAAAATAAAAGAAAACGAGTATTAGCTAAAAGTATTAGCTAACACAAGATTAAATCGTTATCAATTAAATGTTCTTTATTATTTAGGTACAAAAAACAAGACATAAAAACAAATCAAATCATTCTTACTTGTGAAAGTTCTTGAATTTAAAGTCTCACGAACTGGAAGTTGCTGCAGATCTTGATTCCAGCATGATTATGTATTTCAAACTGACATGGAGTATTGAGTAGGAGGTGGAGCTTTATTTTTGTGCTCCTCCTCTCATCTTTCACTTGCAGCAAACTAACAGTTGGAGGGGCGTGGTTAAACATTTTTCACCCAGTCCATCAAACTGATGTCATCATAGAAGGACTGCCAATCCAGAGCAAAAGCAGATGGTCAGATTTTGCTTAAAGATTACCAAAACAAACAGGATTTTTTTTCAGTGGATTAACTGGCATGGATTAATTGTTTGCCTTAAGTCTAACAATCTGTGCTATAAAAATAAACATTGTAAATTTTGATTTCATGCCGATTTTAAGCTTGTGCTCACACTTGTAGTTCACTTTTCTTGGTTTATTTGCAAAATGATACATTTGGCCTTAGTGTTCAAGGTGTCATTTTTAAGAGTGAAGCTAAAGATTCAAAGAAGAAGAAAAAAAGTAGTGACCCAAGACATGCTCATTTATTTGTGTGCATTGTCAGCTGGGAACTTATATGAAATGTGTTAAGGAGTCAGGAATTCTCCCATTACACAAAGGAAGATCTACTCTACTGCATGCATCTCTCATCCTGTATTGAACATGTATAAGATCATAGCTATAAGAAAAAAATAACAGGTATGATTGAGTTTTTTTGTCATTTTTATGGTTACATCTTGGTTAATTTATCTGTCTTTTGTCCATGTTGCATAAAATTTCAACTAAACCACATCAGATTTGGAACTAGAAAGCAGATGTTACTAATTTTTTTTTGCAGTTTCTGTCTGCTTGATTGGTTACACACTGATGTTCTGATGTCAATGTTTAAAGGACTAGTCCACTACGATATCATCTATTAAACTTTAGTTCATGTGTAATGTAGCTGTGTGAACATAAACAACATCTCTGAATTTAACCGCTCAAAATTCAATGCAAAGGGAGACATTGGCTTTTACAGAGTTAGCTTAGCAAAGCCTAAAGAATGAAGTTTGGGGACTACAAAAATATACATCCGGGCTAGTGAGATCACAAACACTTCAGGTTACACACATTCATTCCGCGCAGCGAAGGGGTGTTCTGTAATGTTATACTGTAGCAGAGAATGCTAAAATGCTGTCCAAATGCTGCTATTTCTGTAGAACTTCTTCTGTTTCTGTATTTGGGCTTCCAAAGAACATGACACAAAGAGAGAAGTGCTTACAGTTTAATTTTAATTATGTTCCAGAGAATTATAAAAAATATATAGCTAGCATTTGAGAAAGGACAGCTTCCAGTGCTGGATCCGGCTAAAAACTTCTCAAAGGAGCAGCAGCTCTAACCATAATAAAAGAAGCTTTGGATTGTGAGCCACAACCTGTAAGTATTTGTTTAAGTTGATCTATTACATGCATAGTTTCTAGCGCTAACAGTATGTTGTAGCAAGGATGTAAACACCAAAATGCTGTTTGGCACCGCTAACAATTTAGCTACAAATTCATATTTATCAGTCAAACCGCTGTAAACAGCCACAATCAGTGCTGCAGTGTCTCTCTATGCAGCCACTTTCCCTGCATTCTACATCTCAAATAATGAACTCGCAAAAGATATGTGAACGTTTTATATTATTTAAACATGCGTACAATCCGAATATACGTATGTGAAAGACACTTGTCAGATTTTATTTTAGAGAGCAGGCGTGAGGTTCAGCTGTGTACTCTATATCATTTTCTGTCTGATTCAGGCTCAAACTGATACGGCTAACAGGTACTCTGACTGACAGTATTTACACAATGGCAAAGCGCATGCTAGTAGAGGCTTTTCCTGGTGACGTGGAGCCGATCCGCACATTATGTTAGCTGACCAATCTGAGCCTCTTGAGGGCAGGCTTTCGGAGGAACTAAGAAATGTGACAGTCATTTTCATGTTAGCTGAGTAGCAGTATATAATCAAAGGAAGATATATAAAAAAAAAATTTAAAAAACGGGATTTTTTTACAAATGAAGCGTGAGCACACATTGCTGTGCATCTTATAAACACACCCAAGCCTTAAAATACACTCTGGACCACCCCTTTAAACATATTCAAATAAAACGGCAATCGCTCCTAAATCTATACCTAAAACTCACTGAGTTTGATTAAGAGTGATGAGACATTGATTGTAATATGATCATTGACCTATCTACCTTTTTAAATGGTAAAAAATATGGGATTTATATTCCGGAAAACTACATATTTATTGGTACCTGTTTTTAAAGTAAATGATCATTTAAAGGTTTAAAAGATTTGAAAGGTACCGTATATAACATTTTAATAACAAGCAAAAATTTAAAGGAGTAGCCCAGAAAAAAAAAAAAAAATTATGATCATTTTCTCATCCTCATATCATTCAAACCTTTATGGCTATTTTCACTATGGAACCCAAAAGAAGATGTTTTGAAGAATCTTTCATTTTGTCCATTCAAATATAGTATTGTTTTGGACAAAAACCTTATTCAAAATATGTTTTGTGTTTCACAATCGAAAGTCATATAGGTTTGGAACAACATGAGGATAAATTAGTAAACATGTTTTCATTTTTCACTTTTGATGGCGTCCCCCTGTCCAGCTGCTCTGCTTGTCAGACCACGTCCACTGCACGAGCTCACTGCACTGCTGACTCTATGATAGAGCACTGTCTAGTGGAACCAGGTGCTCTTGGCCCATAGCTAAACAAGAAGGCAGTCTACAGTATGACCAGGCTAACCAATCACATTGTGCACCCATGCCATTAATTCTGCCCTGGAAAGACGAGTTGGCAAATCAGTTGTGTTTTACGGTGTTCCCACCCCTGGCTTTTTTTTCATGCCAAACCTTTCACTACAAGCTGGAACAGTGATGCCCCCTTTACCCCTTCAGTGATTCTCCAGCACATACGCTCAATCATCCATCCATTGGTTACGCTTTCCATCTTATACTGTACACCTGAGTCTCTCAGCAATGTCTGTATGAACTAATCTCGTTGCTTTTCCATGCTCACACCGTAGAAGTAACCAAAGGTGAGCGAGGGCTTAAGGAATCAGACACTGCACGCAATAGCACAAAGAAACCTTGCTTTTTAAATGACTCTCAAGGCTGTTCGGGCATGCTCAGATGAAGCGTAATTGAGCAGATTCCTGTTGTTAAAGAATGACTCATCCATTGCCCACGTATTTAAACATGCATATGAAACACTAGATCACAGGATGACGGCGTGTTTGTGATTGTTATCTAATGTGTTGTCGCTGATTTTGATTGGCAGGGTGGCAGAATCCACTGAGGAGGTGACTAAATTAAGGCCAGTGCGTCTCATTCGAGAGGACGGCATCATACGGCCCTACGACCACCATGCGTCGGAGGGCTATGACCTCTTTCAGGTGAGGTCCGGCCCACTCACTGACCAGGCTACTAGATACCAATTGGAAGAACTTTAATCGGAATAATTTTGGGGTTTCAATTTAACATGTACTAACAGACAGATTTTTTTGGAAGGATTGGAGTCAGTTTGACTGATTTAGTTAAGAAACTACTGGCAAAACCACTGTGATTAAATGAAAGACTGGTACGTTTTGAGATTTTGGAACCATCCAAAACAACACATACAGTCTTTACTGGTAAATTACAAGTTTTTTTATTAATGCCAGTATAAAATTACTTTTACTTCTTGTTCAAACTACTTATTTAAAATCAGTTAAAACCACATAATTCTTAAGGTTTTTTTTTGGTGGAAAGCTTAATTTATGTTCATTTACCTTAACTTTGTAAAAACTATAAAGTTATCTTAATTTATTTGTGTTGGGACATCATGAAAGAATTATGGATAACCCATTTTTTTTATTGCAGTGTAATGAGCAGTTGTAATGCTGCCAGTAAATTACTATTATACAATGTGTGAACAAAGAATAGGATTTGGTTGGAATGAGCGTGTACAAATGCAAAATTCATTGAAGAAAGAAGCGTTGATTGAGCTAATCATAAAGTGCTGTCAGATGTTTCAGTGCTTCCCACACATAGACTTTACTTGGGCGGGCCGCCCAGGTATATTAACGGCCCGCCCAAGTATATTTGGTGATATTTTTTTGTATTATTATTATTCTTTTACACTTTTTTGTATCTGCCCAGTAGCCAAACATCTGTGATCAATTAATTAGTGGAAAATCTCCTCTCGCCGTACATGTTTCCTACTTCTCGTTGTGTGTGTGCAAGAACTGTCCACACTTTCACGTGCTCCGCAGAGACCCACATAGACGTGCCTTTTTGGGACTTAAAAATGCGTCCGTCTGGGGGTTTTAAAAAATCTCCTAAAATGTCCGGGATTCGTCTTTTGGTTTCGCTTTCTAAGCTGTCATCATTTTTATTTTAAGCCTGATGCACTTTCGTTTGGCTTCGCTGCTGCAGCACGTGCACAGCCACAAGACCGAGAGAAACATAAAATGAATTCTTTGATCTAAACTACTCAGATAAAGAGAGGACGAACTTGCATCTAAACTGGCTGCAAAATATATGTACACTGTTAGAAATTGTTAATTAACTCAATTACCTTATTTAAATAATCTACATCTTTATTCTTGTAATCATTAAACTTTTTAGAGATTTTTATTTCGTAGATGTTTTAATTCCTTTGTCATTTATTTCTCATTGGCTGTATTTGATATATTACATATTTTATACGTATCTGACATGCTTTGGCAATACTGTATAAAATGTCAGCAGCAGATTTTACCTGTCACTGGGTGCACATGGCTCCTGAATAAAAATAAAAGTCAAATAAATAGTGGGTTTCTTTTTTTAGTTTTTAAAAATAAAATAAAATTCAACCCATTGAAAATAAACAGTGTATAATAAATAAAAATATTGTTAAAAATCACTTTTTTGCCGCATGTAGGTTACCATGTGCCATAGGTAAAAAGTGTGTTTCAATCCGGCTATCACCGCAAGTATATTTCAAACCTGTGGGAAGCACTGTGTTTATATTGAAGTTGTTGCTTTCAGTTGTTTTCTTGGTTCGCTAGATATAAATATTCTCTTTATTCCAGGCACTAGGTCCAATAGTACAAAAGACAGACAAAACAAATACAATATACATTAAAAAAGACAGTTATGCCAATATTTCATTAAAGGTGACTGATAACGCACCTCCGTAAGCCTAGGATTTATGAACAACATTAAAATGTTATTCTGAGAATTCTCCAATCGACAGATGAACTCATTGATCAAATTTCTCATCAACGCAAAAAATGATCGAACTCTTACCTAACAGAATAATTCACTTGCACTACACCATCTATGTTTTTTTAAGAAGAGTCCTCATATAGCAAAATGCAGCTTATAGAGACTATCACTTTTAAAACTATACCACAGACGAGCTGTGTATAAAGTACTGCAATAAGTTCTAAAAAGGTTTACCTTTACCTGCTCCGAACACAAACAAAACTTCCTCTCCAGCATATTTGCTTGAGCATGTAACTTTTGATGTTCCCTGTACATATCATTATCATTACTCATATCTTCAGTAAGGACATGCCCTTAATATTTAACAGTTTTACTAACATTTAAAACTTGCCCCGAAAAATAAAAATCTAGAAAAATCTTATATGTTCTTTGGTAAATGTCTGACCACTGTCTCGCCACTGGCTTGCTTGGTTTGGGGCTTCTGGAGCTACGCATCAATGCATTTGCTCCTCAGTGTTTGAATTTTAACCACACTGAACTGAACTAAACTGAACTTCAACTCTGAAAACTGGACTGACAGTTTCAATTTACTAGAACTTCTATGTTAAGCTGCTTTGACATAATCTACATTGTAAAAGCGCTTTAGAAAAAAACATGAGTTGAATTGAATTGAATTCTTTCCCATTGATCAGTATTATGTTGTACTGTAACTGCAATACAAATACTAATTATTAAACATCTTGCTGGTATATCGTTGCATATTGTTGCACTTACAACAATTTAAGCTTTGGTTGTCTTACATCATTGATATATACACTAGATATCGCATACGGACCCTAAGCATGTGTCAATAGCACCGCCACATTTGTACAGTGCTCTTTCAACCGCATTTAGTCAAGACTAAAGCCAGCCTGAAGATGGTGTACTTTTGCCGTGCGTACGCATGTAGTAACGAGCAAACAAAGAAAATAAAGCATAAAGGTATAACATTTCATAGGGAGGTTTTTGTTTTTTACATTTTTGTATGTTACATAAGTAATGCTATTGATGATAATACAGTCACTTACTGCATTGACCATGAGGCAAAGTAGCACCAACTTGCACTAAATTCTAGGCTTATGCTAGAGATTGTTGAATTAAATCAGCAAACAATGTAAATTAAACATGGGAACAAGATGCTGCGGTGCCAGAAACTTGTATTATTGTCAGCTAAGTTCACGAACTTTAGCTTTTGAAATAACTTACTGTATAAGGGTGTCTGATAACATAACAGTGCATGCGCTTTAATGTGCATACTGTCCTCCTTAAATTATTGAATATTACAAATGTTATATACCATTTAGATCATAAAGGTGGAAATGCACATTGAGACACAGGGATATCGATGATTCACATGAGATCATAATGGAGATTTGTTCACAAACGAATCGCTCCCTTACATCAACAAGTAAAGGTCTTACATTTCTTGCAACTGTATATGTAATTTACAGTAAATATCTAGGGAAGCCATATTATATCTAGTGATTGAAGTAATATTATATTTTACAAATTTGACTTTAACTCAGAATTGCAATTTCTTATTTTCCTTTATTTTTTTCATTCAAAACATCACAATAAATGGTAATGCAGAATGAAATTACATTACATTGGACTGGGTCAAGAACATAAAAAACATCAAACACTATAAAAGCCTAACATAATAAAAAGCTTTTGTAATTTCATAAATATATAAAAATATAGTTATATATAAAATATAACCCAATTTAAAAAAAAAATCATAGATTATGGCCAGGGTGGGTTGGATCCCTTAAAATGCTATTTGGCCTAGCCAAACATCGTTGTTGATACAGTTCCTCAATAGATGTCATTTTGATTCCAACAGACCTTTCAGCTGACTTTATTATTTACTTAATGGTGTTCTTGTCTGATACACTACTCTCATTCCAGAGGGAGATGCCATTTGTCAGAACACTTTCAACAGCTGCTCTGTAAAAAGTTGTGAGGATTGATGGGCTGAGGTGTGCTCTTCTTAAACTTCTCAGAAAGTGCAGTCGCTGGTGTGGTTCTTTGCAAGACAAGTGGTATGGAGAGACCAAGTCAGGTTCTCAGTGACCCCCAGGAATTTTACCTGCTGTACAATCTCCACTGCGGTGTTGTTGATATAAACAGGGGAATAAGTGTGTCTTAGTCATAGACATAGTCACAATTGCGAAAAAATTAAAATTTGAATTCCGAGAGAGTAAGTCAGAATTAAAGATAAGTTACAGTCAACTTTTAATTACTTTTAAATTTAATTAGTTTATACCAGTTATTCTGTCTCAGAAGCAAGCTTCAATACCTGTCTTGAAATTCCCAAAGTATTTTTTTTTGTACGATTCTCCCCTTTTTAGTAACACATTTTACTGTCTATATTTTGGAGATTGTTAGATTGCTTTCATTTATATTTCATATTTTTTTGTTGGTAAAATTTTATTTCATATTTAAAAAATAACTTTTCATAAAACTTGCAATATAAAACTTTTATGTGGTTTAAGGGGAAAATTGTGTAAATATAATTCTCCTCCATCCATATTTTCCATTGTAGTCTCTTGCCTTTAAACTTAACCAAATTCCAGTGTCCCCTTATTGAATTTCCTGTTGTATTCTTCATTAAAACTGACCTTAAACCCAACAGTTGAACTGACTCCAACCCTGACTCCGATTCGTGGAAAAACAAATTACCGTGTCCTACTAATTTTCTCTCTTTTCTGTCCTTTTCCACATGCAGCCTGAGGAAATGTAAAATGGGAGTGGGAGATTGGATTGAGATTTTTTTTTTTTACTTAAAGATCCATGCTTAATGAAAACATTTGTGAACACAGAGATATTGTAGCACTTAAATGAACCAAACTGGACATTCAGCACTAGAGCCAGTCTAGTCTGGTCCACCTACAATAGAATGTCACATTTTTGTGTTTAGGAAATGATATAATATCCTAAGTCTGCATCTGAAGTTGTCTGTCTTGTGCACTTTTACAGCTTTGCTACTTTTCTATTCTAGAAAACATTTTTTAATTTCTCTTTTAATTTTACGCCAAAAATTATTCTAGCGTTATACTTCAGACATTTTAATATATTCAATCTATATCAGTATATCTTTTATTTTTTATTAGTTAATGCCAAATATATAAAAACAACCTCATTGTAGTAATTTTTTTCCCTAAAAGAAATGTATTGTTTGAAATGTAAACAAACAATTACCGCTTTTCATTATTAATATTTAAATGATTATTATATTTGTTAGAAACAGGATGTGACAAAGTTGGTCTATTTTTCTAAACGTCATCTCAGTTTCTTTGAACATGTGTCTGTAAAAACATTTCCATGCATCTAAAGTCTGAAGAATAGTACAGTCTATATTAACAATATATTTATTCTTAATCAATATCAATACATGAAATGTGCATATTAATATATGCAAACGTATTTATATGCAATAAATGGGCATTTTAAAGTGCATGCTGAAATTAATGTCTGATGTATTTTCCTATATACTTTATACTTGCATTAAATGTCATGTAATCACTTGTTTTAATGTGGCTTTACCGTGTTGCAATTGTATTATTAACCGAAGAGCTTGTCTGAGTCCTGTGATTGACCATAATAATCATCTGGAATAAATCAATACTCCTCTTTCACACGATCATGATCATTTCTATGCATTGCAGCTGATCAGCACATTCGAAAAAGCCTACTGGTGTGTTGTGCTGTACAAGTGTGTGTGTTTTTCAGAGATCTGAGATTAAACAGTTGGACGGGGAAATCTTCAGAGAACACTACATGTACCCAGGACACAGGAAAACAAACATCATGATCACCAACAGGTATTTCAACAGCAGAACAAATGATCGAACTCTGACATTTCCCACTTTTTTTTCCGTATGTTCTTGCTGTATGTGTTGATTTATTTATCGTGCAGGAGAGTGATGTGTGTGAAGGAGATCGATGTGATCGGACATTTCAATAAAGAATGGGAATGTCAGTTTGAGAGTTTCCAGAGGCCTCCGACCGCAGAAGGAGGAGATTTGAAGATATATTACCGGGTACATGCTGTAAATACTGCCAGTGTTAGCATTAAAACATGCTAGTATGCTGTTTTTCTAGGGCTGCACAATATATCGTTTCAGCATTGATATAGCAATGTGTAAATTCGGAATAGTCGCAGGATGTCAAGTTGAGATTATAGTTGACCAGATGCTACAGTTCGGACCATAGTGCCCAGCAAGCTTTTTTGTTCTTAAATGATGTCTAATAGACGTCTAAACATAGTCGTCTTGGGTTAAACAAGGCTAAATTTGGGCTGTCAGTGATAATCTAATAGACATCTAAGAATAGTCCAAAAGTAGACTAGTTATCAAGTAAACAGAAATAAATGACTATGCATATAAAGTCTGTCTATTTGACGACTAGTCTAGTTTTGGGCTATTCTTAGATGTCTATTAGATTTTCACCGACAGCCCAAGTTTTGCCTTGTTTTAGCCAAGCTGTCTATGTTTAGATGTCTATTAGATGTCTATTAAACACAAAATTGTTTGCTAGGTGGAGTCATTCAAAGTGAGTGTTTCTGATTTTACTGTGTTTTTAAGGCCTGTGACTGTGAATAATTATTGGACTTGCAAATAATTATTAATGCAATGAAGAGACAGTTTTATTTTACAGTCAATTATTACATTTCTGTCTAAATACTGTTAGATTCCCCGCAAAAATAGAATTTTTTTGCACCATTTATTTTAAATATCTATGCTTTTAATATGCTTATTATAGAGTATGAAGATATCCTTCTCTACAAAATCATCCCAATCAATGTAAAATTATTACATTTGACCAAATAGTCATGTGGTAAAATTGTATTCGTATCGCAGTAAAACAATATTGCAACGTTTGTTTTTTCCAATATCGTGCAGCCCTAGTTATTACTTTAAAAGTTGTACTTTGACATTTGTACGGCTTTCTAACAGTGGTCTTTAGTGAATTAATGAACACTGCTTGACAAACAAACTGAATGTTGGTGCAGGAACAGAACAAATTGAACCTCATTAGGAAGGATGGACAGGCACAAGTCCGAGTGATACACATGAAACATCCTGACATGGCTGAGGTAAATGTATTCATTTTATTTTTATTGTGTGTCTATATTAAATCTGCTGTTATTTGTTCTTTAATGCTTTTAATGATTGCACTTTCAGTTTCAAAACTATCAAGCAAAATGTTAAATACACTAGCCGTTTAATGTTTAGCTTGCTATTTTACAGATGCCAACTTACTAGTTACACAGGTTGCACTAGTTTTATCTTATTAGTAGTGTACACATGCCATTACACTGTGTAGAAGTGCAGAGCTATCAAAATGACTGCATCTCAAAATATTAAAAACAAATGCTGGCCTTTTTTGATTTATTTTGCTTTGTTCTTCGCAGAGACTGCGAGAAGGAATCGACAATGCCCAGTTTGCACGCAAGCAACATCAGATGGCGAGGCAGAAATCACAGCGCTTCATCAAAATGGGCAACAGTTGAATCATGCCTAGCATACAAAACATCATACATATATATATATATATATATATATATATATATATATATATATATATATATATATATATATATATATATATATGTTTTTCTTAGAAATATATATAGGCAAATTTCTTATTTAAACTCGCTGGAGTTTTGAATGTATCTCTGAATTTTTTGGAGTTATCTCTTTTTTTATGTTTCAATAGATTTAAGCACTTTGATTTTTGCTGTCATGTTGTGTTTGGTGTATTGATGTAGGACAAGTTGAATATCATGGTAAGAGATTTTTGTGTTGCTATAAAAGAAAATCACTACAATATTCAACTATAATATGCACTATTTAGCTTAATCTTCCACTTACCTTGATTACAAATCCTTTCAAAAAATGAAGATGAAATCTGGCGTACACCCTCATCTTTGTTTCTAGATCATCCTTCCCCTGACGTTGCATAAATGCACATAAAAATGGCATGTATGATGCATAAAGTTCTTCTCCAGACATGAGTTCTGTCCGAAATCACATACTCTCTGGAGTAGCTACTTATTTATATTTATATATAGTGTAATATTTTATATAATATGTATGTGTGTGGGCAGCACGGTGGCGCAGTGGGTAGCACAATCGTCTTACAGCAAGAAAGTCTCTAGTTCGAGCCTCGGCAGGGTCAGTTGGCATTTCTGTGTGGAGTTTGCATGTTCCCCTCGTGTTCGCGTGGGTTTCCTCCGGGTGCTCCGGTTTCCCCCACAAGTCCAAAGACATGCGGTATAGGTGAATTGGGTAAGCCAAATTGGCCATAGTGTTTGTGTGTGAATGAGTGTGTATGGATGTTTCCCAGTGATGGGTTGCAACTGGAAGAGGATCTCACTGCATAAAACATATGCTGTATAAGTTGGCGGTTCATTCCGCTGTGACGACCCCAGATTAATAAAGGGACAAAGCCGAAAAGAAAATGAATGAATGAATGAACCTGTGTGTGTGCTATGAATGTAATCTTGTTTTTTTTTTTTTTTACATTCATCCATGTTGTTATTATATCTACTACTAGCATGTCACCTACTAGCATCAGTTGCATACATAGATTGTAAAAACGATGGATGACAATCACCACTTTCTTCCACTATAGAAAAGTGAAGCCAAAATGACCCAAGTATGGCGGCTGTCATATTGTACCAATGACATCATTAGGAGCCTGAAGGCTGATTTGTACTATTTGCTTGGATACAATATGATATCATATTATATGATACTAGCAAATATGATGTAATCGCAGTGTTGGCGGTCGTTTGCTTTGAGAACATGTGAACTATTTCGGCTGGTGGTGTGTAACTTCGCATGGCTCCGTATCTGTACAACTTCGAGCTGAATCTTGCCATGCTTGCAGAGGGTTTTTTTTTTTCAGCTCTGGGGAACAACAAAGCACTTATTTTTATTGTATATAATGGTTTGCATTACGCATGAAGTAAGCATTGATAAAAAATGTAGCCTAAATTCATTTACACAGTGCTAAAAGCAAACATTTTAATGAGTGTTCTCCTAATTTATCCTCACCATGTTCATTTTATATATAATTAAATGTATTCATTTAGCAACTCCACTTGCTGACTTTTTCACCGTTTCGTTGTGATCTTTACTCCGAGTCGCCCCCTGTTGTTACAAATAATAGTACAGCAATGACCACTTCAAATATGAAAGGGTTAGTTCACCCAAAATTTAAAATTCTGTCATCTTTAACTCATCCTATACTCGTTCCAAAACTGTTGCTTTCTCTTGCTGAAAACAAAAGAAGATATTTTGAAGACAACTGAAAACCTGTAACCATTGACTTCCATAGTATTTCCATACTATTGACTAAGGAAGTCGATGGTAACAAGTTTTCAGCTTTCTTTAAAATGTCTTGTGTTTAACAGAAGAAAGAAACTCTTAAAGGTTCGGAACCCCTTGAGGGTGAGTAAATGTTTATTTTTGGGTGAACTATCCCTTGAAGGACCCGCAACTTGCAGCTGTGGGGCCAAGTGAAAGTATTATTCCAACTTATGTTTACCCAGTGGTGATCATGAGTTGGAGCTGCAGTATCAAAGTCCTGGCCATATTAACAAAGAAAAAACAAGTGCACAATCATGATGGCACACCCCATATTTATTTAATCAAATAACTAACAAACATCAGCGTCATTAGAAGTACCCAAAATCCAAATTAAACCATTTTGGGGAAAGTTGTATTTGAATTTACAATGAGTGGGTGGGGATTATGACGAATGCCGCATCCAGCCACCAGGGGGCAATCTCTTTTTTTGTTTTGTTTGTTTGTTTGTTGGCTTTACGTTTCAGGATGTGTAAAACACTCTTACGCAATCCCTAATGACATCCTGAACTCTTGTGGTGTTCCTCTGTCTGCACTTTTGTAACCTAATGCTGCTTGAGGTGTTGAATGAGGTGTTCAGAAGTACCTTTTCGAGAGCTAAACATTACATTTATGTTCAGTGAACTTAATGGTCATATGCATATCGTATGTCCACAAGACTGTAAGTGCACATGAAGTGTGCCATTTTGAACTGGGCATTGAGATTCACAAATCCTCGTCCACTGCCTCATGGGATAGTTCATAGTACGCACACTTCAGAATCTTGCCAGCAGTATTAGGTCATCTGGGTACTTTTTGCATACTCTTTTATGATTACTATGAACTCAGACTTACTTCTTTTGTCCCATTCTGTTTTACACCTGCTAAACGGAAACTATGTGATTTTGGATAGAGCCATGGTGTGGACTATGACTATGCAATGAAAGTGCATCATCTGTCACTGCTGTTCCACAATTACTTTGATTAAGATATGATCTTAACTCTACCTCTTCTCAGTTTTCCCACAATGATGTTCAGAGAATATGTCAAAGCACCTGGCAATGGATCCTCTCCATGTTGCTAAGTAACTGGGCTTCCTGTATGTGGGTGCAAGTGACCCCTGTTGGCCTGGTGTGGGCAGGAAAGGAGAGGTTGGTTATCCCGTGCCCTCCACCGTGGCTCTTTCCATGTCCTCCTATTTCCTATGCATCAGTAGACCAGACATACACCCATAGGTCAATGCCGCTGTGTGTAGACAGCTGTAACGGGCAAAGACACCAAAAATGTCATAAGTAATCTCCACTAATCCAAAGCAAACACTAGGAATGTCAGGCTTTATATAAGAATTTCCTCTGCTTTACTGCATGAGAGATCTTTCCGGAAACCTAATGTGCTGTATGATCATACATCTCATCATACATCAATTCTGCACAGTATTGTATTGAAATCTACCTTAGTTTGATCCAGCTATACAGAAAAACTATAGTATTGCACTCTAATTGCATCTCCGTTAAACTTTAATGCACTTAATAAATCACATTTGGTAAAAATAATGATTGTGACCTCATTAATTATGAACAATATAAAGTGGAAGTGAAAGATTTTATGTAGAGGTAACTGATAAAAGTATCTGTCATATAAATATACAAAAATAAAACTTGTTTTTTAATGCACTTTTAATCCATAAACTAATTCCAGCTAAAGATTACAGTGCATTATGTAATGTACAAATGTTTATTTTCCTAATTATTTTCCTAAATTTGTAGAACTTTGAAAAATACCATGTAAAAGTATCACACATCTGTTGTTTCATTACCTTTTTATACTGATTCTCTAACATGAGATCATATGAAATGCATGAAAACACTTGTACACGCTGAGGTCCACGCGCTGGCTGCGCCTCCTGCAGACTGCGTTCAGCGGAAATACGTCAGCAGCATGTTCGCTCATCACATGTCAAGCATGCTGTGTGTGTGCGTGTGCGTTGGGGAGGGAGCAATGCAAGTCTGGACCATGCAACATTTGAAATACTGGGAAAATGCATGCGTTTACTCATAAGACGTAATGCGCTTTGGGACATATTTAACGACAAAATAAATCTCAACAGCGCACTGGAATTGTTGGACTAATCCTCAAGTTAAAATGTCAAAACAAATCACTCAAATTGACCTTAAATATTGATGGCGTGCGTTTCCCAATCAATAGTCGAGCAAGTAATACCTGCCAAATAGTGTTAATGCGCATGAATGAACTCTCATTAATGAGCTTCGCTAACAAATCTTGCTCGGATCTTTTAACTTGATGAAAACAAAGGTAAAATAATCTTAATTTTTGACCAGTCTCATTTCACAAGTGAATTTTATTGTTGTTTGATAAATTAGCTTACTTGTTTATTTTTATTTTTAAAATTGAAATTGTACTAATTGTTTGGAAATAAAACTTTCCGACAGCCAAACTTCACATTCAAACACCTAGTGCTAATTCTGTTTTCTTTGTTCAGAGCTCTGTTAAATTCGAATGCAGTAAAACTTATCTCTGTCCTTTGTCCTCTGAAAATTACATCATTGTTGTTTCCCTGTTACCCTAGTAACCTCTGTGTGTACTTTGTCTTTGTCTTTGTTTCTGTGCTGCATGTTTTGTAATTATTTGCTTCATAAAATTAAGTCGCCAGTCGAATAAGCGTTAGCGGTTTGCGAATGTTTTGTTTACGTCTCACTCACCAGCTCAATGAATCATCGAATTGGGCTACTGTAAGTTTAGTTTAAGAAAAAAATAACTCTTAAGTTTTGTATGTTTGCGTGTATTTTTACTACAAATAGCTAATTATTGATATTTATTGATAATGCAAATTATATTTAGGTTGTATAGTTATATAAACCGAATCCTAGCTGCACCAAACTGAATTTGGACGCAATAAACTGTCATGTAAACGTTAAATGTGCCCCATATGCCTTTGCTGGAATGTTTGAGAGTGTGTCCGTGTATGTTTGGTGTGACCATCATGTCTCTCGCGCTCAACAGCGCTGTCTGTGGACAGAAGAGCCACACCCGCTCTCATGAACACTAACAGATCTGTCACACGCTCAAGTGCAATCCGCACCAAAAGACGATGTAAAACGAACCCGAGCTGTTCTACAAAGCGATTCCGTTGTATTAGTAACTGAAGCCGGCAGATGAACATGGAGTCTTCGCCAGAGCCCGAGACGGTGCCGCGCAAGGGCGCTTCTGAAGCGGGCGCTTCGGTGGAGGACAGCCCGGTGAAACCGGACAGCAAGCCTGAAACCGACAAACCAGCACCAGTTCGGCGGCAGAGTTGCTCAAGTACCAACAAGGGTAAGCTTGAAGAACTCAATCAAAACTTGCTTGTGGATTATTTTCCTGCTCAACCAAGTTCACGGAGATCAAATTTGAGCTTGATCTTAAAACTTCAGTCCTTGCATGTGGTCAACTGTTTCATATTAGCACTGAATTTGCACAGATAAAACATCATGTTATTTTACACATATGGAGGCCTGGTGGTGGTCTAGCGTGCAAATGCAGGCTTAGTGCAATTGAACTAATAATAATACACACATTTGTAGACTAGTCCGAGCATTCCTGGCCACCGACTAGCTACCTGTCATTTCTGATCTATTGGTCCCATGCTGTTTGCTAGTTAATGAAACAGTGCTGTCATTTTTCACGCCTGTCATCTTTATCTACTCCTGTTCTCATTGTGTGTGTGTGTGTATTAATTTAAGTCGATTTCTGTGGTAACCGTGTCCATATGTTTCAGCAGTGTTTTAGGGCACTATAGCACAGACCAGACACATTTGCATAGCAAAGTGGTGATTTCATATTGTGTAAATGAGCGCTTGTTTTACATGAGACAGCCACACCCCTTCTCCATGTCTGTGATTTAGGGGTATAAATCAAAGAAATGTCGGTTAATGTGTCATTCGGTGGACCATTATAGTTGTCACAGTTTAGGACGTCGGAGCTGATTTCAGGTCCGCTTGGCTTTGGCAGGCACGTCTGTGGCTGTGTTTCAAAACCTGGTTGAGCTGCTTGCCTGTGCAGCGGTTTTGTTACTCTATGTGCGACTGTGTAGCCTTCACATGCTGTCTTAAAAGGCAGCTTGTTTGGTATGGAGACACCGCCCGAGTGTCTGGCAGGCGTTGCGCTGTGCTTGCGTGTGTGTGGAGAGCTGTTATGTAACAGGTTAAGTCACACACAGAAGGAGAGGATATGAAAGGATATTTTAACGTCTTTTACTGCTTGTGTAAACAAATTGGTCGTCATGTCTGACCACTTTGTTTTTTTGATGTAGAGTGTTATTTTTCCCGTGTTCACAATCACACGTTTGCCGCGTTTTCTCTTGGCGGACACACGCGCTCTCGTCGCCCTGTTATGTAACCAGAGGACGGACGGAGGCAGGTAAACCATTATGGATCCGGCCGCTTGAGGAGTTTCTGTTGGACTTGGAATAATGGTCTGACACTCCTAACCCGCTAACCCATTTTCTCTAATACCCCTGCTTGGTTATGATAACTTTCCCAGAGGTTTGGCCAACTCGTTCAGTATTCAAGAGCAATGTCATGGTGCGCGCGAAGAAAACATGTAAACATCATTTTACATTAGCTGAGGATGGAATGATAGCAGGCTTGACTGATTTATATGTTCATTAAAATAATTATTAACAGTAAACCACTTTATGGTCAAGCATTTTTAGGGGGTAGTTCACCCAAAAATCTAAATGTATTCTGTTTTAATCACCCTCAGGTTTCAAACCTTTGTTTCTTTTTTCTGTTGAACACAAAATAAGTTATTTTGAACAATGCTCGAAACCTGTAACCATTGACTTCTGAAGTAGGAAAAACAAATACTATGGAAGTCAGTGGTTACAGATTTTCAACATTTTTCAAAATATCTTCAACGTTTAACAGATGAAACTCAAACAGATTTATGACGAGTAAATGATGACAGAATTTTCAATTTTGGGTGAACTATCCCTTTAATTAGTCAGCCACTGCAATTCCTGAGCTTCACAAAGAAACCACTTGAGCTTTACATGTGCTACCACATGCCAAATTCACTTGTGAAATATGGTTTTGGAGCATTTTCATGTAAAACGCATGCAATCTCCAGATGTGGTGATTTCATGCGAAACACAGAATTGTGGGGAAAATAATAATTCTACATACCACACAATAATCACAGTAATACATGAAAGAAGTAACAAGACTCCAGTTCTGTTATTGATGCGAACAGTACAGCTGAGTTGTCAATCTGAGTAATTAATTGAATCCAAGCGCACTGCTGCTGTAAAACAGTCCCTGATTGGTCTTTACTCATCGTTCCCCAATATATCTGACACCCAGGTTCTACTAAGGTTTAAAGTGTTTTCAAATGAAGTTATTAAACGCTGTGTGAATCATTATGGGTCAAGTTATGTTGTGTTTGGGCTTGTGTTAATACACACAACCTGCTAGAAATAAACATGATATCTACTTTGCTTTATTAATGTTTGGTGAAAACAGTTCACTACATGAAACAGTTGTTGTTACGATAGACCTTTTCAATATGATTTGACTGAAGATTGTGTTGCCACATTTTTATTTTTAGTTCATTTTCAGCTCATGTTTTTGATCTTTTTCTCATTAATCTATAATAGAATTGTTGTTTTTATCTATCAATATCTGAATCCCTATTTTTATCTTAGATATTTTACCTTACTTTGAGAGTAGACACAGAGGTCCACACTATTTCAACAAGATCTGATCACTTTAAAATATCTGGCCACTGAAACATGTAAATGAACTGTTTAATTTTTATATTTGTTATTAAATTCACTGTAAAAAAATGTTGGGTTTGACACAATTTCTTCATGTTGTCCCTACACAAAGTGGATTCAACATAAAACAGTTAGGCTATCCCAAACACAACTTAAGAATTGTGTTGTTTCAACTCATTTTAAATAAGCAGTTTGAACAAGCAACAAAAGTCATTTAGTGAGTGTTTTGTAATCGCATTTTGTTGATCTTAATTTAAATCGCATTTAATGTTGATCATGTTTATCATTCATTCATTTTCTTTTCAGCTTAGTCCCTTTATTAATCAGGGGTCGCCACAACGGAATGAACCACCGTGATTGTTTATTATTTAAGAATTCTCTGAACTCACAAATAGATTACGTCACAAAGATTTTATCTGTCATACCCAGGCCTAAACAATGACAGTTCTTTCATCATTTACTCACTTTCATACTATTCCGACCTGCATGACTGACTTTAATTAACGTTCTTGAAAACATCTTAAATTGTGTGTCATATTTGACTGAACTCTTCTCTTAAGAATTCTCCTTCAGCCTCAGAGTCTCTTCCTCTCAGCAGTTCCTCTAAAAGCTCCATGTTTTTCATAGCACAGGGACTACCAACCCGTGCTGATGTTACATAACACTGCCTTTGCTCAAATTCTGCTCCCCAGTGGAGTTGGTGGGCCTCGGGGTGGACGAGTGGCTCCACACTAGCACTTAGCCAAAAAATGTGCAAGGCCATTGCTGAGCATCTGATGTCCACTTGAGGCTGTTGTGCAGTGGGGCACAATGCTGTTCCTGACTCACTGCTCAAATGCAAAAGGCAAACAAGGAAAAGTGCTGTATTACATGTCCAAGCAGACAAAATGGGCTTCTGGTGTATAGGTGAATGATGAGTCGTCTCAACCGTGTCTACTTGAATTGAATGGGCCATTCTGAGTAACATCAAAGCGCATTTATACAGTACCATGTTGGAATTGATTATACGATTCTTAGTAAAGTGTTAGTGCGACTGAGCTTGTAAGTATAAATACTCAAATTGTCTCCAGCTTTTAGCAAAATGTAGTAAAGCAGATATTTTGTAACATTTCTCTTTAATAATACGTTATTACTGACTATTGGTCATGTTTTTATAATTTGGGAATAATCTCTAGAGAACATTTCAGTTGATTAGTTAAAATAATTCTAAATAAATGAAATGTTTATTGAGGCAGTTGCTGTTACTTGTCATTTTGTAGTTTTGGTTATTGATTCATTTTGACATTCAAAGTGTTGCCATAGAAATGCATAATTGTGAGTCACGGGATGTAAACACCTCCAGGTTGTCATCTAGTAATTATGGTAATTATGATGACATGGTGTGAACACATCATTAGTTTTAAAATTTGCTGCTTTGAATATGAAGAATAAATGTTATTTTTTTTAGCTAAATTAAACAGTAAGTATGTCTATATATAGCATATTTTTTTTTAATTTTGTGCAGAATTGAGGGTCAGAGATGACCAGATTCTTTTTTTAAATTTACAAAAGTGTTTTTAATTTTGTAAAAAGCATTAAAGTGGGCATTCATGTCATACATTTTATTAAAACGATTTCTGAAATGAAAAAAATCTGTAGTTAGGTGCTTGATTTCGTCCTTTGGAAATGGATTAGATTGTTGGAAGATTGGTGTTGCTTACAAAATGGAGGAAGATTTGAATGGCAGTTTGCACTCAGTTGTGGAGGTTACTATTCATTGTTATTGTAGTCAGCACCCTCTGATGAGAAGAATGATGAGGTAAATTTTACAGATTGAATCATATCATGTTCTTTTGAACCACTGCCTCCTACGAACTGTGCAAATGTTGGGCAGAAATGAGACATGCACTGATTAGGGATGCAACGATTATAGATTTTGGCTGTACAATTGTAGTCCGAGGAATAATCACGGTTATCATGATTATTATGCATTCATTTATTTCAAAACACTACTAGTTTAGAAAATCACATGACAACTCCTTATATTTTAAAGTGTTGTTTATTGCTGCTCAGTAACCTATTAATACAGCACAAAATATTAATAAAAAACAAACAATAGTTAATTTCTCTTTGGACTTAAAATAAGTGAAAAACAGTTTTTGGCATTTGAAGATAAGTAATAATTTTACACTGAAAAAAATGACAGAACAATGAATTAATAAAAAAAAAAAATATTTGTCTAATATAACTCTAGGCATCATATTAGCTAAGTATTTCCCTTTTAAAGAGAACAAATGTAGTCAAAGGCTGCTGAACCTCTGTCTGAAAGGCTTTTTGAATCAACTATATTATGAACTTGTTTGGTATTTTCATTTTGCATTTTTTTTCTCTTTGGAGTAGAAATATGTATATTCCATACAAAGTATGAAGTTGATCGGTGAGTTCTTGTCATGTGACTCGTGCCATTCTTTTAACTAGGTGCACCTGAAAAGCGTGAGTGCAAGAAAAGAAATAATGAACTTGCGCGTGCAAATGATGCAACATGTGAACGGTCTTAGTTAATAGCCTGAACCATATAGTTAATCCAGTGTGCGTGCGTATTAGCCTCAATGTGCAAGCTTGGAATTTTAAACTAGGGCACAGTTGGCATAACTTTGTTTAGTTGCTGCACTGCTCCACAGTGTTGAGAAGCCCTTACGATTAATTAATCGTGATGAATTAAACCGCGGTTTATGCTGCGGTTACACTAGAGTTTGTGAGTGCGAAGTTCTGTTGTATGGCACTGCGAAAAGGCATTAAAAAAAAGAAAGAGATTGATCCATGTTTTAAATTTCTGTCCAGAGAGGTCATGGTCTGATCTTCGATTGGTCTCACGCAGTCACGTGATGCGATTTTGCTGGTCAGAGTTCACCAAGTTTAAACTTTCCCACGCAGTGAACTGCGAAACTTGTCGCACGAGCTTGCGTTTCCGGTCTGACGCATTGGCGTGCGTATGAATTAGAGCTGCTCGATTCTGGCTAAAATGAGAATCGCGATCTTTTTGCTTAAAATAAAAATCACAATTTTCTCACGATTCTGTAGATGTAAAATAAAGGTTAATATGAGTCGGCTATTATTATTGTTAATTCAGAATTCTGAATTAACTATTCATGATTCTGATGTTGAATTATTATGTTTGAGACATATGCTTGCAATCTGTCATTGACAACATTGCTAGACCATTTTTTCTACTGGTAAAATGAGACATTTGTCATTATCAGATTTCCTCTTGCATTATATTCAACATTATATAGGCTAGAGTAGTTATACTGACACTGTTAAACATTTATTCTCATGCACAGCACTCTGTGTTCGCAATGAAAGAAAAGCGTATCAAATGCTTGTCGTAATCATAACTCTACAATGCGATATGATTATTTAAATGATGTGTGCACGCTTTCGGTTTCATTTTTACTGCTAAGTGCGGTTCATACTTCCCGCGCGGCTCCCAAACGATCGCTCTGTGCCACGAACTGAATGTTAGTTACAACTTTATTACCTGTTATTCACAGCCTATGCAAGTTCTGTTCACTAAAGTAGACTTCGTTCACAGGCGCGCGCCCGTCCTCTCTGTGGTAACAGCTCAGTGTCAGCTCACGTCACGTGTGATTTTGCGGCCACGAATACATCATTACATGAAGACAGAAATGACATTTGTGGGTGAATTATACCTTATAAATACAGTATATGACTCTTTCAACACCATTTGGAGGTGTCCACGTTGCTGAACATTGTATGTAAAACAACGTGAAGACTTGTGCAGCCGTCTTTGCTTCTCTCCTGAACTTGAAAATATGATTGGCAGAATCGTATAAATGCTGGATTAAGATCGTCTAGGGCAGGGGTGTCAAACTCAGATCCTGGAGGGCCGCAGCCCTGCACAGTTTAGTTCCAACCCTGCTTCAACACACTTACCTGCAGGTTTCAAACAAGCCTGAAGGACTCAATTAGTTTGATCAGGTGTGATTAATTAGGGTTGGAACTAAACTGTGCAGAGCTCCGGCCCTCCAGGAACTGAGTTTGACACCTGTGGTCTAGGGGCTCGAATCAAGATCGCGATCTTTTTACTATTAATTGTGCAACTCTAGTATGAATGGACGTCTATGGGGAGAAAAGTGCAGTGTGACCGCAGCTTAATAGTGAACTCAGTTAATCGTTGCATCCCTAGCACTGATAGACCAGCCCTAAAGGCATTCCATGTTACCAGAAGTGAAGAAAAGTCATTTCAAGAGGGGTTTTTAATTATAGATTATAAGGGTCAATTAATGTTTACAAAACAAAAGTGCACAAAGTTCGTCTATAACAAACACAGCAATTTTAAAGTATTAAAAATTTCTTGCTGACAAATATAGGATAGTGGCAAAGTGTAAAAATATGAAATGTCATTGTATAATATATGAAATGCTTTGTTGTTTGTTTAGAAAAAGGTGCAATTCTAAATTCTAAGGATGGGAGAAGTTATTTAAAATTTTTATTACACATTTTTAAAAATGATTTATGATATTTTCTCTTAAATTATTTATTTATCTTCTGTTGAAAGATGGCACCAAGTGACTGCTATTAAGTCTTTTTTTAAAACCTAAACAGAAGCAAATGAGGAAAGTATTTGTAATGTTTGGGTTTCTATCGGAATGAATGAACATGGTTCCTTTAAAGGTGCTGTATGTAAGTTTTTGACTCTTCTAAAGCATAAAAATACCATAATATGTGTGCAGATATTTAAGAAACATCCCAAGTGAACATACTTGTTTAACTGAAAAACAATGCTGAAGTCAGATATTCTGCTTTGAAAATGGGTGTTCCGTGCCGGAACGCTGTCTTTGTTTAGATAAATTTCATATGCACGATGCCAGTTTAGCCAATTATATGTCAGCACCCCGGGTTGCCTTGTTGGAAAACAGCGTATTTCATTCATTCATTCAGAAAGACTATGAAAGCATGCGTCCGTGACCAAAAAGAACAGTATGGGAGACAGATGCAGTTCCACATGAGGTTATTAATTAGCAAATTACATAAATATTACGAACGTAAACATTAGGTGAGCAGGTTACATTGTAACCGCGTGTCCTAACAACACGCTGTGACGAGAGAGGCAGTGATCAGCTATTTGGCTGTTTGCACCAGACGAGACACGGCAGAAATGTAAATACAGCTTTTCAGAAGCACAGAATATGCACTCGCTCACGAAACGGTGAGGTTTAGAATCTATTTAATACATGTTAACCCACTTTAACATCAATGTAGATGCTGAATCACTCATATGTGTTTAGTTCTAAAGTTCAATTTCAGACCGTTTATTGTATTTTCAAGATCTGATGTGAACTTTCTGCTTTCAGTATATGGCAACAAATGCCATGTAAAATGCATTCAAACTCGCATTGTTAGCATTTAGCACAGAATAAAGCACACAAGGCTTACCTGAGGTGATCTAGCTGTCATAGGTTTCTGTTGTTCAGCTGTGAGAAATAGAAGCCATTTCTAATATATCAATTCGAGGTGTTGGTTAGGACAAAAACTCCTTTTAATATGGAAAATATTCCCTCTATCGCGTGTTGTTGCTTTTATTTAGAACACAGTTTAAATCACTCGCTCCTGTACACAATCTGGCATCCCAGCGTACTTTTATTATGATCCAGGAGTGCAATACCTAGTTCAACCACTGGGTGTCAAACTTACATACTGCACCTTTAACACAATTAATGGGAATAAGAAGTTTCCAGCGTCCATGTGACTGTTTTTTTAAACCTGGCTTTGACAAAGTTTTATCTGGAATTATGGAAACAGATAAATAAACACAAATAGGAAATATATTCACAAAGAGAAAACTATTCTAGTCTGGCTTTTTGTATGTTGTTGCAGTGTTAATGGAGTGGTAACAGGAATAATTGGCAACAGGTGTGACAAATCTGATGATGTCAGCCAAAGTACTTCTCACACCCTTAAAAACAGTTGCCAAATGGCCATAGCATGACTCTGGTGAGAGAAGGTGTTTCCATCATACAAATGTAGGAGCTTCTAAACGATCTGCTTACTTCAGGCTAATTAGCTTTCTCCACCGAGCCTCACTGTAATCTGAGAATTGCTGTGGATTTAGAAAGTTCAGAGGTACAGAACATTTAAGTGATTGTAAATGGGGTTGTTGAAGAGCACTTCGAGAAGATACGAATCATTAACAGCTCCTTTTAGGTGGAGGAGAAATGCGTCGTCCATCTGGTGGAATATTTGATTACATGATACACTCTTGTTGTTTGGAGTCTCGCTTTACACTCATTTACCACAGTCAGTAGTTCTGGAGAGTTATCCATTTGCCAGGTACACTTCCAACTTAAAATAAGGTTGTTTGTTTTATTTGAAATGCTAAATTAAATGGATAAATCACCCAAAAAATTACAATTTCTAATTCTTTTGGAAGACGTCCATAGTGGAAAAAAATACTATGGTAGTCAATAGCTGGGTTTTCATCTTGTCTAATGAGCATTTTGATGTTTTGCATAAGAAACGAATTGTGGAAATGCTAAATTTAGAATAAAAATAGCATAAATCTAGGGATGTAACCGTTCACCGTGAGCCGGTTAAAAATGGATTAAAATATATGACTATTCAAACCGCTAGACTAAATCATGAGTTGTGAAATTATTATCGTGAATTGTATCGAATCGTGAGTCAGGTGAATTGTTACATCCCTACATAATTAACTTGGTGCTTTTAGACTTGCACAAAAAAAGGGTTCATGTCAATAATGAGAGATAAAAATGCATTTGCTGAGCAAACTCCACAATGCTTGCCTTTGTTTACTGTTGGTTGCTAGGTTACCAATACTATAGATAGCCAATCTAATGCTGGGTTCACATTACACATGGACACTCGCTATAGTTTAAACATTGCAGAATGTTTTTTGCCTGAAGCAAAGATGCAAATTCCACCCTTTCACAGCATTTGTGCTGACCTTTTATGTAGTCTACTACATATACATATATACCCTTACTGGCCTCTTTAGTACACCTTACTAGTACCAGGTTGGACCCCCTTTTGCCTTCAGAACTGCCTTAATCCTTCATGGCATAGATTCAACAAACATTCCTCAGAGATTTTGGTCCATATTGACATGATAGCATCACCCAGTTGCTGCAGATTTGTCGGCTGCACATTCATGATGTGAATCTCCCATTCCACCACATCCCAAAGGTGCTCTATTGGATTGAAATCTGGTGACTGTGGAGGCCATTTGAGTACAGTGAACTCATTGGCATGTTCAAGAAACCACTCAGAGATGATTTGGGCTTTATAACATGGTGCATTATCCTTCTGGAAGTAGCCACTGTGGGTGGATGGGTACACTGTGGTCATAAAGGGATGGACATGGTCAGCAACAATACTCAGCTATGCTGTGGCATTGACACAATGCTCAATTGGTACTAATGGGCCCAAAGTGTGCCTGGAAAATATCGCCCACACCATTACTCCACCACCAGCCTGAACCAAGGCGGGATGGATCCATGTTTTCAAGTTGTTGATGCTAAATTCTGACCCTATCAGTGGTTGGCTGATTAGAAATTCGCGTTAACGAGCTGTTGGACAGGTGTACCTAATACAGTGACCGGTGAGTGTATAATCTATATATATAATATTTTAATATATAATTTTACGTTTGGTGTGTGAACCCAGCCTAACAAGGTGATAGAAACGCACTTGATTTGTGTTTTTTTTTTTCTTCTTCTTCTTTTTTCCAAACCTTCAAAAGACTCACTTCACGGTAAGATGGAAACCCGGCTTATGGCTACTGGTTAAAAACATTCTTCAAAATATATTCAGAATAAGATACTCAACAGTTTAAGAATGAAAGAGGATGAGTAAATAATGACCGAATTTTAAATTTTGGGTGAACTATTTCTCTAGGGCTTTTCCCATCTGTTTGTGTCCAAGTCAAAGTTTCTTCATGACTTACCTTGTAAAGCACTCAGAGAGGAACATGTTGTTAAGACGACATTCCCAGAATTGCTGTTTTTACCTTCTTGCTCAGTGAGATTCCTGAGGAAAGGGGGCAAAGCGTTCAGAGACTGAGTACGCCGCACTGTACTCAATGTACTCCCTGCGCGGTTGTAACCGTGTTTTGGGTCCGGCCACACAGCCTCATGTTTCCCCTCCAGCATGAACCAGAGTTACTAGATTGTTTACGTTCAGAGCAGCTCCACCTCTCAGGTTCCTCATGAATCATTTGGGGAGGTTGTGTAATAGGGTGATTTGATTAGTAGGTCAAAAAGTTCAAGTCTGTGCCGTATAGGAGTGGAGTTAATGACTTAGTGAGGTGAACCAGCTTAGGAGGTTTTAAAGTAGGGTTTAACTGCTTCTAATGACCACCTAAAATGAATAGTTATTAAATTAATTAGAATGTATTTACTGTCAATGACACTAGTATTTTTAACATGAAATAAATGAGCTAATTGAATTCAACAGGGTTTTATTACCTTTATACGTCTGATTTAGTAGTGTGTAGGAAAAGCATAAGATATGCTGTCAAATATTGAAAATTATTTTGAGCCAAAGATGAGATGTTTTCACACATCAAACAATAAAAGTGTAATAAATGTTATGTATCTCTGAGCAAGACCTTATTTACAGGAGACACTACTATGCAATTGATAGTAACATTAATAGATCATCTTTTAAACAACAATCTATTTGTCAGCAAGATGATAAATGATACATTTTTCCAAACACATATTAATAACTAAAATTATCTTTGGTATGTTTAATTTTGAAATAAATCCGTTATCATTCAGCATAAAATAGATCATTATTTCACTAATACCTTGACATTTTATTTGAAGTTATTTACAACATAAGAGTAGACATTTTGCTTGAAAGTTTATTTTATTTTAATATAGACAGAAAAATTAGATATAGTCTTTTATTCACTCATATTGTTAGATAAAATTTGTGTATTATCATTATATAAAAACTTCCAATTTTGAAGTCAGCAGTGTTGTTGTAGGCCTGAGAGGTTTTTTGTTTAACATGCAGGTCCTACAGATTCTTGTTGTGTTTGTATATTTTAGCCCTAAAAGTACTGCCTTCGATTATTAAATATGTATAGTATATGCATAGTTAATACTTAGTATTAGATTACTGCTTCAGTATGTTAGTTATATAAAGGTTTAAAATAGCTCTTACACCCAGTGTTGTTCATATTTAGGATCATGTTTGTTTTTGTAGCACCATGGTCCTGGGAGACACAACATTTAGTTCTACTCTATGTCCACACGTAGCAGAATGACGGTAAAGCTTAACTCAGCGTGACTAATAATTTGACGAATTCTACAGTTACATTAAATAAACCACTGATTCTAAAGCAGGAAGCAGCTGGTTTTGTCACTTTTTGGGGTCCCCTGACACAATCCTGTTGTGGTCTGCACTGTTTTCAGTGCATTTCTGTATTTGCTTGTGCTTTGTGAGAATTTGTGTGCATGTGTGTTGTCAAATTGATGAAGATGTTTTTCTATTTGCTTGTATGGTCTTAACTTGGAGTGAATTTGACCTCTCACAGCCACCGTACTGTTCCCTTTGAAACCGTCTTGAAATGGGCACTTAGGACTGCAAATGTACACTTAAAATACGTATACACTTTTTAATGCTATTTGAGCATTATAATGTATGTCCTGATCAGGTTTTTTTGCACTCGAGTCCGAGTCTGAGTCATTTGATTTTGAGTATCCACCGATACTGAAACCCGATCCAATACTTCTACTGTATAATACATGAAAAAAGAATAAAGAAGAGTGAAGAAACAGACCCAGGATGCTCCTTATGTTTTATTTAATTCATCTTATTTTAACATTCAACAACTCTGTTAATAAACAGAGCACTTCTGTGAGGAAGCTTGAACAATCAAGTAATGAATAACATCAATTCTTCACTTTTGGACTTTAGTGCAACAGTAAATATAAAATAAAAATCTAATATAAACACAAATAGCACCTCAACTTAAAGTACCCGGCAGGCAATTCCAAGTTTACATATCTCACAGTTTGCTATGGCAATGTTGTCGTCATCTTTATAATACCTCCAGACCACAGACGTACTCGCGATTTCTGTTTTTTAAAGCTGCTTTCGTGTTCTATTTTGTAAGCAATGTCTGAGATTTCTGTATTTCCCCATTGAAGTAAGCAGGAGTTGGTCTTGCATGCCCAAATGAGCTGCCCAGAGGAATTGCAAATATGGCCGTTGAATGAACTCGCTTTTCTTGAAAGGAACTTTAGCGGAAACCAGACAACTTCCAGCACACAGGGTTTCCTTGATACTTTCTTGTCAATTAGTCAAAGTGGTTAGTCAGCCAACCGACCCTCTAGTCAATCTATAAAATGTTGCCTAATTATACCATAGATTAGTCTAGTTTTTCAGTCAGTCTGACCTATCAGCTTTAGAAATGTGTAATTTTGCATATCCCTACTGTTTTTGCACATTCTTTTCTCAACAGGAATGTTCTGTTGAGTGGCTATTTCATCACCACAGATAATGTGACAGAAGCTTTAGTGCTCGAGTGTAAATAAATCATCTGATCTTTTTTTATTTGATAAATTGTCAGAACGCGAACTGACCTTCCAAGAGGAGAGCTTGTGTTGAATCATGTTTTCCAGTGAGCCGGGTTCCAGTCTAAACAGTGTGATAAATTTGGTATCATTTGTCAGGGTGTCATGTCAAAAGAGCTGGACAAAACATCCTCCTTTCTCTTGTGCAGCTGGAGAAACACACATACACACACAGTCTGTCTCACACACATTCCTGGATGGATGCATGATTCGTGGCATTGGCAGAAAGTTACACTTTTGTTGAATGATGTCAGAGCAGCTGGCAGACAAACCATAATCTCAAACAGAACAGAGAAGTGAGTGAATTAAACATTCAGGATGCATCCGGTTTTTCTTTAATGTGGCCTGTGATACAGCTCCTCCACAAGGGCAGCACTTAATGGGCTTTACAGATGCTTTTGTCCAAAGTGACAAACATTGCATAAATTTGATCATGCGTTCCCAAGAAAATGAACTCATGACCTTGGTGTTGTCAGCACCATGATCTACCGTTTGAGTTTAAAAAAATCACTGCAGTGCATATAAAGAATCCTGTAATAGACTTTTAGTTAAAAATGCAATGCTTAGTGCTTGAAATACATGCTGTGTGTATAAGGACTATAGGTGACGGCCCATGAGCCACATCCAACACGTTTTCAGTTTTAAAGTCACACTATCCATCATTTTGATTGATGTACATTTTAGCTAGAGAAGAAATTGCTCTATAAAAAAAGAGTAATACTTGATCTTTTTAAGGTGACTTATGTTTTTTTCTTGGGTTTGGCTGTATTTTATCTCGATGTTCTGTTATAATTGGAAACATTAACACTTTATTATAGTCCCTTTTCTATTGAATATAAAGCTTTGAAGCTTCAAGACAACTATTTGTTTGGTTATTGTTTTTTTGGTTATTAGATTAGATTCAACTTTATTGTCATTACACATGTACAAGTACAGGGCAACGAAATGCAGTTTAGGTCTAACCAGGAGTGCAATAGCAGCAAGTGCAGGATACAGGTATAAGTTATAAAGTGCAGTTATAGAAAAATTATGATGATATTTACAGATGGATGTACTATGAACATTATATACAGGTTGTATTAGCTATGAACAGAGATTATTATTGCTCTTTTTGAGCAATAATTAATAATTAATAATTGTTATTGCTGCTAATATTTGATTATTTTTATTTAATTTTCAAGGTCATGTGAAATGATTTGAAATGTGCATTTTTATAAGATGTTTGAAATCCACTTGTTATGTCGTGATGTATGGAATACTGTTTCCGGGTCCAAGTCTCTACTCATTTGAATTGAGAAAATATTTGTTTATGGCCACTTTTTAGTCATATCACACATTAAAGTGAATTTTATATTACATAAGAAAAATGACTTGCTGAGTCATAAATATCACTTTCTGGCCATTGGATATTAGGCATGGATATATATTGTGATCGTGATTTTCGAAATTAATGCATTGTTTTGTAAACGTTTATTATTACCATTTGATGAGTCTCCCCATACAGTTTGATAGAGCACTTGGACCCGGAAGCCACTTCGCTCGACATCTCACTTAACAAGCGGATATGTTTTTACACAGCGGATGACCTTCCAGCCACAACCCAGTACTGGGAAACACACACACACACACACACACACACACACACACACACACACACACACACACACACACACACACACACACACACACACACACACACACACAAACACAAACACAAACTACAGCCAATTAAGTTAATCCAATTCACCTATACGGCATGTCTTTGGGTTGTGGGGGAAACCGAAGCACTCGGAGAAAACCCAGGCAAATAGGGGAGAACGTACAAACTCCACAAAGAAATGCCAACTGGCCCAGCCGGGACTCAAACCAGCAACCTTCTTGCTGTGAGGCAACAGTGCTAACCACTGAGTCTAGAGTAGCTCCTCCCCTTTAAAAAAAAATTCCAATAGCATTTTGTTTTTATCACAGCTCTGCCAGTGGGAGACATCAAATAAAAACAAATCAGAAGCGTAGGGGCAGAAGAAGGGGGCGGAGCATGAGATTTACTCGAGAGCATTTGATTGGTCAGAAGATTTGTTGAAAAATTATGAGGTGATGTGAAATAGGTCCATTTAGGCAGAAGTAACAAACTGGAAGATTTGGATGTTTATATCTTGTAAAAGCACATTTTGCTACTGTTTTGGTCCACATTACCTTGTATATAATCTTAAGAATAACATACTAATGCTAACATTTTAAAAACTTTACAGGACCTTTAAATGAGTATATTACCGGTGCTCTTGCAAACATAAAACTGCTCAAAATATGTTGTTTTGCACCTTCCCACTTTTTTTTTTTATTGCAGAAGTTTGCCTCTCTGCAATAGTATGAGTGTAAACTCAGTTTGCCATGTTGTCATCTTGGCACTTTTTGTCAAATTTTTTTTTTCATTTTGAAACAGATCTTGTCACATATTGTTTTCCCATCTACTGCATAGTAGGGAAGGATGTGCCTTTTGGATTCGGCCAGTTGCTTCCTACATACTGTTTCTACATTCATTAACACTATTAAACAAAATAATATGCTCAGCAAAATATTGCGTAATTATTTATTTGCTTAATTTTGCTGGTCCACCAAAAGACATTTTACTGACTATAAGTAACCCTAAACCTAGCCACCTAACAGTCACCTAGTAATTTAGTGACTAATAGTTGACATGTTGTATCTAAATTGCTTATTAATCATATTCAACAGAATGTCTAAAGACACCATCAAAATGAATTACACTATAACTAAACATCATATAACAGGTAACACTTTAGTTTAAGTACCACTTCACACTATTTACTACTGGCTTTTATTACATGCTTATTATTAAGATATTGGCTGTATACGTATTAATAAAAAGTATGACCTTATTCTACATCCCTATTCCTATCCAATACCTATTACCTTACTATTAGTAAGCAGCAAATTCTTAGTTTGAGCTAAAATGCTTAGTTAATGGTGTGACCAAATGATAAATACAGTGCATGATGTATTAAACTGCATCATATAGCATTGTTATCTGTAGATAGCTTTTCAATATGAAACAACATTATGCCATGCCCTAAAGGATTTTTCCATTTAGCCGCCTTGTTGATGAATACCCCTCCTGTACAGTACAGTTTTTTTAATATTATATCAAACAACTCATTATCCAACCATGAAAGTTTCACACAGCAGTGTTCTGTAGCATCACCACATGACTGAATTGTATTTGATGTTTAATTATTAGTGATTTCGTGTAATTATTATTTGAATAATTATTTGAATTATTAGTGATTAGTCTGTGCATGTGGGCTTTGTAAATATTATTAATATTTCAGTGTGCATAAAAACTGTCAAGAATAACCACACACACACGTGCACATAAAATCAGTTTTTAGCAAATCTTTTATTATTATAATTTTGAAAGTAATTACACATGCAGGCTCAACTGAAGGTCCTTTTTTCCTCTCTTCCTACTGAATTGTCCATTTGGCCATTATGTTTGGCCTCTGCCAGGTAAGAGTAAACATCTCATTCATTAAGCAGCTGGACCGAAGCCAGGCTATTAGTCTTCCTTGACAGTTTTCCCACTGGTTAAGGCAGGTGGTTCAGGACCCTGACGCAGCACATCTGTAGATGATGTACTGTAGCAGAGGTATGGTACAGTGGAGGAACATCTGCTTTTCTGTAAAGCAGGGACTTTAATTTCCTGGTGATCAGTGTCGTAATTAATCCGGTTATCAGTTGTGTTAGGACTTTGTAATTAGACCTTTTAAACGGCC
This sequence comes from Danio kyathit, assembly GCA_903798195.1. Classification (NCBI taxonomy): domain Eukaryota; kingdom Metazoa; phylum Chordata; class Actinopteri; order Cypriniformes; family Danionidae; genus Danio; species Danio kyathit. Next base: position 35,641,491 of record LR812525.1, on the reverse strand, counting down.
GTCTTATCTTGATGAACCGAAAGGCCGGTGTCAAACAGGAATATTTAGTGAACCAACAATGAACCTTTATGCATCTAATGTTGCTTTTTATATCCAGTAGCAGAACTGATGTTATTTAGCTCATCGTCTGGGTTGTCACCACAGACCTTCGTGTTGAAGTTATTCTGTAACCACAGTGACCTTAGAGAAGTACTAGTTCAGCTTTTGATAAATGTTCAGTATGTCCTGTTCTCGTGTTCTTGTTTTGTTGTTGATCAGAAAATGTTCAATAGTGCGGGGAAAGTTAGGAAAGCTCATCCCAACCGGAAACTATATATGAAGATATATGTATATTATAGGTTATGTTAGGTCATATTATAGTGATATCACAGTGATATTTAACTAAGGGTTGGGCGATGTCGATCAATTTGGCATCGTACGATGTCTAATGTGAAACACCGCGATGGACAATGGCATCGTCGTCGTAGGTGGCGGTGAATTAATTATTAATTAATTCATAACGCATTAATTATTTGTAGCCTGTCATTTCAACTACCTGACCCCCATGGTCTTTGTTTTACCCATAACCAAACCATAAATAAATAAAGATAAGTTACACGCAATTTACCACCTGTCAATCACTTTTTCCGCGGGACTCTGGCATGAATAGGAAGAGTGATCTGTGTCGTTATAATGGCGTCGACAAACTTGGTTGGTAAAAAAGGTGCACAACCAACAGGAACCAACCAACAGTATCTGAGGTTTTGACTAAAAGTACAAGTGTGAAAGCGAAAGATTGAAGCAGTGTACTGACGCTGTGATGCGTTACCTGATAGATTCAAAGGACAGAAGAGTCGTTAGACAGTGACAAGATTAATTAAATATCACGTTTAAAAACTATAGTAAGACGCGATCCAGCAGTACATCCTTGATAAACTGTCCGACGTGCGCTGCTCTCTGGGGTTTTGTGCTCAAAGCACTTGCTGACTGCCTGGAGCTCAGACGTCTGCATATGTTGCAGCGCATGCCTGTGTGTGTGTGGTCACGTGATGTGCGTTTTCAGCGATATTGAGGGAGATCTTTTCAGAAATGCTAGGTGAAACACCAGTGTAGACGTGGATCATTTTTGTTCTAAAACACCATTTTTAAACGAAGACGTATTAGTGTAAACGGGGCCTAAGTGTGTATTTTTTGCGAGAGGGTTGCTGCTGTGACAGGGGAGGGGTGGAGGATTGCGATGCCGGCTCTGCATAGCTATGTCTATCAGCCTGGTGGTGGTGTGGAGAGAGCCTATCCATCCCCCCCCCCCCCCCCCCCCCCACCACCACCACCACCACCACTTTATTTTGTAATTTGCAGTTTTTAATTTGTTACCTACTCCAAATTTCTTACAATAACCTTTTAAAAAGTAACTGGACAATTAGCAATCTTGGAAAACCTTCCCAGTAGCTAGCCATGGTGTTCTTTGTGGCACAAATATACAGTTAGTGAGGGCCTGTTTACACATGGCCACTTCATGCTCCATTTTCTCTGAATGGATAAAATAAATTTATTTTTTTCACAGAAATGGAAACTATATGTCTTATTCAGCATACAAAAGATTTAATATGTTGGCTACAGGAGGTAATGTAATGTAAAAACATCATCACAAACACACAAAGCTATTCCTCTCCTTATGGGCTAAATGAAACATTTAGATACATTCAAGACATCAATCAAAATAGTAAAGGTAAATTTGTCTATAACTTCCACCAAAAACTAACACTTTGTAAAAAAAAAAAAAAGAAAAAAGAAAAGAAACGCCAATTATTGTACCGTTATTGTATTGTACTATTATTATTACACAGGTACTTATATGTCCCTGTTGTAAAAGCTGGCATTTGATAGTAGTTTAACATTCTAAATAGATCACTTAATGTTTACCTATATGGATAAAAAATAAAAAGAACCCATAAAATAAAAATAAAATACAACAATCATGTATTAGTATCTGACAATAAAAATCTCTTGCATGTGTTTTTTTTTTTATATTTTAGGAGTAAAAGTTCCATATGTACAGATGCATTCAGACCTGCTCAGTTTTTATATGAAGTGCATCCCAGACCACCTCCTGAAATGGTTTGTGAGATCAGATTTATATCCATCTCAAATGCATTTCGGAGAGGATATACACCTGTCATTTTCATGATCAGATAGCTCTAATCAAGTCTAAACAACAAACTGGTCTGAGTTCTTCTCTTTCACTTCTCTCACGTTGTCTTTCAGTCGGCTTCTTGCACTGACATTCAGCGGAAGATGTGAGTGGAGAGCTGAGTGGGTCTGTGTCTGTGTACACAAGGAGAGTTTTAGGTGTGACACTGGCCACATCCAAACAGGGCGAACCAGTTGTCCACATCAGTTTAAACTAGGCATTGTTTGTGCTGCGGATCTCTCGTGTCATCAGGTGACATTTGCGTTGTCATTGGTCTTTGTTAATGAAGAAAAAGTGAGAGCTCCCCCTGAGATAACATCTGATTCAATCGCTGTTTGGGCCGATGAGCAAACTTTGATGAATCTCAGACAGGAGGGAAACAGACAGACATGGTGACTGTGGCCCAGGGAAATCTGCATGCGGAGTTAGAGCGATGTGGAATTTTAAAACGGAGATGACGTCAATAAATCCATTACATTTTTCCATTTAACTCATCCTCCGTTCTGTTAAACACAGCGGCCTTTACTGAAGCTTCCAGCTGCAGTTATAAACACATATGCTTCCTCGTTCAGCAACTAGTTTGTCAAATAAACATCTTTGGAGTGCGATTGAGCAGAACAGCTCTTTAAGAAGCTTCATCACCACGTCTGTCACTGTTAGGTGTCTGCTTGAATTGTAATGTTATGGCTGGATGTCGTGTGTGTGTGATTTGGTGACTCAGATGCATTAGCTGCTCTCGGTTGCACCATTTCCCTTTAGTAGGGGAAATGGCACGCTGCAATTATTTACCTGGTATCTAAGGTGTCACGCTGCCACTGGCAGGTGCTATAAATAATATAATAATATGCATCCCAGTTTAGAAGATTGGTTTGTCCTCGTAGTTTTAGGATGGATTTGTAGTTTTTGAAATGTTATATAGGTCTGCTGGTGCTTGAGCGAAATGCTGGGTTGTTCTTCTTTTAAAGAAACAATCCTAAGCTCCTTACCTTACTCCCAGGATATCTAATTTTTACAAGGTGGGTTGTTAGACCAACGCTTAACATACAGACTACGGACAATTTAGCTTACCCAATTCACCTATAGTGCATGTCTTTGGATTGTGGGGGAAATCGGAGCACCTGGAGGAAACCCATGCAAACACAGTAAGAACATGCAAACTCCACACAGAAACGCCAACTGACCCAGCCGGGGCTCGAACCAGCGACCTTCTTGCTGTAAGGCGACAGCGCTACCCACTGCGCCACCCTGCCGCCCAAACAGTAGAGTTTTACCATTTTTTATTTTTAATAATAATTTTTTAGGGGTTTTCACCTTTATTGTATAGGACAATAGAGAGAATTAACAGGAAAGCATGGGGAGCAGAGAGAGGGGAAGGATCGGCATAGAACCGCGAGGCGGGAATTGAACTCGGGTCGCCGTGAGCACGTGTCGACGCACTAACCACTACACCACTGGAGCCCACGCGTTTTACCATTTAAAAATCCATTCAGCCTTATCCGGGACTGGTGGGAGCTTTTTTAGCTTAGCTTAGCTTAGCATAAATCATTGAATCAGATTAAACCATTAGCATCTTGCTCAAAAATGACTGAAGCGTTTCTGATTGGTTTAATGCATGTTGCGTCCAAAACACACTCATAACTCAAGAGAATAAAGCCGCGTTCACACTGGACTTTTCCCACCTTAGACTTCCATTCATACACACGCGAATGCGTCAGCCTGGAAACGCAGGGTCATGCGTCAGATTTCGCAGGTTGCTGCGGTGCAAAGTTCAAACTTGGTGAACTCTGATCTGCGAAATCGCATCACTTGACTGCGTGAGACCAATCCAGGATCAAAACACGACCTCTCTGAACAGAACTTTAAAACATGGAGCAATCGCTCGCTTTTTAAATGCCTATTCATCTTGTTTAATCCCGCCCCTTTTCGCAGCGACGTACGACAGAATTTCGCAAGCTCAAACTCTAGTGTGACTGCGGCTTTAGAACAACCTTTGTTGAACATGTGCCTGCCACTGACTGTTTTTTTTTTTCCATCCGAAATTAATTTGTTTGTATGTGCTTTAGAGCAGTGTTTCTCAACCACGTTCCTGGATGACCACCACGTTTGCAAATTTTCCATGTCTCCTTAACCAAACACACATGATTCAGATCATCAGCTCATTTGCAGAGACTGAAAGACCTGTAATGGGTTTAACATACAAAAGAGACATCCAAAAGATGCAGTCTTGGTGGTCCACCAGGAACATGGTTGAAAAACGCTGCTTTAGACCATGTGCTCAGATTGCTAAAATAGAGCCTAGGATGTCAATATGGATTGTGTTTCTGTATTTTGCTAGTTATTGAATACCATTGTTTTGTTCCTGAATTATTCAACGCCTTTGAACCAATCACATGAATCTGTCATTTCATTAATAAAGACAGTTATTTCTTTCTTAAATGAAAAAATACGAGATCAATGTAGAAAATGTTGACGCTCTCGCTGCCGGAGCTGTGAAGGCACACAGCGTTGTCGCCAGGGTGGCTGGAGCGAACTTTGATGCTCTCGCCATCTTCGGGGTGAACGCACAGTTATAAGTGTGTTTTGGGCGCAACATTCAATAAACCAATCAGAAACTCTTCAATCCTTTTTGAGCAAGATGCTAATGGTCTAATCTGATTCAATGATTTTTGCTAAGCTAAGCTAAAAATGCTCCCACCAGTCTCGGAAAAGGCTGAATGGATTTAAAAATGGTAAAGCTGTACTGTTTAACAATAGCGGAGCTTTTTTTTTTTGTTAAATGGGATTGTTTCTTTTAAAATGAGAACAAACCAGCATTCTGGTTTATTAGGTACACCTTTCTAATACCAGGTTGGGCCCCCTTTTGCCTTCAGAAGTGCCTTAATCCTTTGTGGCATAGATTCAACAAGGTACTGGAAATATTATTCAGAGATTCTGGTCCATATTGACATGATATTGACTGCACATCAATGAATCTCCCGTTCCACCACATCCCAAAGGTGCTCTATTGGATTGAGATGTGGTGACTGTTGAGGTTATTTGAGTACAGTGAACTCATTGCTCACTGGATATTTTCTCTTTTTCAGACCATTCTCTGAAAACCCTAGAAATGGTTGTGTGTGAAAATCCCAGTAGATCAGCAGTTTCGGAAATACTCAGACCAGCCCACCTGGTACCAACAATCATGCCACATTCAAAGTTACTTAAATCGCCTTTCTTCCCCATTCTGATGATTGATTTGAACTGCAGCAGATCATCTTGACCATGTCTACATGCCATGCGATTGGCTGATTAGAAATTTGCATTAACGACAGTAGGACAGGTGTACCTAATAAAGTGGTCGGTGAGTGTATGGTTTGGTTGAGTGAACTCCTGGCTCATTAAAGGTGTGTTCACATTTATAGTTTGGTTCTCTTGGATCAGGTGGCCTGGAACAAAAAAAAGGTACATTCAGTCCTTGTTAACTTATTGCTACTAATCACAATTTTTTGATAGAAACTAATAATCCAAAACATACTCATCGTATATGCTTATGTGCGTGCCGTGTAGTATTTCTATTTGCCTAGAACTCATTAAGAGCTTGTAAGATGTGTGGAAAAGTCAGGACAGCTCCAGGAATTACTCTGCTGCATGCAAATGAAGACCTGCTGCAACGAGACTTGTTTCTGATGCCTGTATTAAACTGTAATGAGCTACATTGCGACTATGACAAGAAAAAACCAGGCTTGCTTGAGCATTCTGTCCTTTTTATGTTCGCGTCTTGTGACATCATGTGCTGTTTTTGGTTGGCTTAGATGTCTTTGGTCCATGTTACATTCAAATGTTACTCAAACCACACCAATGTTTGTTTAAAAGCAAATCAAGACCTTTTGATCTTGATCTATATGTTTGGTGTGCATCAGGGTTCAGGCACTGGCATACACATTTATTAAAATAAACCGCACACACTATATGACTGCTTTTGTTAGTTTTAATCAAACTAAACCTGCCAAATTGTACCAAATTTTAATACCCTAAGACTAGCTGCCTTCTAATAGTGGTTTTAGTTTTACATTTTCATAATTCTTTATGCTAATTCTTTATGCTTTATTCAGTGTATCAGTGTTTTGTTCCTGAATGATTCAATGTTTTTAAATGAATCATGTGAGTCAATTATTTTAAAAGCCATCCATAAAGACAAGCAATTGAATCCTGAATGAATCAGTTGAATGATTTGAATTTGAAAAAACATAATGATTTGAATTTTTAAAACTGGCAGTTTTACTTTTTGCGGTACGCCTTAAAGCTTCATATGCTTCTCGTCTCCCAAAACAGATAAATATTCAGTCTGCTTTTTGAAACAAGCCATGAAGTAAATGTGGATCATGAATCAATAAGCCATTGACAAAGACTGCAGTTCTGCTGCGATTGTGACTGCAATGATTCAGGCAATTTGAATGAATCGGTTGATTAAGTGAATCAGTGACTTGCTCATTAAAACCAAGCGGCAACCTCCCGCTCTCCCTCGTGAAGCCAATACGGAAGTAACTGAAACTGCAATTCATTGACTCACCTTTGGGGGCTGGCTGCAGGAACTCCAGATGTTTTCTGACTGCAATGATAAATTGGCCAATTTTACAGCTGATAAAAACATGTTTACAGCCTGGTACAAAAGATGGTTCTGGTGCATAGAGCTAATATTACCCTTCATGACAACTGTGAGGGGGGTTAATTTTTCTCATCCGTTTCGTTTATATTAAGTTGTATTAAGTCTGCATAATTAAGGGCGCGGCCACTTAAGGGACAGCTAGGTCTTGCTGGTCGCCGTCTCGATTCCAGCTGATTAGCTGCTGAACTCTGCATTCACATTGTATTTTTGTGTTGTTTTATGTGGCTTTACACAGTCAATTGCCTTTTGTAATTATTTCCTACAATTATCAGATGATATGGCATGTTGTGTGCACTTAATTGTGTTCACAAACCATTCAAGTGGCCTCTGTTTCCCAGGTGAGTGAAATTATATACTTATCTACCATCTCTATAAATGTATTTGTTTTATTTAAGATCATTTATAATTTTTTTTAGACCTGTAATGTGTTTTTAAAAGACTAAACACTTTATTGATATAGTATACAGCCAAGCACATGTGGTCAGAACACAAAAGAGTCACAGGTAATGAAGTATTAATTGTGGGTGCAATGACGCACAAACAAAATGGCGACAGTTGGCCACGCATACTTGTAGCTTAATTTGCGCTCTTCAGAAACCTATGGGTGACGTAACGATTACTACGTCCATATCTTTTACAGTCTATGGTTAAGACACTGGCAGTGTCTAAAATCACCTACTTTTCAGTAGGTACTGCATTTGAATTTAAATGTACTACTCAACCATTATAAAAGTATGTTCTATATAGTACGAATGTGAGTAGTATGAATAAAACTCAGACGTACTACATCCGCCATTTTGTCATGATCACGTGACCTACTCACGTCAGTTGCATCACTTATCTCCGATTCATGAATTCTCTCGCAGTGCATCATGGGATAGCATAGCATTCATCGGATGTGCACTTCAAAATCTCGACGGAAGTAGTAGGTCATCCAGGTACTTCTCGCATACTGTTTTTTTTTTTTTTATTCTATGAATTTGGGCATACTACTCGGCTCGCATACTGTTTTTTTTGTGTGTGTACTATATAGTATGGAAGTATGCGATTTTAGATGCAGTGACTGATTTGCCACAACTTACTGCATTTGTTTTATTATTTAAAGAATGAATGATTTAGGTTAGTCAGTGATTCAATAAACTATTATACTATTCAACTATTATAAAAAGACAGCCTCTCGTTTAGGCATGGGACGATAACCGTTTTCAAGGTTTGCCGCGGTTTGGAAAAGTCAAGATTTTAAAAGCACAAAAATTTTCTGCTATACCGTTCCTAAGTGTAAGATTTATTTAATATTTCATTCATTTTTATTTTACTTTTTATTTATATTTTAGTTTTTTAGGACAACAGTATCTCCAGCAGAAAAGATATCCAAAGATGCCATTTTAAATTGTAAATAAATTTGTGTTTTTGAAATAAATGAAGACAACAAAAGTCAAAGATTCATTTAAATTATTTAGACTGACATGTTTATTGCTCCAAATAATTATAAATGTTTCTAAAAATAAAATATTGTGTGTTCAAAGGGGAAAAAAAGTTGTTGTTTTTTACTCAGACATTTAAAAAGAACATATTTTAGAGCTGTAATCACAATACCGTGTTAAACCGTGATATTTTTATCTAAGGTTATCATACCGTCAGAATCTCATAACTAAATGATTCACTCATTAAAATATTTAGCATTTATTTTCAATAAACGGCATTAGTAATAAATAAGCTCAAATAAGCCATTTATAAAGGCAGACTCTTGCTTTATTTATGAAGGAATCGTTTTAATGACTCTTTTAGAAATGGACTTCCTACCTGCCATCACCTACTGTCAGTAATAATAGATAAATATGTATCATTTTACAGCTTATTCATAATACATTTAATAAGTCAACGTGGATAAAATGTTCTGATTTATACCAGTTCATAAATAAAATTGATCATTCGTCAGTTTCATCACTGAATCTTGCAAACTTTCCTCTTTTTGGTGATCTAGAAATGACCACCATTATTTTTTATTAGCAAATGTCAAGTGTACATGCATCTCGACTGTTAGCGTTCTCAGGATTACACGTTTAATTTGGCCCTGGAGTGAAAACAGGAGCGCTGGTCGTTTGGAGAGCGAGATGCTCATGGAATTGTTGTTAGTGGAAACCTGGCAGTTGCTGAAATGAGTAATTTGACAGATGCAGCATCCGGATGGGAGGGAGGAGAGAGCTGAGCCGTGGGCTTATGTAAGATGAAGCTAATCCTTAGTGATTGGGATTATATAAAGTCTACATTCAAAGTGTATTTTATTCTCTCTCCCTCTCTCCTCTTTCTCTCTGTTATAGTAGCTTCTGCCATGTCTTTCACCCCTACCATCTGCATTGTTTTTATTTATATGTAGGAAATGCATTATCGTCTGAAGACATTACAAAAAGACCAGATTTTACATATACATTTCGCCACTTTAATATTTGATCATATTTATTGCTGCTCAAAGAGGAAGAAGCATTCAGTGGATTGGACTGAATTTTGATTATATGCATTATTTGTATGTGCCATGAGGGGGCGATAGTCTTCATAGAGCTGACATCATGACCTTCTTCTCATGCTGTGAAGTGTGATCAAATCTTGTAGTGCCGCTGAGAGTGACATCTCGTGGGTGATTCATAAAAGCGACGTATTATGTAAGAATCTATACTGACGTCTGCCCGCTACGCATCTGTACATTAGCAGATGGTTTTATGAACAGATTATTGACAGAACAGCAGTTGCTCTTAGTATCAGCATGCACACAGTGGGGGCCGAAAAATAGGAGATCATGTTGAAAATATGCCATTTAAATCCAGTTTCAGTCTGGAAACAAGCAGGTTGTTTGTTGAGGGTTTTAGAGTATTATGATGTAAAATGATTAATGCATAATTCACATGATTAATGACAATAATTAATTGAATTTTATTGTATTATATTTATATTATTTGTATTTTAGATTCATATATACTTATATGACTAGGCATGGGATGATGCTTTACCGCGGTTTGGAAAAGTCAAGGTATTAAAAACGCTTAAAAATTTCTGTTATACCATTCCTACGATATATTTAAGTTCTTTTTACATGTTTTGCGATTTATTTTATTTAGTTTTTAGGGCAACAGTATCTCCAGCACAAAACACACCAAAAACTACTGGTCAACCCAAGATTCAGGAAACATTTGAAAAACTAATTGCTTATAAATTAACATCTAAGCAAGCATGCTATAGTGCTGAGCAGTGCAGTGGCTTTACTTTATATCCAAAGATAAGAAAGATATCCAAAGATGCCTTCTAAAGTTGTAAAGAAATCTGTGTTTTTGAAACTAATGAAGTCAGCAGAAGTGATTTATTTTAATTATTTAGCCTGATATATTCATTCATTCATTTTCTTTTCGGCTTAGTCCCTTTATTAATCTGGGTTCGCCACAGCGGAATGAACCGTTAACTTATCCAGCATGTTTTTACGCAACGGATGCCCTTCCAGCCGCAACCCATCTCTGGGAAACATCCACACACACTCATTCACACTCATACACTACGGACAATTTAGCCTACCCAATTCACCTGTACCACATGTCTTTGGACTGTGGGGGAAACCGTTATTTAGCCTGATATATTTTTCTATATTTTAAATGTTCTTAAAAATAAAATGTATTCATTCATTCATTCATTTTCTTGTCGGCTTTGTCCCTTGCGGGGTCGCCACAGCGGAATAAACCGCCAATTTATCCAGCACGATTTTTACGCAGCGGATGCCCTTCCAGCCGCAACCCATCTCTGGGAATATAAAATGTATTGTGTTCAAATAAAAAAATATGTTCTTTGTAAATGTCTGGGTAAAAAACAACAACTGTTTTCCCCAGACATTAATAAAGAACATATTTTAGAGAAGTAATACCGTGAAACCGTGATATTTTATCCAAGGTTATTATACTATCTTCTTATACTAGTCCTGTGAAACAGTGATGTTTTTATCCAACGTTATCATATACCGGCCCAAGCCTAACTAGGACTATAGAATTTACCATGATAAAAAGAAAGCACCTTTAAAATATCATTCAGTCTAAGAATGGATTATATACCCCCTAAAATGTGAGTCATATTTAAAACAATAAACGTTTGATGACATATTTTGTCAAAATGCAGATAACCAGTCCAAACTCAAAAAAAGATAATGAAATAAACTTTTCAACTATCCTTCAAAAAATAGTAATTGAAGAAAATATAATAACATTTATTTAGTTTACTTATTCTTTTCTATCTTTAATGTCAGAATAAGTATATTAATTCATTTTTCCATAACTGAATCTGTTATATTAAATGGCAATATAATACACTGTAAAAACCAAAAGGTTAAGGTAACTCAAACCATTTGAGAAAACCGATTGCAACAAACCATTTAAGTTCAAAAACTAATCTATATGAGTACTGTGAACTTAATCCATTTGAGTAAATGAAGCAATTTGAGCACAGTAAGACCTGATAAATGAAGAGAACTCAAACCAACTGAGTACTGTAAACCCAATAAGTTAAGACAAATCAAACCGTTTGAGGAAACCGATTGCTACAAACCATTTGAGTAAAAAAAAAACTAATCTACAATATATGAGTACTGTGAACTTACTCAATTTAGGTTGAAGTAATGAGGTATTTAATTAACTCATTACCTTTAACACTGAGTTCAAAACTCTTTTCAAATGAGTAGTATAAATGTTTAATATGCTTTCGATTAATATGCTTATCGATATTGCAATGTGTGCATCCGCAATAGTCACATCGCAAAGATATGCAATGTCCACTCTGAATTATAGTTGAGCAGGAGCTACAGAATTAAATTTAATCACTGTATTTATACAGAATTTATATGATTTATGCTAAAAAAAAATTACTTAGAATTTTTGTCTTGCTTCTAGTTCAAATATCTTCATTTCAAAGTGAAAACAAGATTATTTGACTTACCCTACTGTCAGATAATTTAACTTGTTTTAAGGAAAGACTCCTAATTTTGGCTCATTTTTTTTCTGATGGTGAAAACAAAACAATATTTTTATTTGCTCTAAGAATTTTTTGATATTTGGACTGGAAATACAAAATACAAAACAAGGTAAGAAAAGCAGGGTTTTTTTTTTGCATTGTGGTTATTCAATTTCTGTACCTGACTACTGTTAGACTCAGACTTGGAGTGCTTTTCAAACCATCTTGTGAAACTGTATTCATATCGCAATATTTATCTCACAAAAATAAAATATCGCAATATCATATTTTTCCAATATCGTACAGCCCTACTTTAGATGCATATAAAACTCACTTCTGTAATTTAACGCAGAGGCATGCAATTACATATTTTGACAGGCAGGTCAGATAGCCTATCGCAGTGTTCAGACCGAACCGAACGTTCTTGGTCCTACACCTTTCACAGGATAATAATATACATGTAAATATGTTTGGACCACTTCATGTAATGATGGCAGTTATAATATAATGATGGCAAAATAAAGACTAAGCCAAAGAAAAATAAATGAATGAATAATTGAATGATTGCTGCGAGACTTTCAACTAGCACTACAAAAATAGTTTCTGAAGACAATCACTTATTGACATTATATTTTTGTTTTTACTGATAAACCTGAAAAAAATCTGCATTTCTCCAACTGTTGTGCATGGCTAAACCTTTGAATTCACATATCCCAGAGTCCTGGAACCAGATTTTATTAATCCCTTTGGAGCTTTAAGCTCTGTTATCCTGCTGCTAATACACACTCTCCATGATCTCTTTATGTGATCTCTCGCTCGCTCTCTCCCTTTGGCGCATAACCGCTATTTTCCTCTCCGCAGTAGGAGCCGAGAGCCCCCTCATTACACCCGGCAGGGGAACATCAACATGCTTTTTTACTCTCTGAGATTAACATGCAGAGCTGGTCATGGGCGCCGGTGTTGGCAGTCCACTTCACGACCGCTCCTTCTCGTCCCTTTATCTTCCTGCTTGTCTTCTCCTCCTCTTTCGTTCCTCCTTGGTGTGTGTGTGTTTTGTTGTTCTGTGTAACCCAGTACTGCTCTACTAACCCAATTTGGCATAATCTCAGTGCTGTGCTGTAATTCACAGTGGGAGTGTTTGTGTAAGTGCTGTCTGAATCACTGTGGGTGTGTGTCTGTGCGCGAGTGTGTGTGTGTGCTCCTATTACGTAAATGCGATCATCATCTCTTTTAAGCCTGTCAGCCAGAAATAGACTGATGGAAAAATACAAAAGAAAGAGTGGTGTGTGAAGGATGTGAAAGAGGAAAATGGACTGGGTGAAGGTGATTAAATATGGTGTGAAGCTCAGATTGGTGTTGACGTTCTCCATTTCCTCTGAAACATCGCGTTATGGCATTAATTCAGCTCAAATTTAGAAGATGTCAAAATAATGTTTAAAAAAACAACAACAACAACAGCCGCAGGGTTCAGTGACAGAAGTTGCTTTGTTGGCATACGCTCAATTCCACATTCTAGTTCAGTCCGAAATGAAAATGCTGTTTGTTTATTTATGCTCCAAACCCATAAAGATTTCGTTCATTTTTTGAAACACGAGAGAAGATATTTTTCATCAAATCATTGAGAGATGTCTGTCCCTCCGTTGAAAGTCTACTCACTCAAAACTCAGACAATTCAAAACATTGGTAAAGAGATAAATCCATATGAATCAAGCAGTTTAATCCAAATCTTCTTTAGAGACTCGACTGCATTATATGATGAACAGATTTAATTTTGGCTTTTGTTCACATGTAAACATTGATCAACGAACATAAACTAAGCTCAACCATGCATGCTTGACATGCAAGGGCAACCTCATTGGGTCTTGCAGAAGCTCAGGCGTGTTGAGTGACATGTAAGAATGCACCTCATTGGTTCTCTTTCATCAGGCAAGCATGATTGAGCTTTAAACAATGCTTTAAACAATGGTTAGTTTGTGCTATCGTGTCTCTACAGAAGACTTTGATTTAAGCTCTCTCCATTCATTTTCATTCATTTTTTTTTAAATCTATGAATTCATCAAGAATTAGATTTTTGATCTTTTTATAAATGTTTTGAAGTGTCAGTTTTGGGAGAATAGTCATTCTGTGGCACAAAAGTCTAGTTGATTTTTATAAACAGCCTTTTCTGCATACAGAAAAGATGGACTGGACACAACTATAGATGATATCTGATTAAACGGCATATGCACATCTATAGTTTTATCAGCTATTGTAAGCAGATTGTAAATTATTGAACATTTTTGGCTCGCTCTGAGACCCTTTACATTGTAAGTAATTACACTCAACATTATTACCAAATAACTAGTTACTCCAATTAAATTATATTTCCATTGATAGTAAAAGATTACTTTTAATTTTAGGAAATTTAATTACAGTTACTTTTGTACTTTCCTTGTAAACTCTGCTTAAGTTCAACACTTCTGTGTAACTTAATTCATAAAGGCAGAGTAATAAATGAATTTTTTTGTTACAAATTAGGGTTGTGCAATTAATTGAAATCAAATCGAAATCGTGATTTGAAATGTTGTGATTGGCTGCCATATGAAATATATGTATTGTATAATTTCCCCTCCTAGAGCAAATGCGTGACTGCCATCTGTGTGTGAAAGTCTTTCATTATGCCCAATTAGAATTGTACAATCAAACTATGCAGAAAGCCCACTATAAAACAATCAAACAAGAAAGCGTGAACAAGTGGGATAATGGCGTCTGCCGCTTCAGAAGCGTTAATAGACGAATTCATATCAAAGAAAAACAGCATGTTGGTAATATGGGAATATTTTGGTTTCAAAGTCACAGACACCGAACAAAAACTGGTAATTTGTAAGAACTGTTGCAGAATTGTTGCCACAGCATGATGAAATACAACAACCAGCACATAAAAAAGCACCACAGACGGCTATATGAGAAGTGTTTTGCTAAAAAGTCAACTAAAAGTATTGCCAGTGACACTCAATCTAGTAGCAAGCAACAGCAAAGTACAATTTCAGAGTTGTTTGCAGCTGTTACACCATGTGAAAAAACATCACGAAGGCACCAAAAGATAGCTAACACCATAACTCACTACTGTTTGCTCTAGAGAAATATTTGTGTTTAATTTCTGAATATTTATAAACAAATTTGAATAAAAGTTGGAGTTTGTTAATATCTTTCCAGTTCCTCTTTTTAACAAACACTTACTGCATTTTAGCAGTAAGAAGCTACGATACAGAATATTGAGCTGAAGCTTGACTACAAAATTAAATCGCAAATCAAATCGAAATCGCAATATCTGTAAAAAAATCATAATTAGATATTTTCCCCAAATCGCACAGCCCTATTACAGATATATGTTTGTTGGATAGTTTAGATAAATACGTTTATCGAAACAGATGCACATACGTACTTAAACTACGAATTGAATCAGAAATTAATGACAGCATACGCTATGTAAAAATATAGTGTCATTACTTTAAAACATTTATTGTTTGATAAGTATAGTGTTTTAAAGTTTTCTTAAGCATAACATTTTTTCATAAAAGAAATATAAAAGGCCATGTTTGGCTTAAATCTTTAATTAGTACAGAGTTTAGTTTCTATTGTCTATGCGATATTGTCTGAGATTTATGAGAATTGTAAGTAATATTGGGTCAAGTAATTCAATTTTAAGACAAAGTATTCAGAAAAGTGATTTAGGTTTCATTTACAATGGTGCGTTTTCATTTTAATATGGCATTTTACCATGAGAATGCTCATTATCTGTTTTGCCATTTTAACTTATTCAGAAAAAAAATCCTTCCACACTTTACAGCCTAAAACGATGTTTTCACATACTGTAAAAAATAAACCTGATTTAACATCCACAAACAGGGAGTCCTCGCATAGCCACTATGCGGCTGTGCTGATTTCAGCGGTTATGAATTACACAGCAATTTTACTGTCTTTATTACAAACTGTTTTAAAAAACTCATTATTGAAGTGCAGCTGATCACAGAGAGTTGGAACAGATCTTTTTATCCCATTTTTACTTTTAATCCCTGTCAATCAATTTGGTGGGTGGGGAAAACAACACTCTTATGTCATGTTGCGGTGGGTCTCAAAATGGTTAGGATTTGGATCTTTTTTGAAACGAGACTTGGTGTGTTTCTATCACTCCAATATGACAGTGGACACACTATACCTACACACAGCTCTGTTCAAACAGCTTCCAGAAGTTGATTTTGCATCAGAGGTGCCCTTTAATGATGTCATTAGTTACGTTTCTGAAGTAATTCACCCAACACTGACTAGTAAGCACGCTGTTGATTATACATATGTTTTTTATATTATGAAATGCAAAGTAATTTATTAATCAACAAACAATTAAATTAATCAATAATATCTCATTACATTAATTCATATCACTAATCTGTGTAAACTGGTTCAAAAGCATATCCATTGTTCAAAGGTGCTTCAAAAGTACCTGTAAAATCCTGGCACATTAATGTGGATCATATTGTCACGGTTACATGTTTATCTGCTTTTAACAACGGCTTCAAACACAGTCCTCTGTATTTTATTTATTTCATGCTACAATGATTTGCGTTTGACTTTGATGAATTGAGGGGTTCGTGATTATGTTGGAGCCGCGGGGAGTAAGTGTACAGCCAGTGTGAGGCCTGTCATGCGTATCAGTGTGATCTTCAAACTGAAGAGAAAACCTGTCATCGTCGTAACTGACAGCCACTGATGCCAACACCGTTAAAGAGTTTAGAGAAGCACTGAAAGAGTCACACAGAGTGCAAAAGAGCGACTGACTGAGCTACAGCAACTTTATGAGCTGCATTCCTGTCTCATCTCATGGTCTAGAAGATCATAAGTGAGAAAAGCAGATCCTGTGAGCATGTGTGTTTGAACTCTCTGACCCCTGGATCATCCTCAGTCTTGGACTGCATTATATACAGTGCCTTGTTTGTTCAACCATGCAGTCAGATTGTGATCGGTGGTCTGTTTTTAGAAGAATATAGACAACCTTCTGTAAGGTGAGGTTTTGAAGCAGTTCTCTTAATAAAAAAAAAAAAGTACAAGCTTATTTATGTAATAATATAAATAAAATGCAGCTCTTTCACAAATATTTCCTAAGTGCGGTTTAATGGAGAAAAGGTTTTTTTTTAAACATAATTAAAAAAAAATAATCAAATAGTTAATTTCTTTTGTCTTTGCCATGATGACAGTGCAACATATTTTTCTAGTATACTAATATTCAGCTTAAAGTGAAATTAAAAGGATTATCTGGGATAGTTAGGTTAACTAGGCAAGTAAGGTTAAAAAGGCAAGTCATCGTATAACAATTGTTTGTTCTGTAGCAAATCAAGAAAAAAATCTTAAGGGCGCTCTTGCAGGCTCTATCTACTGGACATTGTTAGTTTGGAATTCACCACAGCCAACATAAATGGTGCCAGTCAGAAAACTGTACAATTTTGGTTAAATATGAGAGAGACTGTATCAGATATGTTTCAATCCTGATTTTGTACCTATTGTTGCAGTGTTACTGATTTTATTTTATTTAACTTTTTTGTTGGCTGGATCTCGGGCTTTGTTGTGTATAGTTCAACATCAAAAATGTTGAGATATATCCAGCTGCAGGCCCGCAGAACCACACACGTTTCAGGCACACACAATCCAGCACACACGTTCTAGGCAAACCATATATGGTAACTAGTAATATATATATATATATATATATATAAAAATGTTCAATAAAAAATCTTAAGGGTGCTAATAATTAGGGTTGGTTACCGAAACCCTGTGCCATTATAGCACATTTGTAACCATTATGTACCGGACCGAATCAGCATATGAATTTCGGTGCCTAATTTTGGTGCCACTGGTGCTGCGGCAAGGACGTAAGAAGCATCAAGGGTACATCAAAGGCACACATTGGTACGTGTTGTGTCACACAATCTCTAAACATTTAATTCTAAACAACTTTGATGGATACGAACACCGTCTGCGATGTTAGGCGTTTGTTCTTGTTGCTTAAATAAAGAAGGCAAAGCACGTTACGATGCATCCAGTGAGCGACTCCCTTTATCAACACGCATGAACTTATTTATCTAATTTACTTAAACTAAGCAACCTAAAATGTGGCTATATTTTACAAGCAAGGATTTTGACACCCCAACGTGAAGCAGATGCTTTACAAAAATTGCGTGTGAGGGGGAATCACCTCAAACTTATGAAATTTGAAGGCTCATGGAATCAACTTTGTCTTTGTCAGCTTGCAACGTCATTTGGCCCCTTTTCTGACTACGTTTATATGGACACCAATACTCTGATTTTAATATGATTAAGACAATACTCTGATTAAGAGTCTTCCATGTAAACAGCGTTTTTTTTTTTTTTGATTACCTTAAAAGACCACAGATGTCCGCATCACGCAATGCGGAGTTTTTTTCTTCCATTCAGCGTGCGGTATCAAATTCCATTAAAACAACACTCTTCCACCAGTCCTTACTTCATATTTTCATTCAGTACCTCAGTTCATCAGGAGGGCATAATTGTTCCTGAATGAAAGTGAAAGTGCCGAACTGCAGTTAAAGTCGAACAATTAAAAAAAAAAATTACATGAAACTCTGGAGGAAATGTGGATAGCGTGGTGACGAAATGACATTAATGAATCTATATGCTATAACATGTAACACGGGATCATGATAGGAACATTCCAAAAAGTAACTCATGTCAACAGCTTAATCATATTATTGTCTTATTCAGAGAAGGCAAATCATTAGATTACTGATGTTCATTTAAACGTAGTCTAACCTTTCCACAGGTTAGTAGTAAGCTAATGTAATTGCATAATGCAAATCTTAAATTCATGCTAACAAACAAATGATCAAAAGAAATATATTAATGCAATTCATATATATAAAGTATGAATTGATGTATACTTTAAATCTATTATAAATATATAATTATATTGTTCATTTATAATGATTACATTTTTTTTTTTTGTCTAATAATTTTGTGGCTCAAAAGTAACGGTTCAGTCTCCATTTTGGCACCGGTACCGATATAAAACTATCGATTTAGCACCGGTATCGAAATAACGCCAAACGATACTCAACCCTACTAATAATATTGACCTTTAAAATGTTTAATTGTTTACATTAAAAAACCTGCTTTTATTCAAACTTCAAGAATTTCTCCAGAAGAAAAAGTACATATAATTTGAAATACTGTAAAAAGCTTTGTTAAACATCACTTGGGAAAAAAATTCAAATTTTAAAGGAGAGTTATTTTGCAGAATGTTCAAAACAGTTTCATATTTAAAGGATTCTTAACCGCATAGATTATACGAAGAGTTCAGATGCAAAAACCTATAAATGCCATCTGAAATTTTCCTCTAAAATGAGCATTTTTATCAGGCTTCCGTGTGTATGTTCAGTAATGGCAAAGAATAAGTAATTTCCTGTTCTTTAAAGTAAAATATCTCAACATAAGCAAAGCTGGTTGAGAAAATTGTTCATTTTCTATGAAAATTTCAGACGGCACTTAGAGGTTTTTGAATCTGAACTCTTCATATGTCATTACTGTTTACAATTTAGGTGATTTTCTTTTTTTTTTTGCAAGGACATGTTAAGTAGGTCAAAAATGACACCAGCAATATTTAGGGAAGCTCCGGTCAGGATTTTTGCGGCCGATACCAAGTACCGATTCTTTGTCATGGTGATCGGCCGATACGGAGTACCGATTCTGATGATTCAAGCTTTATAATGCATTAAGCACATTTTCACTCTAAGTATCATACTCAAGTGGAGATCTCTCCTTACCTCAGAAAATAAATTATGTTGCATATAATACCTTAAACGTGTCTTTTATAGCCATTTAGGTGTGAACATGTCATGGCCAGAAGCAGATTTACAGAAAATAATAGATAAAACAAAAAAAAAAAATTGGTAAGAAAAATGACAAACAATGCAATTTGGAAACATTGCAAATGATGGAAGAAAAATTCAACATGTCTCAATTAAGAAATAGTTTGGAGCGCATATTTGATGCATAAGAAGTTAAAATGCACACATATAAATCCATTACTTTTTTACTAAAAAGAAATAGGCATATAAACTACTGTTTATTGCAATAAGTGTATTACATTAGGTTATATTATTAAATATTCATGTTAAAAAGATTATGTTTTATTTATGTAATTTTCCAGCCAGGTTTTAGTGAACTTGCAATTTTGTCAAAAACACAGAATTTTTAGCTCTTGTATGTAAAAAGGCCTAAATATATGCAAGGTCATTCAAATATTTTGCTCGTCTTCAACTAACACAAACACTTGCGATTGATTCATGAGATCGGCCAGATCAGCAAGTACCGATCAAGTAATTAAATGTGATTATCGGCCGATACCGATCTCCGGCCAATCGATCGGAGCATCTCTAATATTTACATCAGAATATTACATTTGAGATTTCTGTTGCAAATAAATGCTGTGTTGGAGTGTTTAATAATCAAAGTGTCCTAAAAATGTACAATGGCTAACACAAAAATATTAAGTAGTACACATTTTCAACACTGATAATAAAAAGAAATGTTTTGTGACCAAATCATATTAAAATGATTCTTACACTGAAGCATTTATGGCTGCTGTAAAATCATCTCTGCATGAGGAAAAATATGAAGATATTTTATTAAAACCCAAACAGTTAAAATTTTTACAACATTATAGATTTTAATCTATTTTTAACCAAAGAAATGCACCCTTGAGAAACCATAACAGATCTTACAGACACAGAATGCTGATTTGTACAGCAGTGCATGTAAAATGTATATTCATTTACTTACTACAGTCCATTCATTCACCGGTAAGCAGCTTAGGTTGTCGAACTGTATAAATTCAGCATATGATAGAGAAGGTTTTAGGATTTGCATTGTTTGTTCAGGAAAGAAATCTTTGTGTAACATGTTTCTGACTGAAGATCCTTCTTATCGTAGATTTGGTGCTTTCAGATCTATAAATACTTCAGAATTTACATCAAACAAAAGACTCCCCCAACAGCGCTATACTTGCTGTTTGTCTAAAAATCTTTGCATTTCTGATGGCGACATCAGTTCCTAAGCATTGTGAGAATACTAGCCCAGCCTGATTAAACATTAAGCCAGAACAATAAATAATACATATCAGATTCCCAAGTGTTTCCAAGTTAAAACCTCAAATATTTATGCACCAACCCCCCCCCAACACAGCAGCTCAGATGAATAATGATATCTGTTTCAAAGTGCAACCCTAACCGCCAGTCATAAGCTCTTCAATTGGTTTATAGAGTCACTGTGTCAAACTCTCATTAGGTTTCTGACTCCGAATGACTTTGACAACCTATTACTTTTCAAATGAGCAGGGCCTCAAAACTATTCACAGTGTTGAAACGAACTCACCCAACCTCGCACGAACCCATTCAACTCAACACAACATGATTACCAAGGTGTATTTGCTTAGATATAATCAGTGAATTAAGTCATCAGTCCCTCAGGGCTTGAGCAGAAGAAACCATCTGTTTATTTAACGAAAACATCAGTAGCTCAGTCATCGTCAACAGTATCGCCTATTAATTGTTACAAGTCAAATTGACGACTGAATATCTATCTATTGTAAGTGAATTTATTAGGCACTTTATTAGATGATCTGTCCTCTCAGCATCCGGTTTAAACCAGATTGAGAAAATAACAAAGCGAGTAGTTTTAGCTCAATCCTGAGGCGTTTTCTGTGTCACTCAGCTCGGACTAATCTCTCAAAAAGATTGAAGGCACACATGTTCTCCCCTAAAAGCCATTCTAAAAAATTTAATAACCCAATGTGCCCTGCCAACTGACACACATTTATAAAGCCAGTGGGTGTGTTTTAGCAGTCTGCTTCTTTTGCAGTCCAGTAGGTTTTATATAGCATGTGTAATTATGCTGTTAATATTGTTTGATGAGGTCTCGCTGAGATGATTGTGTCAAAATAATGCTGTCAAAATAAAATCTCGGTTTAACCATACTATTGTATGGTAAAATATACTTCTTATACCGATAATGATAACAGTAAAAATTATTTTAAGGAATATGTCACACTTTACAGTAAGGTTCCATTAAGTAAGGAATAAAGCACATCCAAGCAGTTATTATTGCATAATAAAGCCCCAACAGGCTTATTCTGCAAAACAACCGCCTGGATGGACTTTATCCGACTTATTACACGGCCACAATACTTAAATTAAAACATTGTTCGAAAATGTAATAGTTTATAAATTTTTTAATGGCAAAGCTGACCAAAACAAAAATGGCTGAATGGAGCATACACTAACCTTTGCATTATTCAGTCACAAGATTGCACCAAACAGTAAACAACAGCAGCAAGATAGACAAGCATATGGATGTGAATGTGGTCACTGATGATCAAGATGATTTGAAGTACCCGAATGAGCCTGTATTATTAGTTTCAGAGGTTGTTAATGACTGACCAATCAGAATCAAGTCTTCCAGACAGCAGTGTATTAATGTAAGACGAATGTCCACACATACACTGGTATTTTTATAAACAGTTTTCCCCACTTTGGTTTTTTAAAAAAATCTCAGTCCACATGAAAATGTAAAAATGCGTTGTGATGCATGTTAAGGCTGAACCAAAAGGTGGCAATATTCACCCTGGCCTGAATTTTCAGAAAGTTTTGGGTTAAATCAGCTGACACTGTTGTCAAACAGTGAAACCCTGTAGAAAAGAAATGTGGTTTTGGAAATACCTGTGCTCGTGTGGACAGAATCTAAGTTACTGTATTTACTAACTTTAAGAATGAACAAAAGTTATTAATGACATTAATGTTGATGTTAATTTCAGCTTTTACTAATGCATTATTGAAACCCAAAATTGTGCTTGTTAAAATTATTTATTACACAGCTAGTTATTACACAACAAGTGCAGCGCTGCTTTGTTTACAACAATCACAAAAATATTATGATTTATACGATATCACGTAAGCATCACCTGCTGGCAGAAAGTGAATCTGCTCGAGTGCTGCTTCAGATGTTTTATGTAGTAGTCTCTACTGTAGCTGTTTTTAGTTGCGCTTTATAAATAAACTGAGACTTAGGTAAATAGTTTCACGAAACTAAAGTCAGACCACTGTTTTTGTTTCAAAATTTAAAATTATACAGTCAAGTTTATATCAAAATCTGCTGATGCTGCATGTGTGCTGCATCTTTCTTTAGACAGACCCCCTAGTTCTTAACAATTTTGCGATTGCTGAATCCAACGCAAGTGTCTCTCGAAAATTGACATCTCACCTGCGCCCTCATAATCACTACATTACATGGGTGATTATAAGTGGGGGGAAATTGTTTTGCAGCCTGTGCGGTAAACAGACGTGGATGAAGCGTGAGTGATTTAAATGTGAAGTCAATGCAAAGATGCGATTAGACCTCCTATGGCGCAAATCGAGTAAATGGCAGTGCATGAATTGGCCGTTTTGTGTGTTTGACGCTCTTCAGACTGCAAACGAAAGTGGGAGCAAACATCTAACAAACGGATTTGACAGAAAACGGAAAATTATTTCACTTAAGTCTTTCCCAGCCGTTGACGAGAGAAAATGCTTCCTTGCCAATGACGAGTTTTACAGCAATTCGTGTTTAGGTGTATTACAGTAGGGGAAACCCTAACGCATGTCCTGAGTGAGGTACATGTTGTCAGATGTTGTCAGGAGGGAAATCTGAGAAAGAGAAAGTAAGATCCTGGATAAAAATAAGAATTATACAACCTTCCTTTGGCTTAATCTCTTCTGTTTTAGATCTTGTCTGTACAAGAGACCAAAATAAAGAAGCTTTATTTTTATGATTTGTGTCATTGTTATTGTCTTCTTCTTCTTCTTCTTTTTCTTCTTATTATTATTTTTATTCTTATTCTTCTTATTATTATTTCCCCCCGCAAATTTCTGGGAAATACCACCACAAAATCAGTCATTTTTATCGCAAAAAAACGCAAAAAAATCGTGACAAAATAGGGGGTCTTTTTAGATCATGATTAAAATGCAGTGACTGTCTCTAATTTTAAATACAAATACCACCAGCAAAGCTGTACTTTGTTTATTTGAAGATATTGTTGTGTGTTAATTGGGCTATTGTAAAAAAAAAAGGAGTTTAGTTTATTTATACAGTTCAATTTCACCAAAAATGTACAGCAATAGTCTAATAAAAGGACACTATTTCATTTACTCTATAATGTTCTTATATAATGTTCTCTATTAATACTCTTCAATGTTATTTTATTTTAACTAAATGTAAGAGATCAAATTATTAAATCATAAAAAATCATAAATGACTTCAGTGACTGGTTACATCCCTAGTAAGAAGATAAATATAAGATGCAAATGTGCTTTGAGATGAAAACATAGTACTGTATAAGAAACCTTGCAGAACGAGTCTTCATTTATTAAAAATCTGCATCATAATCATCATTTTCATTAGTAAGAATAAAATTGGCGGTGTTTCACTTTCTCTCATGTTTATTCTAGCTGAAAACTGCAGTGAATCACATGTAGTATAGGTACATTTGTGGAGTTTTACATATGTTGGATGAGGCGCGTTTTGCCTCAGTAGATATAAGATAGGTTATTCAATTGTGATTTTTTGTTAGAGGAACAGAGCACAGGCATTTATCAACGTGCAGATCAAATAATCTCACAGCAAGTCAATTTTACATGGTATGAAACCATCCATCTGACTTTTGCTTTCCTTTAACATTATTGCAGTCGAATCATCTCAACCTTCAGCCATTTTTGTCTATGAACATCCACATGCTCTCTGTTCTTAGGAGCCAAACTCAGCATGGAAGAAGAATTACAGGGAAATTTCAATGTGAACAGACAGAAACAAAGAGACTCAGGGGGAGGCTGTTAGAGACTGAGACCGAGGAGTTAAACCAATTAGGAATGGATGGAAAGAACAACGACTTGTCATTTGGCTGCTGAGCATCATCAGATCTGAAGCCCCTTCTTTTTTAGCATTGAGAAGATGGGAGGGAGACAAAGCGGGATCTTTTTTTTCTTCCTTTCTGCGCCTCTCCTGTTTCATTTCATAAATAGATGGATAAATAAAGGTTTGCAGTCAGACTCGCTCTTTTCATCATCCTGATTTTCAGCTGGAGAGGAATATTGAATGTGCCTCCTCAAAAGCCGCAAGCCAAAACGTTTGTTCTGGTCCGGCTGAAAATAAGAGATGAAAACGAGCTGAGAAATGAGAAAGCTTTCTCTCATCAGTTTAATGAATATGCTGGTTTAATTAGAAGCTCCTTCTTAAGATCATGCAGTCATTTTATGTGTACATTATATAGATTTTAATACAGCTGCTTGAGATTTTCAACATTATCACTTTCATATTTACAATGAAACACACAACGTCTGACGTCTAAAAGTGCTCATCATTTTTTACATTATTAAGTCTTCCGTGAAAATGTTAATTAGTTATTTCTTTTCCTCATGCTGTGTGTGTGCTGTGAGTTGGACATGAACATTTTTTTAATCCTAATTTACAAGCAGAAGGAAATTAATGTGGCAGAAATTGCTTGTTGATGCTTTGTTGATTGGCAGTTGCCATTTACCACTTGTATCTGGTTTCGACAGTATCACTGGTCATGATAGATTGTATTTCTCTCAGATGGACATTTTACATGACAATGGAGCTGGCTGGAGTACAATAGCCCTGATTAAAGGGAGTGGATGGATTAATGGCAATTGACTGCACTGGCCTGAGTAACCCTGAATGTTAAAATGTAAACCAGGGCCATTTAAGTAAACATCACTCTTTCATTTTATTCACTACATATATGTACTATATCTTTGTTAGTGTCACTTTTATTATCTTTATTTACGTCACAGTACATCATTGACAGTCATGATTAATCAACTAATAGACCCTTTTCACATTTCCAGGTTTCTCAGCAGAGGAAGTTGTCATAGTTGGGTAAACTTAGAGCACAGTGAATTGGAATGTACAACAAATTATTTTTTTACAATCTTATTTGCTCAACTAATAACAGAAAAACTCCACGATGATGGTATAAAGACTTTCAGAAAAAAGAAAAAAAATTGTGTGAAACTGATGACGGCAGCTAGAGGAGTGAATAACGTTAGAAACGCCTCGCACAAGCGGTAACTCGTTTTTTTGTAATTTGAAGCAAAGATGATATAATACATGCTTACATAAATATAAATGTTCATACTTTTAAAAACAAAATCTAAATAATAAAATCTTTCAAGGATTTAAGATGTTGATGACCGTTAAACGTGTCATAACAGGCTTGTGAAAAGGGTTCACGTTTTGTGATTGCTAGTTAACTAGCTCGTCAGATAGTAGCATGGCGATGACTTATAAGCGATGACATTCTGTTGCATATGATGTACTGTACATGTCAGAATGCAGAAAACAGCACTACTTGTTTAAACTGAGTGCTGCGCAGACCATTTGTCAGCTTGGTTCAAAAGAAAAGACAATTAATGATTACTAAATACACTCTGAAATACATTGATAAGCAAAGCTGTGGTAAAAAATCGATTATGGATTGATTCTGAGATTTTCAATATGCTCATTAGGCGAGTTTTTAACACAAACGCTCATGAGGAAGAATGCTTGTGCATTCAACTAAAAACAATAGATTTGCAAAGACAGTTCACAGTTCACTCTCTTTCCTATGAATGGGGAAAAGCGTGATTATCAGTATGGCCGCCACAGCAAAGGAACACAAAAGCATTTGTTGACTAACATGACAGAACTGTGTTTCAGATCAGTCTTTTGGTTTTCTTTGCTTCCTTCAACAAAACACTCTTTAGGTTCTTTGGCGTTCTGTCTTGGACAAGGGTGCCCAAACTCTGGAGTGCTGGTGTCTTTTATAGTTTAGCTTCAACCCCAATCAGACTAAACTGAGCCAGGTAATTAAGGTCTTACTAGGCTTGGTAGTAATGTCCTGGTAGGTGTCTTGAGGCAAGTTGGAGCTACTGTAACCTCTGCAAGACACCGGCCATCTATTACTAAGTTTGGGCACCCCTAGTCTTGTCATTCATGTTGGTGTTGATTCTATATTAAATTGTTTCATCTCACAGCAAAGCCCCTTTAAGGCAAGTCATTTCACTCTGCGGCCATTTTTAAAACGCCTCTCTGGCAGTATGCTTGTGCATTCTGTCTGAATGGGAAACATCAAATTTTCCAAAATTGTTTGCCAAACTTTCGATTAAATTACAAATTTTACAATCATCAACAAAATTAAACAACAGCTGTCTCATAAGTTTTGTTTCTAAACGTCAGAATCAAACAAAATCGGCAAATTTTAGGTTGCCCAAGCTAATGCGCATGCGCACTCAAAAGGAACGAGTTCACGACACCAACCTCATTTACAGCCATTTTACACATGATCATCCTCTAGATAATGCTTTGTCTGATCGCGCTGCTCATCTGAAGTATTCACAATTTGGTCTTGATGGTGAATCTCCTCCAGAAATGACAGCGACTCTTTGTTTACAAGTTTGTGGGCGTTTGAGTAATTGCTGTCTTGTGATGTGTGTTTGACAGGACGGACTGTACCTCACGTTCATTTCATGCAGATTATAAAAACAAAAAAAACTTCTGTTATGAAGTGCACTTGGTTCATTTAAAAGTACAGATTTCAAGCTTTGGATGTATTTCTTATTTCTGCGAAGCAAGTATTCACCGAGATTCCAGTGCGTTTGTTGACCACCAAACTGTCGTAAAAGCACACGTCTGATCCGAGCTTCTCCCCAGAGAAACGTCAGTCTATATCGATCGATTATTGGCTCCTGTACTAGAAGGCAGGGCTTCATTTACCATATTGACCGTTACACTTTTCCCCATTCAAATCTAGAGTCTTTGCTCACAGTTAGCTTTTGGCAGATCGCACCATTCCGCTTCTATATGTTCATCGTTCATCTGGCAGGGGAGGAGATTTCAGGTGACAGGAGGCAGATCTGGTTGCCTCAGCAGCAGAATTCATCTAGTTAAAAGTTATTCTACCACTAATTTGAGAAATGTTATTCATAATGTGAATTGAAAAAAGTTTTTTTTTTTTTTTTACTTAAATCTATAAATTATATGGGTTGCTTAATCACTTGGTTATAATAGGTCCTACTGGAGTCTCCCCAGAACGGTGTGTGTACTGTATATTCTCTGTTGACAGTCTTAATCACAACACAAAATTTCAGTCCAGTCACAGTAGAACTGCATGTCTCAATCTGCATTTTTACAAAACATAAGTACGTTTGTAATGTCTGGGTACATTTTGTTGCACATTTCAATAAACAAATCCACTAGAGGGTGCTGTCTATATTTTTGTGAATCTGTAATACATTACTTAGGGTACATTTTGTTGCACATTTGGGATACACGTCCTCCTTAGACACGTCCACAGGAGGCTGGGCTTTTTGCACAGATCACCTTGTGAACCACTGACCTCAGCTCTTCCCTAAACCCAACCAATAGTGTTTTCAAAAGCAAACGTAAAGTGCATGTAGTGGGAGCATGTACTTTTCTTCATTGCTTTTGTGTAGGGCTGGACGATATGGCAAAAATTTATATCACGATATATTTTTTTATTTCGGTCGATACGATATAATTCCGATATCGATATGCAATATATTAAAAAGAAAGGAAAAACTGCCAAGAACGCACACAATGGATGTCTGTACCTACAAATGTCTGCAAAGTGAATTTGCAAAGTCGATAATACCTCCAGACTCTTATAACTTTTTTTTAAATAAAAACAGTACAAAATAAATTGTTCACTTTTTATTTGTATTTAGCCTATACAAACAAGAAATGTGAAATAAACTATCAAATAAATAAAACTCTCAGACTCAGCTTATAATATATAGACAGTTTTTGGGGGTTAGCTTGACCAACGTGATGAACAGAAACTTTTATCAGTGTTTTTTTTTTTTTTTTTTATATGCTGAATATTTAACAATCAAAATAATACCAAAATCTTACAATTATGACATCCACATCGTAAAAAAAACATAGAAAAAGAATAATAATTATAATAATAAAAAATCATAAAGAGTAAAGGCTACATTAATATTTGCAATAGAAGAGTTGTTTGAGTATATTCATAATTCTAATTGCTTTTCATCTTGAATGTAACCAAGGATGGATGCTGACAACAGGATGCGGATCCAAATGCAGGTTTATTTAAAGGGATGGTCAGACAAGCAATGATCAGTACAGGAGCAAACAGATGTATGAGGACAATCCAGAGTCGTAGTCAATATAACAGGCAAAAGGTCACAGGGATGGCAGCAGACAGGCAGAAACAGAGAATCAAGGCGAGGCTCCAAACACGACAAAGACAAAACAAGGAAACGCTTAGAATTGACACTGTGAACAGATGAACAAGACTCGGCAACTGGAGAGTGTGTGTTTGCTGTTTATATACTGTGTGTAATCAGTCCTTGAGCGGTTTCAGCTGTGGATGTAATCAGTGAAGATGTGGAACCGGTTGAGTGTGATGTCAGAGTATGCATGTATGGGGGATGTAGTCCATATGATGGTGGATTTGTAGTCCATGGGTGTTTGTGCATGTAAACCAGCGATCTAAGGGGAGAAGATCGCTGGTGATTGTGACAGAGCCCCCCCTTTAGGGAGTGGCTTCCAGACACTCCTATCATAGTTCAGGCGGGAGGTGGAGCGGAGGCGGAACAGGGGGAGGGATGGAGGGCCAGGACCATGCAGCTGAGGAATGTCTGAAGCATGAAGCAGCCGAAGGCCCGGAGAGTGGAACTGCGGAGGGCCTGGAGCGTGGAGCTGGGGAGGGCCTGGAGCGTGGAGCTGCTTAAGGCCCGGAGAGTGAAGCTGCGGAGGGCCCGGAGCGTGGAGCTGCGGAGGGCCTGGAGCGTGGAGCTGCGGAGGGCCCGGAGCGTGGAGCTGCAGAGGGCCTGGAGCATGGAGTTGGAGCTGCGGAGGGCCTGGAGCGTGGGGCTGCGGAGGGCCTGGAGCATGGAGTTGGAGCTGCAGAGGGCCTGGAGCATGGAGTTGGAGCTGCGGAGGGCCTGGAGCATGGAGTTGGAGCTGCTGTGGGCCTGGAGCATGGAGTTGGAGCTGCGTAAGGCCTGAAGAGTGAAGTTGCTGAGGACATGGAGCGTGGAAGGCCCGGAGAATGGAGCTGGAGCTGCGTAAGGCCTGAAGAGTGAAGCTGCTGAAGGCCTGGAGTGTGGAGTTGCAAAAGGCCTGGAGCATGGAGTTGGAGCTGCAGAGGGCCTGGAGCGTGGAGCTGCGGAGGGCCCGGAGCGTGGAGCTGCAGAGGGCCTGGTTGTGGCCACTTTGTGAGCTGGAGGACTGGAGGCAGCCATTTTGTGAACTAAAGGACTGGAGACAGCCATCTTGTGAGCTGGAAGACTGGAGGCAACCATCTTGTGAGCTGGAAGACTGGAAGCGGCCATTTTGTCAACTGAAGGACTGGAGACAGCCATCTTGTGAGCTGAGGAACTGGAGGTGGCCATCTTGTGAACATGAGGACTGGAAGAGGCCATTTTGTTGGCTAGAGAACTGGAGGCAGCCATTTTGTCAACTGAAGGACTGGAGGTGACCATCTTGTTAGCTGGAGGACTGGAAGTGGCCATTTTGTGAGCTGGAGGACTGGAAGTGGCCATTTTGTTACATGGAGGACTGGCGGTAGCCATCTTGTTATCTGGTTGTGGTCTAGGCTGGTGAACAGGGGACAGGAGTATAGGAGATGCCAGCATAATGGTTTTACTGGAGGGAACAGCCAGCCCCGTTGCCGGCGGGTCTCGCTGTCTATTGCCCCCCCCAAAAAAACATTTAGGGGTTTCCTCCACCTCGCCTACGGTGAAGGGGGACCCACTGAGTTTGAGTACAAGGTCAATGTAAAACTCTAGTGTCCAATGGGGTTCAGGAAATGGCATGTATGAATAAAATGGCTCAGAAAGTCCTCCACGGAAGAAAATCATTAGGCATGAATTGTTCATAGATGTTAAATAAGCTACCTGGATAAAGTCCTCCACATACTCCTCGATTGACTTGGCTTCCTGACGGAGACGCATGATCTTGACATCTGCTGGATCCATGTTGTGGCCGAGTCTTCTGTAACCAAGGATGGATGCTGACAACAGGATGCGGATCCAAATGCAGGTTTATTTAAAGGGATGGTCAGACAAGCAATGATCAGTACAGGAGCAAACAGATGTATGAGGACAATCCAGAGTCGTAGTCAATATAACAGGCAAAAGGTCACAGGGATGGCAGCAGACAGGCAGAAACAGAGAATCAAGGCGAGGGTCCAAACACGACAAAGACAAAACAAGGAAATGCTTAGAATTGACACTGTGAACAGATGAACAAGACTCGGCAACTGGAGAGTGTGTGTTTGCTGTTTATATACTGTGTGTAATCAGTCCTTGAGCGGTTTCAGCTGTGGATGTAATCAGTGAAGATGTGGAACCGGTTGAGTGTGATGTCAGAGTATGCATGTATGGGGGATGTAGTCCATATGATGGTGGATTTGTAGTCCATGGGTGTTTGTGCATGTAAACCAGCGATCTAAGGGGAGAAGATCGCTGGTGATTGTGACATTGAACGTCCTTTAAGGGTTTTATCTGTCTATTTATATTTGTGTATGTAATTACCTCATTAAATTGAAAGGTTTAACATAAATATCTCTTATATATTTTATATAGTCTATTTATATAGACTAATATTTTATATAACACGTTTTCATTATTTAACAGATTTAATAGCTCTATTGATCACATTCTTTCTACTTCATCAGCTTTGCAATTGATTCCTGATAAATATGTTTGTGAGTTTTATTTTGTAAGTGCACGAGTGCTATATGCCAGCATGCAGCGAGTTTGTGTATGTGAGTGTTAATTTTGGTGTTTATGCAAGGATCGAGTTTGTTTGTGCGTGTGTTAATGTGGGAGTATATGCAAGGATCAGCGAGTTTATATGCATATATGGGTGTATGCATGCATCAAGTTTATATGTATATGCGCAAATTTCATACATGTTTTGAACATTCAATAGTATAGGTGTATATGCGAGTGATTTATAGGTGTATATGCACGTGTTGATAAGCGAAGTTTGAATCCTACATGGAGCCTCATAGCCATCTGTGTTTGCTTCATTGCCTTCTCTTCAGACACCGCTGGTTTCGGTGTCGGGTAGGTGGATGGTGTTGATGGTGAGGCCACAGGTTGGCTTAAACTTTTATGTTGCCTCATCTTCTGACTCTCAGTATGTTTTATCGGGTGGAACTGCTTCAAATGATGAAACAGATTTGAGGTGTTGCCGCCGCTAGTCACTCTCTGGCACACTTTACAGAGCACCGAAACTAAGTTTATCAAAACTTAAAAAGCCGAACCACTTCCACACCACTGCATTAGTCTTTCCTTTCTTATCAACTATTTCGTCTGCATTCTTACTTGTGGAAGCTTGTTCATTCGCATCTGTATTCAGAGCACTCATTTTGTAGCTAAAACTTTTTGCGGCGCAGCTTAACCAACTGCTGTGCTGAGCGCTGGCAGCGTGTCTGTGTTGTTCGTCATCACGCAAGTGACATCAGATCACGCTCTTTCTGACGGCTGAGCACTGAACGTCATTCAGTGACAAGTGATACATGTATAAGATCTCATATAAATAATAATATATATTTATATATATGCAAATTTATATCGAAATATCGGAAATGGGTTTAAAAATCATATCACCGTTATTGAAAAAAAATCTATTGCAATTATATATTGATATCGAATTATTGTCCAGCCCTACTTTTGTGCCATCTCTTTTGTGAACCCCAAGGCTCTGCATGGCACAACATCATACAAAGTGAGCTACCGAGCAAGCTGAAGTATCATTAGTGTGAAAAGGAAAAAATTTTGTTAGCATCATACTGCCTCGTAGCATTCATTTTACCTAGAAACTGCAGTCAAATGTATGTTTAAATACGTATTTGCAAATCTAGGCTAAAACATGCATTTTCAATGAGCATGTGTTACAAAATTTTGGGAAAAGATTCTTAGGTTGTATGAAATACATCACAAATAGTCTTGTTTAAAATGTATTTTACTTCTTGTCTTTTTCAGATGTGTCCTCTGGAAAGAAAACGCACACTTGTAAGTATGATCTTTATGCAAAAATGTTTATGTCAGATATTAAACTTGGCTGTGAGTTCAAATGATAAGGAAAGTTGTTACAAAAGCTATTGAACAGAGGAGGAGACCTGGAACTTATAGAAAGTTAAAAACAAAAAGGAGAATGTTGACACTCAGTTTGGCATCCGCCTCTCATTGCTTTAATCAGATTCTTTGTGTTATTGTGACAAAGTGACAGTGAATGCTTTGATGTTGAAGAGAGCACAGATCAGATGACACTGATGATAAATGTTGGCTTAAAAAGCAAATATTGCAGTACGATTTTATTTCCTAATGAGTTCTTGTTACACCGACTGTAAGTTCCTTGTGAGACTGTGTACTGTAACTGCTTTTTAAAGTTGTGTACCAGTTTGTCAGTGGTGTAACTGATCTTTCTCACCTCCTCTCACCCACACCATGTTTACACACTGAGTTTCTCTCTCAAACACAATCATAAAACATACATTTTCATGAGTTGTCATTTATTTAATTATTTCTGATATTGTAATAAACATATAAATATATACATTTTAAATATATATATTGTGTGTGTGTAGGCTTGTCAGTGTTTCTGTTTTGTTGTACGATATATTGCACCAAAATATATTGCGATCAACGATATTGTTGTCATTTTATGCCACTCATAATGCCAGAATGATAATATAATATCATCACAATGCAAGTACACTCTTTCAAAGAACACATACTATTTTATTCTTAAGGATAATACATTTAATTATAGTCATTTTAACAATTTAATAACTAGACATTGGAATCAGAATGTGAAAACGCATATCATAAATAAATAATAATAAATGCTTGCACAAAAACGTGCAAGGTAAAAAAGTAAGCCTGCGATATCTGCTACCAGATCTATTTTCAGTTGTCAGACACCCTCATGAAAATATACTTTAGTAATTTATAGTAAATATTACAGTGTTTTTTTAATCATACTGACACCTCCAATAGAGATGGAGATGTTGCACAATCAGCTAAAATGTTGCTAGAATTGGTTTTTATGCATGGGCGATATATACTGCATCACCAAAAAATGATTGAGTACATTCTATGTGTGTGTGTGTGTGTGTGTGTTTATGTGTTTATTTTATATGCAAATTATACCAATATATTTGTATAATGTTATAATATACAGTTGTGCTCAAAAGTTTACGTTACAGAGCTTACAGTTCACATCTGGAAACACACAGTATTGAAAACCAAGGGTGTGTAACCATTTGCACTGGGTTATTTTAATCATTTCAGCTATGTTTTTGTTTTCTGAACTATATGTAAGCATCTTTTATGTAAAATATCTTACTCAAGACCAGTGTTGGTGGTAACGCATTACAAGTAATGCGAGTTACGTAATAAAAATACTTTTCTAAGTAACAAGTAAAGTAATGCATTACTTAAAAAAAGTAATAATATTCAAGTTTTTACTTTTTAGATTAATTAATATGCTTTTAAAAATAGTTTGCTGAATTAAAATTGGTGTAATCACGTTGGATCACACTCAGTGAGAAAATGAGCTCCCAGCAGGAACAGACAAAAACCAAGATGGCAGAGCCTTACATTTCTGTGATGGAAGTATTCTCATTGATTTGAACACATTGAAGAAAAGGGGATTGTCCCAATTGACAGTGATTTTACTGAACAAGTGAGAAAAAAACACAAAAGTAGCATACACCTTGCTTTCAACTTTCATTAATCTGTGTATACAGCATGCAGCTTCGGGAAGTTCTCAGAATGTAACATTATTCTATATTTTCTTAAGTAGTTTTTTAAAGGTAAATGACGGCGTAGGTTATACAGTGCACCATTAAATGCAGAGCTCCTCTATTTAAAAAAGAAGAAGAAAAAAACTCTGCAAGTTCTGAAAGAAATAAAGCCTCAGTCAGGTATGAAAAAGTAACTTAAAAGTAACGTAACACATTACTTTCTATATAAAGTAACTAAGTAATACAACTAGTTACTTTTTGGGGGAGTAACTCAATATTGTAATGCATTACTTTCAAAAGTAACTTTCCTCAACGTTGCTCAGGACAGTAATAAATAAAGAATAACACACATTTTCTATGATCTCTCTCTTATTTTGTTAAAATTATGGGGTATGTAAACTTTCGAGCACGACTAAATATTTACATAAATATTGTACATATATTTTGGAAAGATTTAGAATAATTTGCATGGTTGAATCCTTATTTACTCTAAATCCAAAGCAATCTAATTGATTTAAAAAGAAAATTATTTATATGATATATAAAAAAAAACTAAGCAAAAAATTTACATACATGACATAATACAGTAGCATTACTGTGTTCTACACATACCTGTCAACCCTCCCGTTTTACCCGGGATTCTCCCGTATTTTACAGTTCTATCCCGCTGTCATCCCGTAAAGGTATTTTCCCATATTTCTCCCGTAATTTTTGTCTTTCTGAGAAGAGCTGATCCTCCCTATACACAACCCATACCGCCGAACCACCAGGGGCCGCCCTTGCTCTTAAATGTGATTCGGTTCTGTGCTTTCATTTTATTTAGGCATGGAAACACTTTGGAATAAACATAAAAACAGCGCGATTCATTTCCTTTTCATTACAGGCGCCATTGCCCCTATGCAATCCTCAAAACAGTCAGTTCATATAAAGATGCATGACTGTCAGCTGATGCTCTCCCAAGCGGATTCTGTACGTACGCGATTTGATGCTGAGCTCAAGTAGACACTGGGTTTTGGGTGCGTGTTTAAACAGACATATACACATCATCATAATAATAATAATAATAATAATTATAATAATAATAATAATTATAATTAAAGCTGCAAGCAGCGATGATAGGGACCTCGCACCCCGGCTCACCGCCGCCCGGTGGCCTCAAGATGACAGAGAACGGCGAACAATATTAATTTAAGCCGATATATAAGAAAAACCTGCGAAAAATCACAGATTTATGCCAAATTTCCTCCTGTCAGCAGGTGGCGCTATGACTGTGACTCAACATTGGCATGTACATGTCTTCAGGAGAGGAACTTTATCAACCATGTGAAGTTTCAGGCAGATCGGACATTGTGTGGTTGAGTTATAAGCCGAACTACCTTCTGCCAGCAGGTGGCGCTATAACTGTGACTCAATATTGGCATGTAGATGTCTTTAGGAGAGGACTCTTATCAAACTTGTGAATTTTCAGGCAGATCGGACAATGTTTGGCTGAGTTATAAGTGATTTCCTGTTGCCAGCAGGTGGCGCTATAACTGTAACTGGATATTGGCATATAGATGTCTTCAGGAGAGGACTCTTATCAACCATGTGAAGTTTCGGGCTGATCGGATCATGTGTGAATGAGCTATAAGTACTTCCTGTTCCATGGCGAAGCGTTGATGTTTGTCGTGCTGCCACGGACACGCCCATCGGTGAAAACTCTAGATCTTCACAATATATCATCGCTAGAGCTTTCAGATAACACCACCCAAATTTGGTGCTGATACGATAAAATTTGTGCGAGGAGTTTGTTATGCTGTAAAACACATCACTTCCTGTTGCCAGCAGGTGGCGCTATAACTGTAACTGGATATTGGCATGTAAACGTGTTCAGGTCAGGACGGTTATCATACGTGTTAATTTTGAGGCAGATCGGATAATGCATGCCTGAGTTATAGCAACTTCCTGTTTCATGGCGAATCGTCAAAGTTTGCGAGGCCGCCACGGACACGCCCATCGCCGAAAACTCTAAAGCTTCGCAATTTAACATCGCCAAGGCCTTTAGATGATAAAACCCAATTTTGGTGTTGATCGGATAAAATCCCTAGGAGGAGTTCGTTCAAATACAACGCCTGGAAATGGCAAAATCGCCACTTTTTCGCCGCAGGAAGTCAAAAATATCCGACTTCCTGTTGGGTTTGAGATATTGCTCCAAGAGACTTTTTTGTATGGTTTGGCATGTTTGAGGTGTGTGCCAATTTTCGTGCGTGTGCGTGGTTCGTAGTTCGGGGGCTTGTCCGTCACATGCGCATAGGTGGCGCTGTCGAGTCATTTTGCCCCACCCACTTCCGAAACCCATAACAAACGTAAATTTTCGCCACTTCTGGGGCGTGTGCAAAGTTTCGTGAGTTTTCGGGCATGTTTAGACCGCCTAAAGGCCGATTCATTTCGGAGAAGAAGAAGAAGAAGAAGAAGAATAATAATTAAAGCTGCAAGCAGCGATGATAGGGACCTCGCACCCCGGCTCACCGCCGCCCGGTGGCCTCAAGATTACAGAGAACAGCGAACAATAATAATTTAAGCCGATGTATAAAAAAAACCTGAGAAAAATCGCAATTTATGCAAAATTTTCTCCTGTCAGCAGGTGGCGCTATGACTGTGACTCAACATTGGCATGTAGATGTCTTCAGGAGAGGAACTTTTATCAAACATGTGAAGTTTCAGGCAGATCGGACATTGAGTGGTTGAGTTATAAGCCAAACTACCTTCTTCCAGAAGGTGGCGCTATGACTGTGACTTAATATTGGCATGTAGATGTCTTCAGGAGAGGATTTTTATCAAACATCTGAAGTTTGAGGCAGATCGGACATTGTTTGGCTGAGTTATAAGTGATTTCCTGTTGCCAGCAGGTGGCGCTATAACTGTAACTTGATATTGGGATGTAGATGGCTTCAGGAGAGGACTCTTATCAACCTTGTGAAGTTTCAGGCAGATTGGACATTGTGTGGTAGAGTTATAAGCCAAACAACCCTCTGTCAGCAGGTGGCGCTATAACTGTGACTCCATATTGGCATGCAGATGTCTTCAGGAGAGAACTCTTATCAAACTTGTGAATTTTCAGGCAGATCGGACACTGTTTGACTGAGTTATACGTAATTTCCTGTAGCCAGCAGGTGGCGCTATGACTGTGACTCAATACTGGCATGTAGATGGCTTCAGGAGAGGACTTTTATCAAACATGTGAAGTTTCGGGCTGATCGGGCACTGTGTGATTGAGTTATAAGAAAAACTACCTTCTGTCAGCAGGTGGCGCTATACCTGTGACTCAATATTGGCGTGCAGATGTCTTCAGGAGTGGACTCTTATCAAACATCTGAATTTTCAGGCAGATCGGACATTGTTTGGCTGAGTTATAAGTGATTTCCTGTTACCAGCAGGTGGCGCTATAACTGTAACTGGATATTGGCATGTAGATGTCTTCAGGAGAGGACTTTTATCAACCTTGTGAAGTTTCAGCCAGATCGGACCATCTGTCAATGAGTTATAAGTACTTCCTGTTCCATGGCGAAGCGTTGATGTTTGTCAGTCTGCCACGGACACGCCCCTCGGTGAAAACTCTAGATCTTCACAATATATCATCGCTAGAGCTTTCAGATAACACCACCCAAATTTGGTGCTGATACGATAAAATTTGTGGGAGGAGTTTGTTATGCTGTAAAACACATCACTTCCTGTTGCCACCAGGTGGCGCTATAACTGTAACTGGATATTGGCATGTAAACGTGTTCAGGTCAGGACGGTTATCATACGTGTGAATTTTGAGGCAGATCGGATAATGCATGCCTGAGTTATAGCAACTTCCTGTTTCATGGCGAATCGTCAAAGTTTGCGAGGCCGCCACGGACACGCCCATCGCCGAAAACTCTAAAGCTTCGCAATTTAACATCGCCAAGGCCTTTAGATGATAAAACCCAATTTTGGTGTTGATCGGATAAAATCCCTAGGAGGAGTTCGTTCAAATACAACGCCTGGAAATGGCAAAAACGCCACTTTTTCGCCGCAGGAAGTCAAAAATATCCGACTTCCTGTTGGGTTTGAGATATTGCTCCAAGAGACTTTTTGGTAGGGTTTGGCATGTTTGAGGTGTGTGCCAATTTTCGTGCGTGTGCGTGATTCGTAGCTCGGGGGCTCGTCCATTCCAATTTATAGGTGGCGCTGTTGAGTCATTTTGCCACGCCCACTTCTGAAACCTATAATAAACGTAAATTTTCGCCACTTCTGAGGCGTGTGCAAAGTTTCGTGAGTTTTCGGGCATGTTTAGGCCCCCAAAAAGCCGATTCATTCCGGAGAAGAAGAAGAAGAAGAAGAATAATAATAATTAAAGCTGCAAGCAGCGATGATAGGGACCTCGCACCCCGGCTCACCGCCGCCCGGTGGCCTCAGGATGACAGAGAACAGCGAACAATATTAATTTAAGCCGATATATAGAAAAACCTGAGAAAAATCACAGATTTATGGCAAATTTCCTTCTGTCAGCAGGTGGCGCTAAGACTGTGACTCAACATTGGCATGTAGATGTCGTCAGGAGAGGAACGTTATCAACCATGTGAAGTTTCAGGCAGATCGGGCATTGTGTGGTTGAGTTATAAGCCAAAATATCTTCCGCCAGCAGGTGGCGCTATAACTCTGACTCAACATTGGCATGTAGATGTCTTCAGGAGAGGACTTTTATCAACCATGTGAAGTTTCAGGCAGAACGGACTTTGTGTGGTTGAGTTATAAGCCAAACTACCTTCTGCCAGCAGGTGGCGCTATGACTGTGACTCAATATTGGCATGTAGATGTCTTCAGGAGAGCACTCTTATCAAACATGTGAATTTTCAGGCAGATCGGACATTGTTTGGCTGAGTTATAAGTGATTTCCTGTTGCCAGCAGGTGGCGCTATAACTGTAGCTGGATATTGGCATGTGGATGTGTTCAGGAGAGGTGTTTTATCAACCATGTGAAGTTTCAGGCTTATCGGACATTGTGTGGTAGAGTTTAAGCCAAACTACCTTCTGTCAGCAGGCGGCGCTATAACTGTGACTCAATATTGGCATGCAGATGTCTTCAGGACAGGACTCTTATCAAACTTGTAAATTTTCAGGCAGATCGGACACTGTTTGGCCGATTTATAAGTGATTTACTGTTGCCAGCAGGTGGCGCTATGTCTGTGACTCAATATTGGCATGTAGATGTCTTCAGGAGAGGACCCTTATCGAACATGTTGATTTTCAGGCAGATCGGACATTGTTTGGCTGAGTTATAAGTGATTTCCTGTTGCCAGCAGGTGGCGCTATAACTGTAACTGGATTTTGGCATGTAGATGTCTTCAGGAGAGGACTCTTATCAATCATGTGAAGTTTCAGGCTAATCGGACATTGTGTGAATGAGATATAAGTACTTCCTGTTCCATGACGAAGCGTTGATGTTTGTCGTGCTGCCACGGACACGCCCATCGGTGAAAACTCTAGATCTTCATAATATATCATCGCTAGAGCTTTCAGATAACACCACCTAAATTTGGTGCTGATACGATAAAATTTGTGCGAGGAGTTTGTTATGCTGTAAAACACATCACTTCCTGTTGCCACCAGGTGGCGCTATAACTGTAACTGGATATTGGCATGCAATTGTGTTCAGGTCAGGACGGTTATCATACGTGTGAATTTTGAGGCAGATCGGATAATGCATGCCTGAGTTATAGCAACTTCCTGTTTCATGGCGAATCGTCAAAGTTTGCGAGGCCGCCACGGACACGCCCATCGCCGAAAACTCTAAAGCTTCGCAATTTAACATCGCCAAGGCCTTTAGATGACAAAACCCAATTTTGGTGTTGATCGGATAAAATCCCTAGGAGGAGTTCGTTCAAATACAACGCCTGGAAATGGCAAAAACGCCACTTTTTCGCCGCAGGAAGTCAAAAATATCCGACTTCCTGTTGGGTTTGAGATATTGCTCCAAGAGACTTTTTGGTATGGTTTGGCATGTTTGAGGTGTGTGCCAATTTTCGTGCGTGTGCGTGATTCGTAGCTCGGGGGCTCGTCCGTTCTAATTTATAGGTGGCGCTGTTGAGTCATTTTGCCACGCCCACTTCCGAAACCTATAATAAACGTAAATTTTCGCCACTTCTGAGGCGTGTGCAAAGTTTCGTGAGTTTTCGGGCATGTTTAGCCCCTCAAAATCGCGATTCATTCCGGAGAAGAAGAAGAAGAATAATAATAATTAAAGCTGCAAGCAGCGATGATAGGGACCTCGCACCCCGGCTCACCGCCGCCCGGTGGCCTCAGGATGACAGAGAACAGCGAACAATATTAATTTAAGCCGATATATAGAAAAACCTGAGAAAAATTACAGATTTATGGCAAATTTCCTTCTGTCAGCAGGTGGCGCTATGACTGTCACTCAACATTGGCATGTAGATGTCATCAGGAGAGAAACGTTATCAACCATGTGAAGTTTCAGGCAGATCGGACATTGTGTGGTTGAGTTATAAGCCAAGCTACCTTCTGCCAGCAGGTGGCGCTATGACTGTGACTCAATATTGGCATGTAGATGTCTTCAGGAGAGCACTCTTATCAAACATGTGAATTTTCAGGCAGATCGGACATTGTTTGGCTGAGTTATAAGTGATTTTCTGTTGCCAGCAGGTGGCGCTATAACTGTAACTGGATTTTGGCATGTAGATGTCTTCAGGAGAGCACTCTTATCAAACATGTGAATTTTCAGGCAGATCGGACATTGTTTGGCTGAGTTATAAGTGATTTTCTGTTGCCAGCAGGTGGCGCTATAACTGTAACTGGATTTTGGCATGTAGATGTCTTCAGGAGAGGACTCTTATCAATCATCTGAAGTTTCGGGCTGATCGGACATTGTGTGAATGAGTTATAAGTACTTCCTGTTCCATGGCGAAGCGTTGATGTTTGTCAGTCTGCCACGGACACGCCCCTGTGCGAAATCTCTAGATCTTCACAATATATCATCGCTAGAGCTTTCAGATAACACAACCTAAATTTGGTGCTGATACGATAAAATTTGTGCGAGGAGTTTGTTATGCTGTAAAACACATCACTTCCTGTTGCCAGCAGGTGGCGCTATAACTGTAACTGGATATTGGCATGTAAACGTGTTCAGGTCAGGACGGTTATCATACGTGTGAATTTTGAGGCAGATCGGATAATGCATGCCTGAGTTATAGCAACTTCCTGTTTCATGGCGAATCGTCAAAGTTTGCGAGGCCGCCACGGACACGCCCATCGCCGAAAACTCTAAAGCTTCGCAATTTAACATCGCCAAGGCCTTTAGATGACAAAACCCAATTTTGGTGTTGATCGGATGAAAATCCCTAGGAGGAGTTCGTTCAAATACAACGCCTGGAAATGGCAAAAACGCCACCTTTTCGCCGCAGGAAGTCAAAAATATCCGACTTCCTGTTGGGTTTGAGATATTGCTCCAAGAGACTTTTTTGTATGGTTTGGCATGTTTGAGGTGTGTGCCAATTTTCGTGCGTGTGCGTGATTCGTAGCTCGGGGGCTCGTCCGTTCCAAGTTATAGGTGGCGCTGTTGAGTCATTTTGCCACGCCCACTTTTGAAACCTATAACAAACGTAAATTTTCGCCACTTCTGAGGCGTGTGCAAAGTTTCGTGAGTTTTCGGGCATGTTTAGACCGCCTAAAGGCCGATTCATTCCGGAGAAGAAGAAGAAGAAGAATAATAATAATTAAAGCTGCAAGCAGCGATGATAGGGACCTCGCACCCGGGCTCACCGCCGCCCAGTGGTCTCAGGATGACAGAGAACAGCGAACAATGATAATTTAAGCCGATGTATAAAAAAACCTGAGAAAAATCAGATTTATGCCAAATTTCCTCCTGTCAGCAGGTGGCGCTATGACTGTGACTCAATATTGGCATGTAGATGTCTTCAGGAGAGGACTTTTATCAACCATGTGAAGTTTCAGGCAGATCGACATTGTGTGATTGAGTTATAAGCCAAACTACCTTCTGCCAGCAGGTGGCGCTATGACTGTGACTCATATTGGCATGTAGATGTCTTCAGGAGAGAACTCTTATCGAACATGTGAATTTTCAGGCAGATCGGACATTGTTTGGCTGAGTTATAAGTGATTTCCTGTTGCCAGCAGGTGGCGCTATAACTGTAACTGGATATTGGCATGTAGATGTCTTCAGGAGAGGACTTTTATCAACCATGTGAAGTTTCGGGCTGATCGGACATTGTGTGAATGAGTTATAAGTACTTCCTGTTCCATGGCGAA
This sequence comes from Danio kyathit, assembly GCA_903798195.1. Taxonomy (NCBI): domain Eukaryota; kingdom Metazoa; phylum Chordata; class Actinopteri; order Cypriniformes; family Danionidae; genus Danio; species Danio kyathit. Next base: position 35,598,504 of record LR812525.1, on the reverse strand, counting down.
GCGTTGATGTTTGTCAGTCCACCACGGACACGCCCCTCGGCGAAAACTCTAGATCTTCACAATATATCATCGCTAGAGCTTTCAGATAACACCACCTAAATTTGGTGCTGATACGATGAAATTTGTGGGAGGAGTTTGTTATGCTGTAAAACACATCACTTCCTGTTGCCAGCAGGTGGCGCTATAACTGTAACTGGATATTGGCATGTAAACGTGTTCAGGTCAGGACGGTTATCATACGTGTTAATTTTGAGGCAGATCGGATAATGCATGCCTGAGTTATAGCAACTTCCTGTTTCATGGCGAATCGTCAAAGTTTGCGAGGCCGCCACGGACACGCCCATCGCCGAAAACTCTAAAGCTTCGCAATTTAACATCGCCAAGGCCTTTAGATGACAAAACCCAATTTTGGTGTTTATCGGATAAAATCCCTAGGAGGAGTTCGTTAAAATACAACGCTTGGAAATGGCAAAAACGCCGCTTTTTCGCCGCAGGAAGTTGAAAATATCCGACTTCCTGTTGGGTTTGAGATATTGCTCCAAGAGACTTTTTGGTAGGTTTTGGCATGTTTGAGGTGTGTGCCAATTTTCGTATGCGTGCGTGATTCGTAGCTCGGGGGCTCGTCCGTTCTAATTTATAGGTGGCGCTGTTGAGTCATTTTGCCACGCCCACTTCCGAAACCTATAATAAACGTAAATTTTCACCACTTCTGAGGCGTGTGCAAAGTTTCGTGAGTTTTCGGGCATGCTTAGACCACCTAAAGGGCGATTCATTTCGGAGAAGAAGAAGAAGAATAATAATAATAATAAACGGAGCAATTCCAATAGGGCCTACGCACCGTTTCGGTGCTCGGTCCCTAATTAAAGCTGCAAGCAGCGATGATAGGGACCTCGCACCCCGGCTCACCGCCGCCCGGTGGCCTCAGGATGACAGAGAACAGCGAACAATATTAATTTAAGCCGATATATAGACCAATTACCATGTTTGTAAACATTCAGGATGCGCGCGCAGGGAGGTGGCAGAAAAAAACCGGGAGCGCTAGCATTTACAGCGAGGGAATGACATCCAATGCGGTTCAGAGTTTGTTGTTGTTTTAGAAATAAGATATATTGATTATATATATTATATATATTATTTACATAATGCTTTCAGCGTATTATAACAGCTTGTCACCCAGTAATAAGCACAGTGATTCGGCAAAATTAACGTTAAAGTGAGCGGCGTTCGTCTGACAGGTCCATTCGCGATTGCGCCCTCCCAATGGATATTGGATAAGACGAAATGACCAAGCATCCAGCCCCAAATATACAATCTCATTGAAGCTCCAATGGATTTTACGAGAGAAGTTCTGCCGAGCCAAAGACAAGGAAAAAAAGACGGAGCTAACGTTATACAAGGCCAGGGTGATCATCAACAGGCAGAACAAACTGCATTCTGACAGCAAGCTACACCTGTACGGCTGGGTATGTGAACTTACACATAAAGGTAAAGTTGGTTTTATATTCGCACATTCGGACTTTCCCCTTAATAATATAATTTCATAAACGTATTATTTGCAAACTCTAAGTAGCGAAATCATATTAGCAGCCAATGACTATCAAAGTACAACATTGTTCACAGTCAAATAAGCAGTGTTAATGTTGTTTTCAAGTCACACTTGCAGGTTATTTCAGACCGAATACTCAAAGTGCTGTGGTAAACAATAGGGAGTGTGTCACAAGTTGTCACTGAATGAATGTGTGAATATAAAACCAACGTTACCTTAATAACTTGCACTTTCACGTTTCATTCTTAGCCTTCAGTGTCCGCAGTTTAATTCACCACATGTAACTGTTTTGCCGAAATCATTGCTGCAATCAAAAACGAGTAATGTATATGATTCAGCATAGCCTGAACTTACCTGATATACCATGAGAACTGCAGAGTCCAGCATTTATTATTAGGTCGTCACTTCATTCAGCTCTCTTTTAGCCAAAGACGTCTGCAGTCGGCATTAAAAGCAGTGTGGTGTATGGAAAAAGTTAAGTTTTCTATATTTTTGGCTTTCGAATTTGGCATCCTACCGCAAAACACGACATGTTTGCTATTGCAGCCGGTCTTTTTCTGCAACCGGGGACCCATGTGACGTCATGTGTGACGTAGGTTGGTAATTGGTCTATAGAAAAACCTGAGGGAAATCACAGATTTATGGCAAATTTCCTTCTGTCAGCAGGTGGCGCTAAGACTGTGACTCAATATTGGCATGTAGATGTCTTCAGGAGAAGAACTTTATCAACCATGTGAAGTTTCAGGCAGATCGGACATTGTGTGGTTGAGTTCTAAGCCGAACTACCTTCTTCCAGCAGGTGGCGCTATGACTGTGACTCAATATTGGCATGTAGATGTCTTCAGGAGAGGATTTTTATCAAACATCTGAAGTTTCAGGCAGATCGGACATTGCTTGGCTGAGTTATAAGTGATTTCCTGTTGCCAGCAGGTGGCGCTATAACTGTAACTGGATATTGGCATGTAGATGTCTTCAGGAGAGGACTCTTATCAAACTTGTGAATTTTCAGGCAGATCGGACACTGTTTGGCTGAGTTATAAGTGATTTCCTGTTGCCAGCAGGTGGCGCTATATCTGTGGCTCAGTATTGGCATGTAGATGTGTGCAGGAGAGGACTTTTATCAACCATGTGAAGTTTAAGGCAGATTGGACATTGTGTGATTGAGTTATAAGCCAAATTACCTTCTGCCAGCAGGTGGCGCTATGACTGTTACTCAATATTGGCATGTAGGTGTCTTCAGGAGAGGACCCTTACCGAACATGTGAATTTTCAGGCAGATCGGACATTGTTTGGCTGAGTTATAAGTGATTTCCTGTTGCCAGCAGGTGGCGCTATAACTGTAACTGGATTTTGGCATGTAGATGTCTTCAGGAGAGGACTCTTATCAATCATCTGAAGTTTCAGGCCGATCGGACATTGTGTGAATGAGTTATAAGTACTTCCTGTTCCATGGCGAAGCGTTGATGTTTGTCAGTCCGCTACGGACACGCCCATCGGTGAAAACTCTAGATCTTCACAATATATCATCGCTAGAGCTTTCAGATAACACCACCCAAATTTGGTGCTGATACGATAAAATTTGTGGAAGGAGTTTGTTATGCTGTAAAACACATCACTTCCTGTTGCCAGCAGGTGGCGCTATAACTGTAACTGGATATTGGCATGTAAACGTGTTCAGGTCAGGACGGTTATCATACGTGTTAATTTTGAGGCAGATCGGATAATGCATGCCTGAGTTATAGCAACTTCCTGTTTCATGGCGAATCGTCAAAGTTTGCGAGGCCGCCACGGACACGCCCATCGCCGAAAACTCTAAAGCTTCGCAATTTAACATCGCCAAGGCCTTTAGATGACAAATCCCAATTTTGGTGTTGATCGGATAAAATCCCTAGGACGAGTTCGTTCAAATACAACGCCTGGAAATGGCAAAAACGCCAGTTTTTCGGCGCAGGAAGTCAAAAATATCCGACTTCCTGTTGGGTTTGAGATATTGCTCCAAGAGACTTTTTGGTAGGTTTTGGCATGTTTGAGGTGTGTGCCAATTTTCGTATGCGTGCGTGATTCGTAGCTCGGGGGCTCGTCCGTTCTAATTTATAGGTGGCGCTGTTGAGTCATTTTGCCACGCCCACTTCTGAAACCTATAATAAACGTAAATTTTCACCACTTCTGAGGCGTGTGCAAAGTTTCGTGAGTTTTCGGGCATGTTTAGCCCCTCAAAACCGCGATTCATTCCGGAGAAGAAGAAGAATAATAATAATAATAAACGGAGCAATTCCAATAGGGCCTACGCACCGTTTCGGTGCTCGGTCCCTAATTAAAGCTGCAAGCAGCGATGATAGGGACCTCGCACCCCGGCTCACCGCCGCCCGGTGGCCTCAAGATGACAGAGAACAGCAAACAATATTAAATTAAGCCGATATATAAAAAAAAACCTGCGAAAAATCAGATTTATGCCAAATTTCCTCCTGTCAGCAGGTGGCGCTATGACTGTGACTCAACATTGGCATGTAGATGTCTTCAGGAGAGGAACTTTATCAACCATGTGAAGTTTCAGGCAGATCGGACATTATGTGGTTGAGTTATAAGCCGAATTACCTTCTTCCAGCAGGTGGCGCTATGACTGTGACTCAATATTGGCATGTAGATGTCTTCAGGAGAGGAACTTTATCAACCATGTGAAGTTTCAGGCAGATCGGACATTGTGTGGTTGAGTTCTAAGCCGAACTACCTTCTTCCAGCAGGTGGCGCTATGACTGTTACTCAATATTGGCATGTAGATGTCTTCAGGAGAGGATTTTTATCAAACATCTGAAGTTTCAGGCAGATTCGACTTTGTGTGATTGAGTTGTAAGCCAAAGTACCTTCTGCCAGCAGGTGGCGCTATGACTGTGACTCAATATTGGCATGTAGATGTCTTCAGGAGAGGACTCTTATCAACCATGTGAAGTTTCAGGCAGATTGGACATTGTGTGGTAGAGTTATAAGCCAAACAACCTTCTGTCAGCAGGTGGCGCTATAACTGTGACTCAATATTGGCATGCAGATGTCTTTAGGAGAGGACTCTTAGCAAACTTGTGAATTTTCAGGCAGATCGGACACTGTTTGGCTGAGTTATAAGGGATTTCCTGTTGCCAGCAGGTGGCGCTACGTCTGTGACTCAGTATTGGCATGTAGATGTGTGCAGGAGAGGACTTTTATCAACCATGTGAAGTTTTAGGCAGATTGGACATTGTGTGATTGAGTTATAAGCCAAAGTACCTTCTGCCAGCAGGTGGCGCTATGACTGTTACTTAATATTGACATGTAGATGTCTTCAGGAGAGGACCCTTATCGAACATGTGAATTTTCAGGCAGATCGGACATTGTTTGGCTGAGTTATAAGTGATTTCCTGTTGCCAGCAGGTGGCGCTATAACTGTAACTGGATATTGGCATATAGATGTCTTCAGGAGAGGACTCTTATCAACCATGTGAAGTTTCGGGCTGATCAGACAATGTGTGAATGAGATTTAAGTACTTCCTGTTCCATGGCGAAGCGTTGATGTTTGTCAGTCTGCCACGGACACGCCCATCGGTGAAAACTCTAGATCTTCACAATATATCATCGCTAGAGCTTTCAGATAACACCACCCAAATTTGGTGCTGATACGATAAAATTTGTGCGAGGAGTTTGTTATGCTGTAAAACACATCACTTCCTGTTGCCAGCAGGTGGCGCTATAACTGTAACTGGATATTGGCATGTAAACGTGTTCAGGTCAGGACGGTTATCATACGTGTGAATTTTGAGGCATATCGGATAATGCATGCCTGAGTTATAGCAACTTCCTGTTTCATGGCGAATCGTCAAAGTTTGCGAGGCCGCCACGGACACGCCCATCGCCGAAAACTCTAAAGCTTCGCAATTTAACATCGCCAAGGCCTTTAGATGACAAAACCCAATTTTGGTGTTGATCGGATAAAATCCCTAGGAGGAGTTCGTTCAAATACAACGCCTGGAAATGGCAAAAACGCCACTTTTTCGGCGCAGGAAGTCAAAAATATCCGACTTCCTGTTGGGTTTGAGATATTGCTCCAAGAGACTTTTTGTATGGTTTGGCATGTTTGAGGTGTGTGCCAATTTTCGTGCGTGTGCGTGATTCGTAGCTCGGGGGCTCGTCCGTTCTAATTTATAGGTGGCGCTGTTGAGTCATTTTGCCACGCCCACTTCCGAAACCTATAATAAACGTAAATTTTCGCCACTTCTGAGGCGTGTGCAAAGTTTCGTGAGTTTTCGGGCATGTTTAGCCCCTCAAAACCGCGATTCAATCCGCGGAGAAGAAGAAGAAGAAGAATAATAATAAACGGAGCAATTCCAATAGGGCCTACGCACCGTTCCGGTGCTCGGTCCCTAATAATTAAAGCTGCAAGCAGCGATGATAGGGACCTCGCACCCCGGCTCACCGCCGCCCGGTGGCCTCAGGTTGACAGAGAACAGCGAACGATATAAATTTAAGCCGATATATTAAAAAACCTGAGAAAAATCACAGATTTATGCCAAATTTCCTCCTGTCAGCAGGTGGCGCTATGACTGTGACTCAACATTGGCATGTAGATGTCTTCAGGAGAGGAACTTTATCAACCATGTGAAGTTTCAGGCAGAACGGACATTGTGTGGTTGAGTTATAAGCCAAACTACCTTCTGCCAGCAGGTGGCGCTATGTCTGTGACTCAATATTGGCATGTAGATGTCTTCAGGAGAGGACTGTTATCAAACTTGTGAATTTTCAGGCAGATCGGACACTGTTTGGCTGAGTTATAAGTGATTTCCTGTTGCCAGCAGGTGGCGCTATGTCTGTGACTCAATATTGCATGTAGATGTGTGCAGGAGAGGACTTTTATCAACCATGTGAAGTTTTAGGCAGATTGGACATTGTGTGATTGAGTTATAAGCCAAACTACCTTCTGCCAGCAGGTGGCGCTATGACTGTGACTCAATATTGGCATGTAGATGGCTTCAGGAGAGGACTCTTATCAAACATGTGAATTTCAGGCAGATCGGACATTGTTTGGCTGAGTTATAAGTGATTCCTGTTGCCAGCAGGTGGCGCTATAACTGTAACTGGATATTGGCATGTAGATGTCTTCAGGAGAGGACTCTTATCAAACATGTGAATTTTCAGGCAGATCGGACATTGTTTGGCTGAGTTATAAGTGATTTCCTGTTGCCAGCAGGTGGCGCTATAACTGTAACTGGATATTGGCATGTAGATGTCTTCAGCAGAGAACTTTTATCAACCATATGAAGTTTCAGGTCGATCGGACATTGTGTGAATGAGTTATAAGTACTTCCTGTTCAATGGCGAAGCGTTGATGTTTGTCAGTCCACCACGGACACGCCCATCGGTGAAAACTCTAGATCTTCACAATATATCATCGCTAGAGCTTTCAGATAACACCACCCAAATTTGGTGCTGATACGATGAAATTTGTGGGAGGAGTTTGTTATGCTGTAAAACACATCACTTCCTGTTGCCAGCAGGTGGCGCTATAACTGTAACTGGATATTGGCATGTAAACGTGTTCAGGTCAGGACGGTTATCATACGTGTTAATTTTGAGGCAGATCGGATAATGCATGCCTGAGTTATAAGCAACTTCCTGTTTCATGGCGAATCGTCAAAGTTTGCGAGGCCGCCACGGACACGCCCATCGCCGAAAACTCTAAAGCTTCGCAATTTAACATCGCCAAGGCCTTTAGATGACAAAACCCAATTTTGGTGTTGATCGGATAAAATCCCTAGGAGGAGTTCGTTCAAATACAACGCCTGGAAATGGCAAAAACGCCACTTTTTCGCCGCAGGAAGTCAAAATATCAGACTTCCTGTTGGGTTTGAGACATTGCTCCAAGAGACTTTTTTGTATGGTTTGGCATGTTTGAGGTGTGTGCCAATTTTCGTGCGTGTGCGTGATTCGTAGCTCGGGGGCTAGTCCGTCACAAGCGCATAGGTGGCGCTGTCGAGTCATTTTGCCACGCCCACTTCCGAAACCTATAATAAACGTAAATTTTCGCCACTTCTGGGGCGTGTGCAAAGTTTCGTGAGTTTTCGGGCATGTTTAGCCCCTCAAAATCGCGATTCATTCCGCGGAAGAAGAAGAAGAAGAAGAAGAAGAAGAATAATAATAAACGGAGCAATTCCAATAGGGCCTACGCACCGTTTCGGTGCTCGGTCCCTAATTAAAGCTGCAAGCAGCGATGATAGGGACCTCGCACCCCGGCTCACCGCCGCCCGGGGGTCTCAAGATGACAGAGAACAGCGAACAATATTAATTGAAGCTGATGTGTAAAAATACCTGAGAAAAATTACCGATTTATGCCAAATTTCCTCCTGTCAGCAGGTGGCGCTATGACTGTTACTCAATATTGGCATGTAGATGTCTTCAGGAGAGGAACTTTATTACCCATGTGAAGTTTCAGGCAGATCGGACATTGTGTGGTTGAGTTATAAGCCAAAATATCTTCTGCCAGCAGGTGGCGCTATAACTGTGACTCAACATTGGCATGTAGATGTCTTCAGGAGAGGACTTTTATCAACCATGTGAAGTTTCAGGCAGAACGGACTTTGTGTGGTTGAGTTATAAGCCAAACTACCTTCTGCCAGCTGGTGGCGCTATAACTGTAACTGGATTTTGGCATGTAGATGCGTTCAGGAGAGGTCTTTTATCAACCATGTGAAGTTTCGGGCTGATCAGACATTGTGTGAATGAGTTATAAGTACTTCCTGTTCCATGGCGAAGCGTTGATGTTTGTCAGTTCTCCACGGACACGCCCCTCGGCGAAAACTCTAGATGTTCACAATATATGATCGCTAGAGCTTTCAGATAACACCACCTAAATTTGGTGCTGATACGATAAAATTTGTGGGAGGAGTTTGTTATGCTGTAAAACATGTCACTTCCTGTTGCCAGCAGGTGGCGCTATAACTGTAACTGGATATTGGCATGTAAACGTGTTCAGGTCAGGACGGTTATCATACGTGTTAATTTTGAGGCAGATCGGATAATGCATGCCTGAGTTATAGCAACTTCCTGTTTCATGGCGAATCGTCAAAGTTTGCGAGGCCGCCACGGACACGCCCATCGCCGAAAACTCTAAAGCTTCGCAATTTAACATCGCCAAGGCCTTTAGATGACAAAATCCCAATTTTGGTGTTGATCGGATAAAATCCCTAGGAGGAGTTCGTTCAAATACAACGCCTGGAAATGGCAAAAACGCCACTTTTTCGGCCGCAGGAAGTCAAAAATATCCGACTTCCTGTTGGGTTTGAGATATTGCTCCAAGAGACTTTTTGGTAGGTTTTGGCATGTTTGAGGTGTGTGCCAATTTTCGTATGCGTGCGTGATTCGTAGCTCGGGGGCTCGTCCGTTCTAATTTATAGGTGGCGCTGTTGAGTCATTTTGCCACGCCCACTTCCGAAACCTATAATAAACGTAAATTTTCACCACTTCTGAGGCGTGTGCAAAGTTTCGTGAGTTTTCGGGCATGTTTAGACCCCCTAAAGGCCGATTCATTTCGGAGAAGAAGAAGAAGAAGAATAATAATAATTAAAGCTGCAAGCAGCGATGATAGGGACCTCGCACCCCGGCTCACCGCCGCCCGGTGGCCTCAAGATGACAGAGAACAGCGAACAATATTAATTTAAGCCGATATATAAAAAAACCTGAGAAAAATCACAGATTTATGCCAAATTTCCTCCTGTCAGCAGGTGGCGCTATGACTGTGACTCAACATTGGCATGTACATGTCTTCAGGAGAGGAACTTTATCAACCATGTGAAGTTTCAGGCAGATCAGACATTGTGTGATTGAGTTATAAGCCAAACTACCTTTTGCCAGCAGGTGGCGCTATAACTGTAACTGGATATTGGCATGTAGATGTCTTCAGGAGTGGACTTTTATCAATCAGGTAAAGTTTCAGGCCGATGGGACATTGTGTGGTAGAGTTATAAGCCAAACTATCTTCTGTCAGCAGGTGGCGCTATGACTGTGACTCAATATTGGCATGCAGATGTCTTCAGGAGAGGACTCTTATCAAACTTGTTGATTTTCAGGCAGATCGGACACTGTTTGGCCGAGTTATGAGTGATTTATTGATGCCAGCAGGTGGCGCTATGTCTGTGACTCAATATTGGCATGTAGATATCTTCAGGAGAGGACCCGTATCGAACATGTTGATTTTCAGGCAGATCGGACATTGTTTGGCTGAGTTATAAGTGATTTCCTGTTGCCAGCAGGTGGCGCTATAACTGTAACTGGATATTGGCATGTAGATGTCTTCAGGAGAGGACTCTTATCAACCATGTGAAGTTTCGGGCTGATCGGACATTGTGTGAATGAGTTATAAGTACTTCCTGTTCCATGGCGAAGCGTTGATGTTTGTCAGTCCGCCACGGACACGCCCCTCGGTGAAAACTCTAGATCTTCACAATATATCATCGCTAGAGCTTTCAGATAACACCACCCAAATTTGGTGCTGATACGATAAAATTTGTGGGAGGAGTTTGTTATGCTGTAAAACACATCACTTCCTGTTGCCAGCAGGTGGCGCTATAACTGTAACTGGATATTGGCATGTAAACGTGTTCAGGTCAGGACGGTTATCATACGTGTTAATTTTGAGGCAGATCGGATAATGCATGCCTGAGTTATAGCAACTTCCTGTTTCATGGCGAATCGTCAAAGTTTGCGAGGCCGCCACGGACACGCCCATCGCCGAAAACTCTAAAGCTTCGCAATTTAACATCGCCAAGGCCTTTAGATGACAAAACCCAATTTTGGTGTTGATCGGATAAAATCCCTAGGAGGAGTTCGTTCAAATACAACGCCTGGAAATGGCAAAAACGCCACTTTTTCGCCGCAGGAAGTCAAAAATATCCGACTTCCTGTTGGGTTTGAGATATTGCTCCAAGAGACTTTTTTGTATGGTTTGGCATGTTTGAGGTGTGTGCCAATTTTCGTGCGTGTGCGTGATTCGTAGCTCGGGGGCTAGTCCGTTCACAGTGCATAGGTGGCGCTGTCGAGTCATTTTGCCACGCCCACTTCTGAAACCTATAATAAACGTAAATTTTCGCCACTTCTGAGGCGTGTGCAAAGTTTCGTGAGTTTTCGGGCATGTTTAGACCCCCAAAAAGCCGATTCATTCCGGAGAAGAAGAAGAAGAATAATAATAAACATTAGAAATACAATAGGGCCTACGCACCGTTTCGGTGCTCGGTCCCTAATTAAAGCTGCAAGCAGCGATGATAGGGACCTCGCACCCGGGCTCACCGCCGCCCGGTGGCCTCAGGATGACAGAGAACAGCGAACAATATTAATTTAAGCCGATGTATAAAAAAAACCTGAGAAAAATCAGATTTATGCCAAATTTCCTCCTGTCAGCAGGTGGCGCTATGACTGTGACTCAACATTGGCAAGGAGATGTCTTCAGGAGAGAAACTTTATTACCCATGTGAAGTTTCAGGCAGATCGGACATTGTGTGATTGAGTTATAAGCCAAACTACCTTCTGCCAGAAGGTGGCGCTATGACTTTTACTCAATATTGACATCTAGATGTCTTCAGGAGAGAAACTTTATCAACCATGTGAATTTTCAGGCAGATTGGACACTGTTTGGCTGAGTTATAAGTGATTTCCTGTTGCCAGCAGGTGGCGCTATAACTGTAACTGGATATTGGCATGTAGATGTCTTCAGGAGAGGACTTTTATCAACCATGTGAAGTTTCAGGCTGATCGGACATTGTGTGAATGAGTTATAAGTACTTCCTGTTCCATGGCGAAGCGTTGATGTTTGTCAGTCCACCACGGACACGCCCATCGGTGAAAACTCTAGATCTTCACAATATATCATCGCTAGAGCTTTCAGATAACACCACCTAAATTTGGTGCTGATACGATAAAATTTGTGCGAGGAGTTTGTTATGCTGTAAAACACATCACTTCCTGTTGCCAGCAGGTGGCGCTATAACTGTAACTGGATATTGGCATGTAAACGTGTTCAGGTCAGGACGGTTATCATACGTGTTAATTTTGAGGCAGATCGGATAATGCATGCCTGAGTTATAGCAACTTCCTGTTTCATGGCGAATCGTCAAAGTTTGCGAGGCCGCCACGGACACGCCCATCGCCGAAAACTCTAAAGCTTCGCAATTTAACATCGCCAAGGCCTTTAGATGATAAAACCTAATTTTGGTGTTGATCGGATGAAATCCCTAGGAGGAGTTCGTTCAAATACAACGCCAGGAAATGGCAAAATCGCCACTTTTTCGCCGCAGGAAGTTAAAAATATCCGACTTCCTGTTGGGTTTGAGATATTGCTCCAAGAGACTTTTTTGTATGGTTTGGCATATTTGAGGTGTGTGCCAATTTTCGTGCATGTGTGTGATTCGTAGTTCGGGGGCTCGTCCGTTTCAAGTTTATAGGTGGCGCTGTCGAGTCATTTTGCCACGCCCACTTCCGAAGCCCATATCAACCGGTCATTTACACCGCCTTTGATGTGTGTGCAAAGTTTCATGAGTTTTCGGGCATGTTTAGACCCTCAAAAGTGCCCCGATTAGGGGCGGTATAATAATAATAATAATAATAATAAAAAACGGAGCAATTCCAATAGGGCCTACGCACCGTTTCGGTGCTCGGTCCCTAATTAAAGCTGCAAGCAGCGATGATAGGGACCTCGCACCCCGGCTCACCGCCGCCCGGTGGCCTCAGGATGACAGAGAACAGCGAACAATATTAATTTAAGCCAATATATAAATAAAACCTGAGAAAAATCACTGATTTATGCCAAATTTCCTCCTGTCAGCAGGTGGCGCTATGACTGTGACTCAATATTGGCATGTAGATGTCTTCAGGAGAGGAATCTTATCAACCATGTGAAGTTTCAGGCAGATCAGACATTGTGTGGTTGAGTTATAAGCCAAACTACCTTCTGCCAGCAGGTGGCGCTATGACTGTTACTCAATATTGGCATGTAGATGTCTTCAGGAGAGGACTCTTATCGAACATGTGAATTTTCAGGCAGATCGGACATTGTTTGGCTGAGTTATAAGTGATTTCCTGTTGCCAGCAGGTGGCGCTATAACTGTAACTGGATATTGGCATGTAGATGTCTTCAGGAGAGGACTCTTATCAACCATGTGAAGTTTCAGGCAGATCGGACACTGTGTGAATTGAGATATAAGTACTTCCTGTTCCATGGCGAAGCGTTGATGTTTGTCAGTCGCCACGGACACGCCCATCGGTGAAAACTCTAGATCTTCACAATATATCATCGCTAGAGCTTTCAGATAACACCACCCAAATTTGGTGCTGATACGATAAAATTTGTGCGAGGAGTTTGTTATGCTGTAAAACACATCACTTCCTGTTGCCAGCAGGTGGCGCTATAACTGTAACTGGATATTGGCATGTAAACGTGTTCAGGTCAGGACGGTTATCATACGTGTTAATTTTGAGGCAGATCGGATAATGCATGCCTGAGTTATAGCAACTTCCTGTTTCATGGCGAATCGTCAAAGTTTGCGAGGCCGCCACGGACACGCCCATCGCCGAAAACTCTAAAGCTTCGCAATTTAACATCGCCAAGGCCTTTAGATGACAAAACCCAATTTTGGTGTTGATCGGATAAATCCCTAGGAGGAGTTCGTTCAAATACAACGCCTGGAAATGGCAAAAACGCCACTTTTTCGCCGCAGGAAGTCAAAAATATCCGACTTCCTGTTGGGTTTGAGATATTGCTCCAGAGACTTTTTGGTATGGTTTTGGCATGTTTGAGGTGTGTGCCAATTTTCGTATGCGTGCGTGATTCGTAGTTCGGGGGCTCGTCCGTTCTAATTTATAGGTGGCGCTGTTCGAGTCATTTTGCCACGCCACTTCCGAAGACCTATATCACCGGTAATTTTACACCACTTCTGATGTGTGTGCAAAGTTTCAGTGAGTTTTCGGGCATGTTTAGACCCCTCAAAAGTGCCCCGATTCATGGGGCGAGAATAATAATAATAATAATAATAATAATAAACGGATGCAATTCCAATAGGGCCTACGCACCGTTCGGTGCTCGGTCCCTAATTAAAGCTGCAAGCAGCGATGATAGGGACCTCGCACCCCGGCTCACCGCCGCCCGGTGGCCTCAAGATGACAGAGAACAGCGGAACAATATTAATTTAAGCCGATGTATATAGAAAAACCTGAGAGAAATCACAGATTATGCCAAATTTCCTCTGTCAGCAGGTGGCGGCTATGACTGTGACTCAACATTGGCATGTAGATGTCTTCAGGAGAGGAACTTTATCAACATGTGAAGTTTCAGGCAGATCGGACATTGTGTGGTTGAGTTATAAGCCGAACTACCTTCTTCCAGCAGGTGGCGCTATGACTGTGACTCAACTATTGGCATGTAGATGTCTTCAGGAGAGGACTTTATCAACCATGTGAAGTTTCGGGCAGATCGGACATTGTGTGGTTGAGTTATAAGCCAAACTACCTTCTGCCAGCAGGTGGCGCTATGACTGTGACTCAATATTGGCATGTAGATGTCTTCAGGAGAGGACTTTTATCAACCATGTGAAGTTTCAGGCAGATTGGACATTGTGTGGTAGAGTTATAAGCCAAACAACCTTCTGTCAGCAGGTGGCGCTATAACTGTGACTCAATATTGGCATGCAGATGTCTTCAGGAGAGGACTCTTATCAAACTTGTGAATTTTCAGGCAGATCGGACACTGTTTGGCTGAGTTATAAGTGATTTCCTGTTGCCAGCAGGTGGCGCTATGTCTGTGACTCAGTATTGGCATGTAGATGTGTGCAGGAGAGGACTTTTATCAACCATGTGAAGTTTTAGGCAGATTGGACATTGTGTGATTGAGTTATAAGCCAAAGTACCTTCTGCCAGCAGGTGGCGCTATGACTGTTACTCAATATTGACATGTAGATGTCTTCAGGAGAGGACCCTTATCGAACATGTGAATTTTCAGGCAGATCGGACATTGTTTGGCTGAGTTATAAGTGATTTCCTGTTGCCAGCAGGTGGCGCTATAACTGTAACTGGATATTGGCATATAGATGTCTTCAGGAGAGGACTCTTATCAACCATGTGAAGTTTCGGGCTGATCGGACATTGTGTGAATGAGTTATAAGTACTTCCTGTTCCATGGCGAAGCGTTGATGTTTGTCAGTCTGCCACGGACACGCCCATCGGTGAAAACTCTAGATCTTCACAATATATCATCGCTAGAGCTTTCAGATAACACCACCCAAATTTGGTGCTGATACGATAAAATTTGTGCGAGGAGTTTGTTATGCTGTAAAACACATCACTTCCTGTTGCCAGCAGGTGGCGCTATAACTGTAACTGGATATTGGCATGTAAACGTGTTCAGGTCAGGACGGTTATCATACGTGTTAATTTTGAGGCAGATCGGATAATGCATGCCTGAGTTATAGCAACTTCCTGTTTCATGGCGAATCGTCAAAGTTTGCGAGGCCGCCACGGACACGCCCATCGCCGAAAACTCTAAAGCTTCGCAATTTAACATCGCCAAGGCCTTTAGATGACAAAACCCAATTTTGGTGTTGATCGGATAAAATCCCTAGGAGGAGTTCGTTCAAATACAACGCCTGCAAATGGCAAAAACGCCACTTTTTCGCCGCAGGAAGTCAAAAATATCCGACTTCCTGTTGGGTTTGAGATATTGCTCCAAGAGACTTTTTTGTATGGTTTGGCATGTTTGAGGTGTGTGCCAATTTTCGTGCGTGTGCGTGATTCGTAGCTCGGGGGCTCGTCCGTTCTAATTTATAGGTGGCGCTGTTGAGTCATTTTGCCACGCCCACTTCTGAAACCTATAATAAACGTAAATTTTCGCCACTTCTGAGGCGTGTGCAAAGTTTCGTGAGTTTTCGGGCATGTTTAGCCCCTCAAAACCGCGATTCAATCCGCGGAAGAAGAAGAAGAAGAATAATAATAAACGGAGCAATTCCAATAGGGCCTACGCACCGTTTCGGTGCTCGGTCCCTAATTAAAGCTGCAAGCAGCGATGATAGGGACCTCGCACCCCGGCTCACCGCCGCCCGGGGGTCTCAAGATGACAGAGAACAGCGAACAATATTAATTGAAGCTGATGTGTAAAAATACCTGAGAAAAATTACCGATTTATGCCAAATTTCCTCCTGTCAGCAGGTGGCGCTATGACTGTTACTCAATATTGGCATGTAGATGTCTTCAGGAGAGGAACTTTATTACCCATGTGAAGTTTCAGGCAGATCGGACATTGTGTGGTTGAGTTATAAGCCAAAATATCTTCTGCCAGCAGGTGGCGCTATAACTGTGACTCAACATTGGCATGTAGATGTCTTCAGGAGAGGACTTTTATCAACCATGTGAAGTTTCAGGCAGAACGGACTTTGTGTGGTTGAGTTATAAGCCAAACTACCTTCTGCCAGCTGGTGGCGCTATAACTGTAACTGGATTTTGGCATGTAGATGCGTTCAGGAGAGGTCTTTTATCAACCATGTGAAGTTTCGGGCTGATCAGACATTGTGTGAATGAGTTATAAGTACTTCCTGTTCCATGGCGAAGCGTTGATGTTTGTCAGGCCATCACGGACACGCCCCTCGGCGAAAACTCTAGATGTTCACATATATGATCGCTAGAGCTTTCAGATAACACCACCTAAATTTGGTGCTGATACGATAAAATTTGTGGGAGGAGTTTGTTATGCTGTAAAACATGTCACTTCCTGTTGCCAGCAGGTGGCGCTATAACTGTAACTGGATATTGGCATGTAAACGTGTTCAGGTCAGGACGGTTATCATACGTGTTAATTTTGAGGCAGATCGGATAATGCATGCCTGAGTTATAACAACTTCCTGTTTCATGGCGAATCGTCAAAGTTTGCGAGGCCGCCACGGACACGCCCATCGCCGAAAACTCTAAAGCTTCGCAATTTAACATCGCCAAGGCCTTTAGATGACAAATCCCAATTTTGGTGTTGATCGGATGAAATCCCTAGGAGGAGTTCGTTCAAATACAACGCCTGGAAATGGCAAAAACGCCACTTTTTCGCCGCAGGAAGTCAAAAATATCCGACTTCCTGTTGGGTTTGAGATATTGCTCCAAGAGACTTTTTGGTAGGTTTTGGCATGTTTGAGGTGTGTGCCAATTTTCGTATGCGTGCGTGATTCGTAGCTCGGGGGCTCGTCCGTTCTAATTTATAGGTGGCGCTGTTGAGTCATTTTGCCACGCCCACTTCCGAAACCTATAATAAACGTAAATTTTCACCACTTCTGAGGCGTGTGCAAAGTTTCGTGAGTTTTCGGGCATGTTTAGCCCCTCAAAATCGCGATTCATTCCGGAGAAGAAGAAGAAGAATAATAATAATAATAAACGGAGCAATTCCAATAGGGCCTACGCACCGTTCCGGTGCTCGGTCCCTAATAAACGGAGCAATTCCAATAGGGCCTACGCACCGTTCCGGTGCTCGGTCCCTAATAATAATAAACGGAGCAATTCCAATAGGGCCTACGCACCGTTCCGGTGCTCGGTCCCTAATAATAATGGCGGTTCATTCCGCTGTGGTGACCCCAGATTAATAAAGGGACTAAGCTGAAAATAAAATAAATGAATGAATGAATAATAATAATAACAACAACATCTAGACATCGATCTTGTTGTGTTTTCTTTTAAACACAACAAATTTTGTCTTAAATGAGCATAAACAGTTAATAGATATACTGTATGCAGTTTTAAAGTGACAGCTCTGTTGTTTTCACATCCCAATGTTGACAGGTATGGTTCTACATGCCATTCCAAAATGAATAGCAGCTGTTCACAGTAACACAAAAGAACTGTTTCTTATATATTGGTTTCATGCTGAAAGGTTTTGCCAACATGACACAAAAACATAGGTCAAGGTGAGAGAAGCTGCTGAAGAAAATGGCTGCACCCCAGTGGGATGCTTGTGTGGTTTACCGACAGAGACTTCCTGTTTGTGCAGTGAATGATTTGAAATCCCCTTTACAGTCTGAGATGTCCCTTGAATACTGACATAAACAGAGTGTTAATATGTGAATGGTTTTCACACTCTTCTGAAGTCTACAGTAGTGTATGTACTGCATTGCATTCATATTGAGTTCAGGTTGTGTTTTGATGTGTTTAAAGGAATAGTTCTCTCAAAAATGAACATTTACCCTACATTTACTCACCCTGAAGTGCTTCCAAAAGTTTATGAATTAGTTGTTTTTTCTGTTCAACACGAAAATATATATTTTGAAGAATGTCCCGATAGCCAATGACATCCATAGTAGGAAAAATGAAGAATACTATGTAAGTCAATGGTTACTGGTGTCCAATATTCTTCTAAATAACTTATTTTGTGTTTAACAGAGGAATAGAATTGACACAGTGGAGCGTGGAGAGGAGCAAATCATTTTTGGGTGAACTATCCCTTTAAATAAGGTTTTGGCGTGATGGAGTGACTGAGGGTGTTTGCACATGTGTGCCTGTGTGTCTTGATGTTTGTGTTGGAGACGCCAAGCAAACAAGCAGCAGCTGTGAGCATGTATGAGCATGTCTGTCCTGCTGAAGTTAAAGCTTGCGTTCAGGATTGCGGAGGGATGAATTTCTCCGTGGAGAGTGTCTCACACAACACAAGCCCATCCTCACACTGCTGTCAGGCCCGTGAAACACGAGACCGGCAGAAGCAGCTCCAGCATCTCTATTTCAACTATTCAAGCCTCAGTTGGGCAGCATGTGGGTGATGGTTCTAGGGGGAACGGGATTTAGAGGATCAGGTATAGAGCAGTGCTTCTCAGAAGAAAGGCTTTGAGGTGTGAGATAGATGTGCACAATTCTGGATAAACTGAGTTTCACTCTTTTTTTTGTAGGGATATTGGCAGCCAAATCGGCTAATAAACGCTATATTTAATGTTATCGTAATCATTTAAAATATCGTATTTTAATTTGGTTGCTTGTTGCATTTTTTTTTATCAAGCAATAGATTTTATGTATAAAAGAAAGCAGGCCATAGAAAAGAATAGTTAATTATGAAATTTCAGAGGCTAGTTCAAACTTTTTGTTTTGAGTCAGGGTTAAAAGATAGGTTTTTAAAATAGAATCAGTTGCTCATTATGGGCTCTATTTTACCGATCTAGACACAGAGTCTAAAGCGCATGGCGCAAAAGCATTAAGGTTGTGTCCGAATCCACAGCGCATGGTCTAACAGGGTTGTGCTTATTCTCTTAATGAGGTATCGCTGTGTTTTGAGCATAACGTGCAATAAACCAATCAGAGTCTCATCTCCCAATCCCTTTAAGAGTCAGTTGCATCGTGCCATGGCGCATTTGCTATTTACATGGCGACATTGTAAATGGAAAAACTGAACGATTCACTAGCGAGAAAACTGCAGCGAGAATAATGAATGAGCCTCTTCCATTCGGCCTCTTTCCTTCTTTACTTTCGTGGATAAGAAAACGATGTTGACCGACGGGTGGACAAATCTAAACTTGTTTTTATTAAAACAAATATACAGTTGAAGTCAGAATTTTTAGCCCCCCTATGATTTTTTTTTCTCTTTTAAATGTTTTACAAATTATGTTTAACAGAGCAAGGAAATTTTCACAGTATTTCAGATAATATTTTTTCTTCTGGATAAAGTCTTATTGGTTTTATTTCGGCTAGAAAATTTTTTTAAAACCGTTTTAAAGTCAAAATTATTATCCCCTTTAAGCTATATATTTTTTCGATTGTCTGCAGAACAAACGCTTGTTATACAATAACTTGCCTAATTACTCTAACCTGCCTAGTTAAACTAATTAATCAAGTTAAGCCTTTAAATGTCACTTTAAGTTAAATACTAGTGTACTGAAAAATATTTAGTGAAATATTATTTACTGTCATTCTGTCAAAGTAAAAGAAATCAGTTATTAAAAAATGAGTTATTAAACTATTTTGTTTAGAAATGTGTTGAAAAAATCTTCTCTCCGTTAAACAGAAATTGGGGGAAAAAATATAAAAAAATAAATAAATAGGAGGGCTAATAATTCAGGGGGGCTAATAATTCTGACTTCAACTGTAATTATGTATATTATAAATAATACTGCTAATAATAATAACATTATACAACTGCAAATTGTCATGAATAAAATGAAAAAAGCCCCCGAGATGAAAAAGGGATGCAGGTAGTGGTTTTTATATTTACAGTATGTAGAGAATAATAATTTTTGTTATATTTTTTATTTATATTTATTTAAATTCTTTTTCATTTGTAAAGATAATTGTGTATTGCTGTACATCCTGTGTGCATAATGTGTACGCGCTTAAGGTGCACAACTAGCGAGCTCTGCGCTGAACTTTAGACCTGGTTTCAGCTGGTCAATTGCGTTGTCCATTTTAGTTCCTCAAAGTAGCAACGCGCCAACAGTGCGCTTTAATAAACCTCCTTTTTAGACCGGAACCCCCATCAGTTGTTTACTATTTAAACAACGTGGCACAAAATGTGAAAATTAAGGTTGCGCTGGTCTGAAAATAGCAACAAATCGCACCAAACACGTCTTGCGCCTTATTGCGCCAGGTGTATGATAGGGCCCTAATTGTGTTTGCCTTTTGTTTTTGCAATGATGCAAATAGAAGAAGAAGAAAAAAAATAATATGTGCATTTATTGGCTAATATATCAGCTATCTGCCTCCAAATCTAGTTAACATTAATCTAGTTAGTTGTATCGGTCAAAAAAAAAAAATGCATATTGGTGCATCCCTGCTTTTTTGTTTAAAATAGAGACAACTTCAGAGTTGTAAGTAAGTTACGTGAGCTTCTGACACAAATATATATTATTAAAAAACTGTATATATTAATACATTTATTTGAATCTACTAAAAGGTCGGTGACATACTCTTGGAGACTTGTATTATTACTGGATGAATGAGTGTTTTTAAATGAATCTCTTGAATGAGTAAACCAATTATATTTTTATGGTTAAACATATTGGTTTTATATAATTATAAAACCAATATGTTTAACCATAAAAATATAATATATAAAAATACATTAATATATAATTAACTTAATGTGATTGGCACAACCTAGTGATCCAAATAAAGTACATCAAGTAACCTGATGTAATTTATTTTGATCGCTGCATTGGACATCACTGTTTATATCTGAACCATGAACTGTTATACCAGTATTTCTGTGAGTAATTTAAATGCTTGAATCAGAGAAATAATTCTCTGTTGTCGAAAAGATTGAACTGGTTTCATAGCTATAAATGTCAGCAGATTTCTCTGGGTCAAACATAGATTTGACTTGCAGTTGCGCTTGTTAAAGGTTTAACAGACCAGGAAATCGCAGTCATTGAGGACTGTGTTCAGATGAGTTTTTGAATAATACAATTGTATGATTATGAGTAGAAAAGTCTGAACTGTGAGATTTGCATAAAATAACAGTTGCATTTTATTTTATTTTATTATTTTAATTATTATTATTATTTATTTATTTATTTATTTATTTTTATTCAGAAACGAGCTTCCATTTAACTCTTTCTAAAAGGGTAACTTCACCCAAAATTTGTCTTGTAACAGATGAGAGACACATATTTGGAACAACTCACAACTTAGTAAATTGATGACAAAAAAGGTCATTTTTGGGTGAACTGTCTCTTTAAGTTGAGAGTGTTGACACATGTTGCCTGATGAAGTTAGCTAACAGGTTCTTACCTTGAGCTTCAGTGTTATGTAATATTTCACAACCACAGAGATGGTTTAACATGATACTTTGATCAGTTAGCTGTGTGTCGTCTTAGCCTAGACCTTTTGGCCGCAGTGTGTCAGAGACGGTGTTGTGTGTTGTGCTGGGTTCTGGCCAGATCATTAGCATTCAGATGGCTTTGTTCCCTTCAGATTCAGCCAGACCTGTATAAGGCTGCATGTGCGTGTGTTTGTACCCAACACACATATGGGTAGCATTTCAAATATGCCAGTTATCCTGTAGGCAAACACATGGAATTTAAAATCCCTGTTGTGCCGCTGATAGCTTAACTACATATGGCTTTACTATCTGTCAATATGGTCTTTTTCAGTGGCAGATGATGGTGTGTATAAAATGAAATAAGTGCATATGTATAGTCTAGAATTTGCCATAATGTATGTTTGTTATATGTATATATTTACTATAATTTTTATGTACAGCGCTCAGCATAAACGAGTACACCCCATTTTGAAAATGAATATTTTTATCCATTTCTCAGTGAATATGGGTAATATATATTGGTGCATTTAAACAAAACAGATTTATTAAACGGATATATTTATTCAAATAATAGTTTAGTCACAGAACATCTTTAGAAATGGAAAGATAATCCATTTAAATTCATGCAAAATATTGCAAAAGCAAAAAAAATTTTGTTTATCTGTCTGTCTGTCCGTCCGTCCGTCCGTCCGTCCGTCCGTCCGTCCGTCCGTCCGTCCGTCCGTCCGTCCGTCCGTCCGTCCGTCCGTCCGTCCGTCCGTCCGTCCGTCCGTCCGTCCGTCCGTCTGTCTATCTATCTATCTATCTATCTATCTATCTATCTATCTATCTATCTATCTATTTTGTCTGTCTGTCTGTCTGTCTGTCTGTCTGTCTGTCTGTCTGTCTGTCTATCCATCTTTATAATTATGTAAATGAAATTAGCATTGTGGCAAGTTCATTAATATATTAAATTATATTTAAATGATGTAGTTTTAAATTCCACATGTTTTGTTGCATTAAAAGAACATCATACATGCACAATTTATTTGCAGTAAGTTAAATGAATCAGTAAAACCTTGGGTAACTTGATAACTGATGTTAATTTCCAGAAAGCCATAAAATCTCCAAGGTGAAAAGTTCGTTTTGACTGCTCTCAAAACATTTATTCAATCCATTGTTTATGTCTCCGGCTTTTCTAGCTTCTCAGTAATGTGTAATGTGTTAGGTAATAATAGTGATGACGTGCCACCAGAGATATTAATCATTACAGATGGTGTGATAAGTGTGACAGTAGGTAGCCAATGCCCTGTGTGTCACATTACACCCCTCTCAAAGAGGAAGGAAAAGTCTTTTAGCTTTGTACCTGCAGACGACTTCCTGCACACAGCAGAGCATCACCAAAAAAAAAAAACACACACACATTGCAGAGCAGTGCAAGGTGAGCCAACGCCAACCCTATAAACCACACAGACT
Organism: Danio kyathit; assembly: GCA_903798195.1. Taxonomy (NCBI): domain Eukaryota; kingdom Metazoa; phylum Chordata; class Actinopteri; order Cypriniformes; family Danionidae; genus Danio; species Danio kyathit. The sequence continues at coordinate 35,575,735 of LR812525.1, read as the reverse complement.
CACTCACTAATCCCCCATTGGATGACACGGCTGTCACTCAAGGCCTGAGTGGGCGGGAAGAAAGGGTTTAGTCCTTATGTCACGGTCACATGGATTCTCATGCGGTAGAGACGAGAGGCACAGCAGCGCTCTAGTCAGTCAGTCAGAAGCTCAGCGTTTACGTCCAAACCTGCACATGCTCCTCTGACGCTCCTCTGCATGGCCACTGAGCCTCAGGATGTACTTAATGATCACAGCAATGAAAGGTATAGGGATTTCTAAGTTTGCCATATGTGTGTTTGTGCATGAGAATGTTCATGTTTCTGTAATATTTTCATCCCTTTTTCCATGTATAATGTGCTTCCAGAATGTCTGTTTTGCATGTTCATTTACATGTTTTGAATGGCAAATGGGATCTTTTGTGATTTGTTGTTATGCGCATTGTGAAACATCATGCGAAACTGCCCTGAGCATAAGTTAATAAGTCAGCAAGTGTGTGATGTGATGCGATGCGATGGCGTCTTTCTTGACAGCTCATACATGGGCGGCCATGTTGGCTGTTTGGCATGGCATGGGAATGTTGCCATGCTGGATGATTGGGGAATGTTGTTCCACTGACCTATTTATGGCAGGCAGGGGTGGACTGCCATAGGAGCGCCTGGCTGTTTATTCCACCAACGGCTGTGTCTTACTTAATCCCCCCACCCCCTACTCTGATTCACCATACACACACACACACACTCACAGGCAATGCAAAGTCTTGCTGGCAGCTGTCATTATCTATTAGCGATAAGGTATAGGGCAGTGGAACATCTGTGCGAGCCTCCGCTGCTTCTCTTTCAGAGAGATTAGAGATTATTTCGGCACATCTGACGCGTCCTCCCACACTGTTCTACAGATCAAGCCCAAATGTTTGGTCGTCGGTGATGTTTATTGTCTTGTTGTGAATGTGCCGCTCTTTTCCTTTGGCTGACCCGCTGACATCATGACCAGAGGTTAACGAGATTGAAGAGTTTCGCCCTGAGTAGACATGACGGGATTTTGAATAGAGCAAACTCATGGATAAACATTGGGTTAATATAGGCAGCCAAGGGTTAATGTTCATCCCATTAGTGATATAATTGTGGTATTAGGAAGCTTTTTGGTCTAAATGATCGCAGATTTACTCTTGTGTGTTTTAAATTGTCACTCTTGTTCTGTTTCAACCACTCTCTTAGTGGAGCGTCTACTGGTGTAGGCATGGGCTTTTTCTGATCTTTTAATGTAATACTGGAAAATAAGCTTACGGAATTCACATATGAGCGCAAAAGGCAAGATGGTGGAATAAATATGGAGATTTCTGAAAGCAGAGTTTAAATCTGGCTAGTGTACTTCAAAAACACGTCCCATAATGTTTAAGAATTAGGTCAGTAGACAGACAGAGGGTACTGTAGGTGGTCTTTTGTGCCTGTTTGTACGCAGTCGACTACGTGAGTGTTTATACCATGAAAGCAATCCAGCCGAAAGCGTTTTCGACGACCACTGGAAATCTTTGAAGGTGGACAAGCTTAAAAGATTTCAGAAACCGTTTATACTGTATGTGTATTTATTTAGTGTTACACACTTGTGATAGGATTGATAAAAGTACATCTCAATAACGGGTGTAAACTGGCCCTCTTTGAGAGTCCGTGGACAGGTGTATGTTTGGGCTTAGTATATTTTGATCTAATATTGAAAAATAAACATGTTAAGTTTACATAGAAATGCAGAATGAGACAGCAGAAAAAATATGGAGAGCAGCAGCTTACATTTTAGCTCTAATAGTAGAATAACTGTGCCAAATACTGTTGTTGTGGTAAAATCAGCACTGTTTTTTAATGTTTTTTTCTCCTTCAAACCTAACTTCCCGTTTCAGATGGCTAAGTTTAAATCCCATCTGGTTGGTGCACTTCAACAATGCATCCCATAATGTTTAATAATTAAATTTAAGTAGGCTGCCTTTTGTGGCAGTTTGAATGCATTTGATCACGGAAGAGTTTACACTGACAGATCAAATGTGTTTTCATCTACTGTACCTCTGAAAGTGGTCAAAAGTAGACAAGCTTGAAATGAATCAACCAAAAAATCATCTTCTTTAAATGCATCACATTGCGATTTTGTTTTTTTTTTGTTTTGTTTTTTTCACCTTCAAGTCAAACTGCGATTGGTTTCCCAAAACCATCACTAGCCAACTAGCATGTTCAGACATTACTAACATAGTTCAATGCTTCATGTTTCCCGAGTCCATTGTTGCAACCAGCATTCATAAACAGCATTGCAAATTTGTGGGTTGGAACTACACCCTTAGACCTGTGGTTAGAAGCATAGTACCTTGCTGTGTTCTATTTCAAGGCAACCCCCTTATGCCCTTTCACCTAACATTTCACCATCCACTTTCAATTATTTTGAGAGCTTAAATTGGTCTTGCTCAGATTTGATGTAATTTGCTCTCAAAGTTATTTTATTACAGTTTAGTTTAACGATCTTCTGATTGACAATTGAGGTCTCTTCTTAGTGTACTCTGAAAAAATTCATGCCATGTTGAATGCAGCAGACCTTTATTATTTACATTACAAGCGATAATTTGGTACATTTCTGAAGATTGGGAAAACAAAACATGTTATGGTATATGCACATACATACACATGGTTTTCATTTATATTTAAAAAGTAGGCCTATTTTTGCAGTGTTTTGAGTGTAATGTCAGAAATGTGAAAAGTAATTCAAATATAAAACATTACACTTCATAAAAATGTTACTTCTGAAAGCAAATGTAATTTTATAAACAACAAATAAATGAATATATTTTTTGCATATCATTGTATGGCCATATATCTGATTGGTGTATGAGACTGTTTTTGTGAGTGGTTTTATGTTTTGTTTACAATAGTAGAAAAAATATGGAATATTCTCAACAGGGCTTGACATTAACAACCGCCAACCCGCCAAATGCGGGTAGATTTCAGCTGTGGCGGGTTAGTGTTGTGCGCACAGCTGATGTGATGCACACAAGTGTTTAAATGCTTGCACGCTCCCGTTTCCTTGCGCAAAGCAACCATGCTTGGAAACGCAACTGATGATCCCTTTAAAATAGACTGGACAGTAAGCGATGTTTGAGATTCTGTTTAAAAAAAATGTCTTTGTGCAAGTAGCAGAGGTTGCCACTTTCGCTTTAGCCATTCTTTGAAAAGATTACTAATGGGCCTAACGTTAACCGTGTGAACATGATTATCCTTTCATTATTGCACATGGTATGTTTTTCACCTGCTTTCTTTTACAGTTTTTTTATGGTTTAATTATTATCCTTTACAATAGCATTGCTTTAATAGGAGATTAACTTCCCATTTATGTATAGTGAACTGGTGATCTGGGACCTTTAGCCTAAATTTGTGGCTAAGAAATTATTTATTTATTTTTTATTTGTTTATTTTTGGTGTGGCCAGAGAAAAAAAGAGTAAATCCTTAGTGTTGAGCCCTGAAAAGTCTTGTGAAACAAGAACTAATAGCAATGCGACACTATGAAACCACAACCCATTTGCTAATGCTCATTGAGCAAGGTCATACACAACACACAAAAAGTGAAATGAATGAGGAGGCATGTGAACATAACGCAAAATCTAAATTAAGTAATTTTAGCATGCAAAGACAAATTCATGCATATAAATATATATTTTCCTAACAACAAAATTGTGGCTATAGTAAAAATGGCGAGTGGCTAGTAATGTTGAAAAACTACACTGAAAAAAATGATGTCTGCAAAACTGTTGCAAACAATTTATTTGTGTTGAATTTAAACAAACAAATTAAGTTTAATAAAATTCTGCTTAATTTGTTTGTTTAAATTCAGCCCAAATAAATTGTTTACAGCCACTTAACGTAAAAATAATGAGTAAATCCAAGGAATTATCTCTGAATGATTTTTTTCAGTATACTAGCCACAGTGGCTCGTGATCAAAAAAATTAATATCAAGCCCTGATTCTCAATAATATGTGTTAAAGAAATGAAATCGTGTTTCAATTAAGCATAGAGGAAAAAAGATAGGCCAAAGCAAGCAAACAAGCCAATTGTCTATTACTGATATGGGTTAAAAAAATATATCACTCACTCACTTACTTTCCTTAGCTTATTTCCTGCTTTATCATTGGTCACCACAGTGGAATTAACTCTCTGGTAATTTTTTACACAGCAGATAAAATTTATATATATATATATATATATATATATATATATATATATATATATATATATATATATATATATATATATATATATATATATATATATATATATATTAGTGATGCGCGGATGGCGGTTTAATCTGCGGGCGCTGCGGATAATCCGCGGGTCGGTCGGGTAATAAAAAAATACATTATGATTAATTGCGGGTGGGTCGCGGGTGGATGTAGCGGGTCATAGCAGTTGACCAGCAAAAAAGCAAAGAGTGGACTTCGCAGAATGTGAAGATGAGAGACGCCCAAAATAATGGATGAAGTGCAAGAGTACTGCGCTAACTTCAGTTAGAGGAGTCATCAGAGGGAAATCTGCTAACGTTCTGGGAGAAACAAGATCGCTTATTTACATGACTGCAGCGCCTTGCAAGGAAAAGCTTGTGCATTACTGCAACAAGCGGTTCGTGCGAACGCTCATTTAGTGCAGCCAGCCGTGTTTTGGAGGCGAGGCGGAATCGCCCGAATCCAGGCACAGTAGATGCTATTCTGTTTTTGCACAGTGTTAAGAAAAGGGCCAAGTAAACATAACATAGCTGCTGTTTAGGCTGAAGGGACGCCGTTTTTGTTCTCTTTTTCCTGTATATGTAAAACCTGAATCTGCTGTTAATAACGAACGATCCACTGTGACCTATGTTGCAGGAGAGGGGAAAAAGTGTGGCCGCTTTAGGACTGCTTTTACGGGAGTTGTAGTCCATAGCGAGGGGCATTGTGGGTAGTGTAGTTCGATACGCATGCTGTGTGATGTGAGCTCTCGCTGTGTGCTGTGCGTGCGGTGAATTAGAGGGAGAAAGTTTTATCCGGTTTTGTTTTATGTTTACTTCAGTAATTCCACCCGGGAGCTGTTTTCCACTGTGAACCTGAAAACACTGAAATAAGTAAAAGAAGGGCATGCATCGAGTACTTTTGTCCGTCTCATCATTTGCTCGAGCATGAATTAACGAGCTGTTACTCTGCCGCCGGACATTGTTGAGAAAGTTACACCTATCATGCTTAAAACAAAAAATTTGAATTATTAAAGTGGCGATCGGGTGCGGGTCGGGTGTGGATATATATATCAGATAAAATAATATGTGCGGGCGGGTGGCGGGTGGATGATTAGAATGAAGGAGCGGATTCGGGTGACATTTGAGCTGATCCGCGCATCTCTAATATATATATATATATATGTATGTATATGTCTGTGTGTATATATACAGTATATATATAGGTTGATGTACATAGTCCATTAGAATCATCCTAACACCCCTTAGCAGCACCCCTGTATGCTGTATATGTTTGGGAAAGCACCCCTGGCTGTTTTCAGACTGCAAAGTTTAAATGTCATCTGAATGATGAGTGTTTAAATGCATTCAACCGCATGAAACTTTACACTGCTCAAAGCGTTCCAGTAAAATGTGTTTTCGAATACCTGGATGTCTCCAAACATGGATGAGCTCAAAACATTTTCGACTCGGTTTGCACCTGTATTTCGTGTCGTCCACATCAGTTTTGCAGAGCAGTGTGACCACACCTTTAGCCATGAATGTTAATTGTGTAGAAATGAAAGGGCTTGGTCACCATTCATTACCAGGCCTTACTGGAACAATTTCATTTTTAAGTGTTTGGATTTCACCCCTGATTACAGATAATAGCAATAATGAATGAATATGTATCGGACTAATTAGAAGATAATGATATAATGTCTAGGTGTTTGCAGAACGCTTTTATGTTTGACGGTTCGGTTTAAGACTAATATGCGCCACGATGTTCTTTTCTCCTTTGTTATGATGGAGTGTTTATCTCAACCCGATGTGAGTCAGTGTTGTCAACAGATTACGGCAGCCCCAAAGGGTGGGAGGGAAGGGGGAGGGAACGTGTGTGTGTGTGTGTGTGTGTGTGTGTGTGTGTTTGTGTGTGTCCCTGTGAGTGTCTGCATTGTATCTATGTGTGTGTATCATCTGCAGACTTTGACTTTGGTTGGGCGCTGTGTTTTATGTTTCCTACTTAGACAGCATATCAGCACTTTCACACCGGGAGAGAAACTAAACATGTTAAAACCACAAGCTCTCACGAGGAGGAAGCGACACAGAACAAGAGAGTCTTCTGGGGTGTGAGAATGTGTGTTTGGTTATGGTCCACACTTGGTTGGTCTGTTGGTGCTCGTCTGTAAAAACTGATTCCAAAAAGATAGAAATCTAGCAGAAGTTCGGTGTTGTGGTGTTTATGTAAAGATGTGGCTAATGACCATTGACTAAATGCGTTATGCAATATAAAATACTAATAATAGTGTATATTAGTAATGCATCTTATAAATTAATTGAGGTTTATTACATGTACGGTATTAAAATATTCATTTATTTTCATTTCAGCTTAGTCCCTTTATTAATCAGGGGTCGCCACAGCAGAATGAACTGCCAACATATCCAGCGGATGCCCTTTCAGCTGCAACCCATCACTTGGAAACACCCATACACACTCTCATTCACACACATACACTACAGACCATTTAGCTTACCCAATTCACCTATACGCATGTCTTTGGACTGTTGGGGAAACCGGAGCACCCAGAGGAAACCCACGCGAACGCAGGGAGAACATGCAAACTCCACACAGAAATGCCTACTGACCCAGCCGAGGCTCGAACCAGCGACCTTCTTTCTGTGAGGCAACATCGCTACCCACTGCGCCTCCGTGCCGCCTATTAAAAATATAATATATTTAAAAGATTGTCTCATATTTTCATAGTATATAGATACAATAAAATGCATAAATGTTTGTACAGATGAATATATATCAAGATAAAGGTCATTATTTTCTAAAACATACAGTTGAATTTCTTATAACTATTTTTTTTGGCTTTTGCCATGATGACATTTTTAAAGTTATTTTGCAACATAGTAATCAGTTTAATGTGCAATTTAAAGGCTTAGCAAGATGAATTATTTAATTAGGCAAGTTAGTTTAATAGGTGTGTCCCAAATCGCATACTAATGCACTATTCTTTTGTGGTATAAATAGTGTAGGTAGTTTATTCATACTGAAAGCTCTAAAAAGAATAAGTGCACTGTAAATACCCGGATGATGCACTTATTCAACCGTTAAAATGAAACGTTGAATGATGAACACTTCACACACTCAACAGCTGCTGCTTTGCTCACGTAGGGGAAGGGGCGGAGCTTTCGGGCACTGATGTTGGATTACTTTATTCATTTTGGATTGTGAAAGCAAAGTTCTCCAACGAGAGTGATTATACCACCTCACGATGGCGAATGTGGTTATACTTATTGCAGGTATTATTTGGTAGTTTTGTCATTTATTTTGCTAATTTGGCAACCGTCAAACGTCATCAAGGAAAAAATGTTGGTGTTCCATTTGGGACGACACAACATTCATATACTATGCTGTTGAGTGTGTAAGTGCATGAGTACATAGTGCATAGTGTGCCATTTGGGACGCAGCTAATCAGTCAAGTCATTGAACATTGAAGTGGTTTGTTGAATAGTCATTCATTCATTCATGTTCTTTTTGGCTTAATCCCATTATTAATCCTGGGTCGCCACAGTGGAATGAACCGCCAATTTATCCAACATATGTTTTTACGCAGCGGATGCCCTTCCAGCTGCAACCCATCACTGGGAAACATCCATACACACTGATTCACACACATACACTACGGACAATTTAGCTTTCCCAATTCACCTGTACCGCATGTCTTTGGACTGTGTGGGAAACCGGAGCACCCGGAGGAAACCCACGCAAACGCGGGGAGAACATGCAAACTCCACACTGAAATGCCAACTGACCCAGTTGAGGCTCGAACCAGCGACCTTCTTGCTGTGAGGCGACAGCACTACCTACTGCGCCACTGCGTCGCCCCTTGTTGAATAGTCAATCTTAAAAAAATCTTAAGTGGGCTAATAATATTGACCATAAAAAACAATTTTAAAAAACATAAAAAGTGCTTTTATTTCAGCTAAGCTAAAAGAAATGTTAAAAAAATCAAAAATCAAAATTAAATAATAGGAAATACTGTGAAAATGTTCTTAATCACTTCGGAAGTATTCGAAAAAAGAATGAAAATTTCACTGGAGAGCTAATAAATTTGCATACATAATACTTTTTTTTTTTTTTGTAGAACAATTCATTTATACACTAAAACAATTAGGGTTCCACACAATTCATCCATGGTGTCCCAGCACAAATCAATTAAGTTACCTTAACAAATTTAAGTGGATTAAACATAAAACAATTAAGTTGACCCAAAAAAATCTCTGGAATTGTGTTGTTTCAGCTCATTTTAATGAAGTAGCAAAATATTTTTTTGAGTGCTGTTGTAACTAAAACTCTTTACAGAAACATTAAAGACAGCAAAAGAGAAACAATCATTCTACACCGATTTTCAGTTTCACAAAGGCATTTCCTTCTGCTGTTGTCCAAATGAAAATCCCAAAAGGCCATATACAGTATCATCGCACTATTGAAATGAAGAACGTCCACCACAATCAAACCTCCTTCCCCCATGCCTTGTGTTGTGCTGCACAAATAATGCATCCACAATCCTCGTCTGTAAATGGCCTTGATGAGCGTTTCTTCTCTGTTCTCTGAAACAGCAGCTTCTGCGCTCTGCGTTCTTGCATCAGCGGCACCTACTGCTGCAAGACTCTTCAGCGGCTGCTCTGGGAGAATCAGCCTTTGATGTATTAATCCATAATTCAGACCAGATTAGCGTCTTGTGCTTCAGAGTAACTAATTACTGCCGATTGGTTTTACATATCTAATGAGAGCGAGCGAGGATGCCCTTAATGAATACAGCAATGCAGAACCAAAGGGGATTAGCCCTTTCTGTAATCATGAGAAAATAGTCAATTCTCAGAAAATGATGCCTTTGCAAACAGAGCCGAAAGAACGTGTCGTATGTGACCGAGAGAAAGAAAGAAAGAGAGAGAGAGAGAGAGAGAGAGAGAGCTCTCTGATGGTGATGAGATGCATTTTACTTTTTCATCCTGTACTGTATGCGCCTCAGGGCTGCCGGAACGACTGCATCGCTCTTCTCTAAATGGATTTCTCCTCCTGCTTTATTCCCCCAGCACCCCTTTCAACAGCACACCATCTCTGCATGCTCTTCCACAACCAACCACAGTCCAACTGTGGTCCACTAACGGCACACAATCCAGCATACACAACTCCAACAACTCCAACTCTGATATTTACCAAAATACACCACATGGCAATGGTGGATGATGTGACCAAATCATGCACTTGACAGATACCCTTATAAAATAAATTAACTTGAGTCAAAGTACAAAGGTGTTTGATTTTCAGTGTGATTAAAGGGATAGTTCACCCAAAAATCCAAATTGTCATCATTTACTCCTTCTTGACGTGCTCTTGTTTCTAGTATGGATGCCAGTGGTTACCGGTTTCCAACATTTTTCAAATTAGATGCTTTTGCATTCAAGAGTGAGTAAATGATGACAGTATTTTAATTTTTAGGTGAACTATCCTTTTAAGTATAAATCTAAAAAGTACTTACGAAACACAATATTTTAATAAATGGAATATTCATGAACATTCATTTCTGGATATTTTAGTCCCACTTCTTATATTATGTGGCCTTAGGTATTGTGTACTTGCATTTAAAAAACAATATGCTATGTAGTTATTGTATGATTGTATTGCATAACACTAAGGGTTAAGTGTAAGGTTATGGACAAGTTTGATGGTGTGGGTATAGGTTTAAGGATAGGTTAAGGTGTTTGGAATGTGTCAACAGTGTAATTATAAACGTAATTACATAAATTAGTTACAGATGTAATTACATGCAGGTGTTATTAATATATAAGTACAATGTAAAAAAAAACATTTAGGTACATAATAAGTGCATTGTACCAAATAAATCAAGTAAAATATTAGTTAAAGCCACTTAATATGAAGTGGGACCCAGTCAGACATGTGGTCTTAAACAGATCAACCTTTTACAATATACTTCACAAACAACTGACGCTCATGAGATAAATGTGATTTTCATTCATGAATTCAAAAATATAGCATTAAAAGCTTAAATTTGATGCTCACAGTCCGTTTCAGTAGCTACGTTTCCATCCACTGATTTTTATGTGCATTTTGGACATCCGCATAAAAAAAAATCGATTGATGGAAATGCCAAGATGCGCATACATTTTGAAAATGCGCATAAAAAAACGTATGCTCATAAATGAGTAATAAACTTTTTATTCGATAAGAAAAGATGCACATAAACTATGATGGAATCACTTTTACCTAACAAATTCCAGTATGTACATTAAAAAGTCATGTGATTTTGTTATAAGAGATCATGTGATGATAAAAATGTGTGTGAATGGACAAACCAGCAGAATGAGCACATTGTAAAACATCTGAAATGTTGTTTTGGCCATTCTAAAACACCTTAATCATTTCAATATTAGTGTTATTATATTATTAATTACCTCCGGAATTGTCAAGAGCGTCTGTGTTCCGCGTCTCACGCCTTTAAACGCAAGTAATTATTTAAATAAGGAAAAGATTGACGCAGCTTCTCCTACCGCAGCAAATTCTGTTTTTACTTTTGATATTTGGCGCCAGTTAATCAGGAAGTGACGATTTTGTTCTCTTTGACTACTTGGATGGAAACGCTGCTTTATTCGCACGTCTTTTATGTGCTATTCTAGTTTTGCGCATAAATTTAATTCGCATCTTTGGATGGAAACATAGCAGGTGAATCGTTCACTGGAGATTTGCTGAGAATTGACTGTTTGAATCAGTGAATTGTAAGCTGTGAACTCACTGTGAATAAATCATCTGAATCGGTGAATTCATGAATCGAACACGCTAAGCAGATTACAGTTTCTGCATGTCAAAAAAACTTTTGTATTAGCAACATTTATGAAATGTAGTGGAGTAGAAAGTACAGTGGTTTGTTTTTTTAAAATGTAAAGTAAAAGTAATAATTTCCTAAAACAAAACTACATACAAAAGTGCTTAAAGTCTGTGTGAGCTGAAAGTTGCGTAATGTCTATTTCAGTATGTCGATGTACTTCATGCTGAAACTGAATATTAATTAGGGGGCGGGGCTTTATTTGAGCCCATCATTCCCTCATTTCAAAGAATATTGTGGCTAAAGCCCTTAAAAGAACTTAAAGAAGGACCGCTCCTCCAAACAGGAAACAAACGGTCAGACTTTAATTAAAGATTACCGAAACAAACTGTTTTTGTCAATGAATTAGTTTGATTATTTGTTCAATCTAAGGAATAATGTGCAGTAGCAAAACAAACATTGTAAATTTTGATTTCACATATACTTTAATTGACTTAAGTGCAGTAGAAAACACAGTAAAAGCATTTAGCTACTGTCCAGCATTGACCACATGGCTGTTGAGAGAGGATGTCACACTATAGTTGCACAAATGAATGTCGGCTGTTAGGAGAGCAGATTGTACTTACAGATGATGTCACTCCCGTGGGTGATTTCGACAGTCATTGCCATTTTTTCTGCTTGAATAAATGGAGTGTTTTGTGGGGGGTTTTGTACCGTTTTTTTTTACCGTAGCTAAAGCCTGAGGTTACTCTCTACACAACAAACCTCAAGTGCTGTTCTCTCTGCATTAGCTGACTCAAAGGTCAGGAGCTGTGGAATTAGTCTTGATGTGATTATGCTCTCCGCTAATCAGTTTATAGGAATAAAAGAGTATGTTTTCAAGGGTCAAAAACACATGTGCTTTACCAAACAGCCTTATTGATTTGAGATTCATAATAGTTTTGTGTGGTTAAAGAGCTCTGAGAAAAGGCCTTTTGAGTGTAATTTTTCGCAACAATAAATGGAAGAGGAATAAAATAGGAAAAAGTTAACCTTACGTAGAGTTGTGCAATATTTTTTGTCAATGATATTATCGCAATTGTTGTTTTGACCTATAATTAAAGTTATGAAAGCATATTTATAATAAAAAAAAATCCCTTTGTGCTTTTTCATTAGATGAATAAATATTCTGTCAGCATTTACTCACTCTTGTTTCAAACCGATTTGAGTTTCTCCTGATGAACACAAATTAACATTTTAAAAATGTTGGAAATCGGTAGCTATTTATAGTATTTTTATTTATTTATTTTTATTTTTTATTTGCCAATGGTTACTGGTGTCAAACATTCTTCTAAATAGCATATTTTGTGTTCAACAGAGAAAACATATCCATTACAAAATAATGTACTTCAAATAGTGTTGTAAATTAGTAGCCATCTATATTATTTATTTATTTATATTTTATTTTATTTATTTATTTTTATTTATTACAAAATAATGTACTTCACAAATGTCAGAAATTAGTAGCCATCCATAGTATTATTTTTTTATTATTATTTATTACAAAATAATGTACTTCAAAAAATGTCATAAATTAGTAGCCATCCATAGTATTATTTATTTATATTTTATTTTATTTTAAATTATTTATTTATTACTAAATAATGTACCTCAAAAAATGTTGTAAATTTGAAGACATCCATAGTATTGTTATTTATTTTTATTTTTTGTCAATGGCTACTGGTTTCAAGCATTATTTTATATAACATATTTTGTGTTCAACAGAGAAAAGAAACCCATAAAGGTTTGGAACCACTTGACCATGAGTAAATGCTGAAAAAAAAGTGTCATTTTTAAATGAACCTTCCCTTTAAGAATTTCACACGAAAAATCTCCCTCAAAATCACTGCCTGAGTGTGGTTGTAATGTAAATGTGATATTGATTTTATTCAATAGTTCAACACTCAGTTAATACTGAATGAATTTACAAAAGCTAAAACTGGTGTTTAGAACAATAACCCGGAGCCATGCTCAGTGTGGAAAGATATGACAAGTTTCTCAAACAAGATTTTTGATTGAACTAAGGCACCAAGTCTGATGCAATTGGCTCAGAACTGTTGCTGTGCTGGGGATGTTGGGTTGCTCAAACAAACAGAGCAATGTTACAAATCTCAAATGTCTCTACATGTTAAGAAAATATTGCAGCATAGAGTGTTTTTATTCTGAAAGTGTCTTTCTGTCTCTTTGCAGCTCAGATTGAGAGTATTCCCTGTAAAATCTGTGGAGATAAATCATCAGGGATTCATTATGGCGTAATAACCTGCGAGGGATGCAAGGTAAGACAACCAAAACACACATACATCTCACAGTCATGTCTAATCAGTAGGATGACAGAGAATTGGTCTTTTTTAAGGTCAGTTTCTTTTAAATGCATAATTAGGACTGTCATAATCATCATTGTAATCACTACCAGTTAAAAATTTGAGATCAATAAGATTTGTAATACTTTTACATCGATAGAATAAGCAAAATAAGCTTTCATTCAAGTACTGTATACTTTGTGAATATAGTAATATTTGGTTGATATAAATCTAAGTTACACTTTATTTTAAGGTGACGTAGCTGCTATCTAAGTCTTAATTTAACTACTGAGCAATATTATTTATTTACATGTTCTTACTATGGTTGGTGTTAGATTGTGGGTTAGATTTAGGGTAAGTTACATGTAATTGCAGGGTATCTACAGGTTCTTAAAAAGTGCTAAAATGTCCTATATTTCAAAAAGAAATATTTTAGGCCTTAAAGAGTCTTAAATTCACTGAAATATTGTGTTGTAGGTCTTAAATAGTTTTAAACGGGTCTTAATTTTCCTTTGTCCAAGTAAAGCTACCTAGTCAGGCTGACATCTATTTAATCACCAACAATCCATCTTAATAAAATCAGGGAAAGAAAACTAAAAACAAGTACAGTTAATCCAGTTTTCCATTCATACAAAAACTATGTACAGATGTAAGGGGGAGTAGACATAATATTTATAAATAGGCATAAAACTTAAGGTTTTATAACAGAAATGTGTTAGGTTGAATAAGTTAAACTCAATCAATTTGGAGCAAAAGATTACTGGAATTGCATGTAATTGCCTCCACAATAAATATCATTTTTAACAATGTTAAACTTGTCATTTAAAAAAAAAGATATTATGTTGAAAATAGTGTATACAACTAGAGTTTTCTTGTTTTGACACATTGAAGTATATCGGTAAAAAATAATTACATTTGATTTTTTGATTTTTTTGTGGTGGGCAAAAAATTTTTCCATTGGCCTAAATAGCCATTAGAAATAATCATTAGTTTTAATCCCTGTAAAAGTCTAAAATTTCATTCATAATGGTCCTAAAAGGGTTTTAAGTCTTAAATTTGATTTGATGAAACCTGCACAAACCCTGAATTGTGAATGATTCATTGAAATTACTATAGTAAGCTCATGGAACATGAGTAACTACGTCACCTTAAATGAAAGTGTTACCAAAATCTATTTGAAAATCTGGAATGAGTGTTCAAAAACATCAAAATACTGAGAAAATTACCTTTAAAATTGTCTAAATTAAGTGATTAGCAATGTTCATTGCTAATCAACAATTTTGGTTTTGATATATTTACAATTTCTCTTCATTATTACATTTTATATCTTCATAAACCTTTACATTTCCACTTCATATTCTAATGATGTTTGGCATAAATGAAACATCTATCATTTTAACCCATACAATGTATTTTTGGCCCAAAATAAACCTGCGCAACCTAAGTTTTGCGGTATAGAGTATATCACTGACCACAAACCTTTGACTGGTTTTGTTCATTATTATGAACATAATTATAAACACTTCAGTTTTGAATCTTAGTACATCATTCTTCTATTTCAGTCTTATTATTACAGCCTAAATTATTTCCCATTTACACCAAAATAAAGATTAAAGTGAAAGCAGAGCGATTTGCTTTCTCAGTGCATGTCGAAGCCTCGTTTTCACTTTGATCTGAGTGTAGCATGAAGCAGCACAGAAAGTGCACGAGCACAGCAGAGAGCTCTAGAGGCATTTACACTTCATGCATTCTTCATCTGGAGCTCACATAACGCACCACTGCACTGGCGAGAAAGGCATACAGATGCACATTTCATGACATATTCCCTTATTTGGATGAAAATATGCGACTGCAGTCTGATGTGATGTCACCAGATATTATAATAGGCCATGTATTATTTAGTCACACTTCTGATGGAGGAGTATTAATTCAGTCTAAAACCTGCTGCAATGCAAGCATCAAAGCTGAATGTAGAGGTGACCTAGGTTGTGTTCTCTCTCTCTCTCTTTCTCTCTCTCTCTGTCAGGGTTTCTTCAGGAGGAGTCAGCAGGGCACTGTGTCATATTCATGTCCTCGGCAGAAGAGCTGTCTGATCGACCGTACCAGCAGAAACCGCTGCCAGCACTGCCGTCTGCAGAAATGCTTAGCAGTGGGCATGTCAAGAGATGGTAGGCACTCAAAACTCGCAGCAGTCTGAGTGATGTGCACACGGCTGCCGGTGTGTCTAATTCTGGACAGAGTGTGTGACAGTAGGGCTTTTAATACAAAAAATAATCTCATTCCTTTTTTTCATCGAACATCTTTGGCTTGTGCTTTGATGTTTTTTTTAAAGAAATGGTATATGCTAATGTCTTCGCATGTATTAGAATACTTTGATATTTATATCAGCTTCATCTTTGTGGTGCTTTAAGGCTAGAGTTTTCAGTGTTATACAGTACATGGCACGTACTGTACTACCAAATCGACCACTTTATATCCTATATATTAAAGTCATTTGTTAAATAAACATTTAATGTATACTGTTAAAACTGTATGTTATAAATGAGTCTAAAATATTATTTTAAAAACATTGTTTATTACTATTGTTATTATTATTATTATTAAACGTGTACTTGTTTATGTGGTTTACAAGGATACACAGTTGTATAATGACATGGATATGACCTAGGAGTACAGTATTAAGGTGGTTTATGAAGATATGCTTTATGTTCTTGGGATTCAAAATGGTTTAAAATCATACTTAATGGTAGGGCTGTGCGATTAATTGAAATCAAATCGCAATTTGAAACATTGCGATAAGTTAATTACGATAAGAGGCCGCGATATGAAATATATATGTATTACTTAATTTTCCCCACCCACTAGCCAATACTAGCCAATTGAGTGAGCAAACTTTCGTTCTTCCCAATCAGAATTGCGAAACCGAAATATGCTGAACGCCCACAATAAAAAAAAAACCACACAAACATGAAAGTGTGCAAGTGGAATAATGGCGTCTGCTGCTTCAGAAGCATTAAGAGATGAATTAATATCAAATAAAAACAGCATTGTAATATGAAAATATTTACCAAACAAACACAGGTCATTTTTAAGAGCTGTCGCAGAATTGTTGCCACGACTTACAGATTATTGAGCTGAAGCTTGACTACAAAATTAAATCACAAATCGCAAATCAAATTGCAATATCTGTCAAAAAATAATTCACTAACAGCCCTACTTAATGGAATCTTTTGACATTGAAAAATTGCCACAGGCTTCCAGTAAGGTATTTTTTTATATATATACTGTAATACATTAGGCTTATGGAGAGTCCTCATAAACCACAAACAGTATACAAGTGTGTGTGTGTGTGTGTGTTTGTGTGTGTGTGTGTGTGTGTGTGTGTGTGTGTGTGTGTGTGTGTGTGTGTGTGTGTGTGTGTGTGTGTGTGTGTGTGTGTGTGTGTGTGTGTGTGTGTGTGTGTGTGTTATTTAAAAAAAATTGATATGGAACATGTAGGAGAGCACTTGAAAATTTTCAGTTTGTCAGGATTTACTGAATTTATAGGTGTGTGTTTAAGTAAAATGTTTTAAAAAAACTTTAATCAATAAAGATCTGATAGCATTACTTCCAAATTTCATATACAGTGCTCAGCATAACTGAGCACACCCTATTTTGAAAATGAATATTTGTATCCATTTCTTAGTAAATATAGGCAATGTATTTTGGTGCATTTAAACAAAACAGATTTATTAAACAGATATATTTATTAAAATTGTATTTTAGTCACCAAACATATTTAGAAATTGACAGATAATACAATTAAATTTAAGCAAAATATTGCAAAAACGATTACAACCTACAAAATTTCAACTAAATTTTTCATTTTTTCCTTCTCTTGATTTTTCCTCTTTTTAAAAATCATATTTAATATTTTTCTATAACATAAATTTGGCTGTACTAGTTTTTGGACCGTTATCGTAAGTTGTTTTATTAGATAAGCTCCAGATTTGGCTTCAGTACTGACTAATCTAATGTATATGCACAAATATAATATTGTATAGCTTCCTATTACAAATCTGAATTTAAAAGAGAGATTTGTGAGGGGTGTACTTATATATGCTGAGCACTGTAAATAAATTGTCCTTTGTGGTAAATTATTGTTTATTTTTTTGTTTTGATAATATCATGGTTATACCAAATATTGATTTCTTAAAATGTCAAAGTTAAAACATTGCTACTCTCTGAAAATATTATATAAAATATTTAAAAACATGCCACTTATTTTGTTATTTTAAAAATGGGAAAAAATTTCATAAAATTGTTTTATTCAAACACATAAAACCATCCAAGGACTTTGAGAACACCACATACAGTACACTTAATACACAAATACACTTCATTGAACATGTACCCAGACATCACCTTTTTTGAAGGACACTTTATACTCTATAACTGCAGATTAACTATGTTTATACAGTTGCAATCAGAATTATTAAACCCCCTTTGAATTTTTTTTTCTTTTTTAAATATTTCCTAAATGATGTTTAACAGAAAGATATTTTCACAGTATGTCTGATCATATTTTTTCTTCTGGAGAAAGTCTTTTTTGTTTTATTTCGGCTAGAATAAAAGCAGTTTTTAATTTTTTAAAACCCATTTTAAGGACAAAATTATTAGCCCCTTTAAGCTATATATTTTTTCAATAGTTTACAGAACAAACCACCGTTATACAATAACTTGCCTAATTACCCTAACCTGCCTAGTTAACCTAATTAACCTAGTTAAGCCTTAAATATCACTTTAAGCTGTATAGAAGTGTCTTGAAAAATATCTAGTAAAATATTATTTACTGTCATCATGGCAAAGATAAAATAAATCAGTTATTAGAGATGAGTTATTAAAACTATTATGTTTGGAAATATGTTGAAAAAATTGAAAGAATAAACAGGGGGGCTAATAAATCAGGGGGTTGAATAATTCTGATTGCAACTGTATATAATGTCCACCCTATACACAACTTCTTAACATTTCTGATTCTAATAATGGTAATAATAATTCTGGTAATGGAACAATGTGCTCATTTTGTAAAGCTGCTTTAAAAGAAATAATTATTGTAAAAAAAGGGCTAAACAAACAAACCTGAATCGAATTCAGTAACTGTAAATCACAAATGCATTTCCTGATTTATTTTTTTTTATCAAAATGTCTACATTAACTAAAGTTTTTAATAAAAAAAAATCTTATCTGCCTTGAACATGGTCCAAGTCCATTATTACTGTTTTTGTATTAAATATTTAATTTTCTAAATCGACCTGAAAAGGCCAGATATGTTATTGTGAAAAGCCATTGTAAAGTGTTAGAGAAACTTTAAAACCCAATATGTGATGATAATGTGTTAAATGTGTGCTCACCCACAGCTGTGAAGTTCGGGCGCATGTCTAAGAAGCAGAGGGACAGTCTGTTTGCAGAGGTTCAGAAGCACCGTCAGCAGCAGCAGGATGACAAAACCGGTGACGAGTCTGAGAAGAACCAGGAAAGTCAAGCTCCAGGAGAAGCAGAGCCGCTCACACCCTCATACGCCCTGTCCAGCAACGGGGTCACCGAGATCCCTGATGACCTCAGCGGATACGTCAACGGCCAGACCCAGGAGGAGGGCAAGGCAGACTCGGCCATCGGGGGATTTTACCTGGACATTCAGCCCTCTCCAGACCAGTCGGGTCTAGACATGGATGGCATTAAACTAGAACCTGTGTGTGACCTCAGCTCAGACTCTGGCCTAGATCAATACTGCTGCTATAGCAATGGAGACGCTTCACCTCCTCATGATGATTTAGGTAACAGCAGGGTGTCTTAAAAGTCTTAAAATGTCCTAAAATCTCAAAAACTAAATTTTAGGCCCTAAAATGTCTTAAATTTACTAAAATATTGTGTTGAAGATTTTTTTTAAACAGGTCTTAATTTTCCTTTGTTTATGTATAGATACCCAATCTGGCCAACACCCATCCAATCACCAACAATCCTGCTCAATAAAACTTTTAACTTACAAAAATACAGCAATTATACATAATAAAATATAATATAATATAATATAATTTAATTTAATTTAATTTAATTTAATTTAATTTAATATAATATAATATAATATAATATAATATAATATAATATAATTTAATTTAATATAATATAATATAATTTAATTTAATTTAATTTAATATAATATAATATAATATAATTTAATATAATATAATTTAATTTAATTTAATTTAATTTAATTTAATTTAATATAATATAATATAATATAATATAATATAATATAATGATATAATGTTTAGCACTGACGCCTCACAGCAAGAAGGACGCTGGGTTGCGTCCCGGCTGGACCAGTTGGCATTTCTGTGTGGAGTTTGCATGTTCTCCCCATGTTTCCATGGGTTTCCTCCGGGTGCTCTGGTTTCCCCCACAGTCCAAAGATATGCGCTGTAGGTGAACTGAATAAACTAAATTGGCTGTAGTGTATGTGTGTGAATGCAAGAATGTATGGGTGTTTCCCAGTACTGGGTTGTGGCTGGAAGGGCATCTGCTGCGTAAAACATATGCTGAATAAGTTGGCGGTTCATTCCGTTGTAGCAACCCCTGACAAATAAGGGACTTAGCCGTAGGAAAATTAATGAATGTAATTTTTAAACTCTATTTAGCATAATGGTTTGTTTTCCGTACAATAACATTTGTTTAAACGTTCTCCATGTATTTACTGCTAAGCTGACATACATTTAGTTTATTATAGTTTTTAAAACCTTTAAAACATTTTTTTATTTATTTTCTTTTAAGAAAGGTCATGTTGAAACAAAGTGTATGCACACAACTGGAGCTTGCTAGTTTTGATGCAATATTTCAAATATTTTGCTCAGAATTAACTCAAATATATATAGTTTCTAATTAATAATTATTATTATTGTATTATTAAATGTATTAAATTATTTTAAAAAGTTTGATGGGGCAAATAAAAAATCTTTTCCAACTGGGCCGTTCGCAAAAACTCCTGAGCATTTAGCCCTTTTACGGGTCTAAAATTTCATTCATAATGGTTTTAAAAATGTCTAAAAAGTCTTTAATAACTTGCCGAAACTTTCCCAGAGATGGGTTGCGGCTGGAAGGGCATCCGCTACATAAAAATGTGCTGGATAAGTTGGCGGTTCATTTCGCTGTGGCGACCCCAGATTAATAAAGGGACTAAGCCGACAAGAAAATTAATGAATGAACTTGCTGAAACCTGCAGAAACCCTGAACAGCTATAAAATGTAATTTGCATAAATATATACAAAACATATATAAATATATGAGATGCCAATATTCAATAATGTAATATATCGCGGTGAACTTGCACAATATCGATATCGTAGCACTTCAAAAGTTTAAATAAATTACTATTCACAAAATTTTGGAGTTTTATTTTTAGGAAAATTCACATTGTATCGTGGTGTTCATAACAGCGTCAAATGTTTGGTCCATTGGTTATCTTAATAAGATTTTGAGGTTAGTCTGGCCTATAGTGCTAAAATATTGTTTGAATATAAATTTTGTTAAAATTTTGACTATTTACAGGGCTGTTGGATTTTAACACTCCAATAGTTAACATTAGTTCATCAAACTAAACTCACGATAAAAACTACAAAAGCTTTCATCAATCTGAAAAATTTGGTGATAAATTTCTTTGGTAATGCCTATAAACGTGTTAAAATCATAATCGTAATCTGATTACAACCCACAATCGTTTTATTAAATGGAGTAAATCACTAATGAATTTCATTTTAACTAATATTAACATAGGGCACTCCTCCGGGTGCTCCGTTTTACCCCACAGCCCATAGACATGTGCTATAATGTATGTGTGTGAATGATTGTGTATGGGTTTTTCCCAGAGCTGGGTTGCAGCTGGAAGTGCATCCGCTGCGTAAAACATATGCTGGATAAGTTGCCGGTTCAATCCGCTGTGGCGACCCCTGATTAATAAATGGACTAAGCCGAAGGAAAATGAATGAATGAATAATATTAACATAGGAAATATTATAAACTCAAGCAGCTATAATAAAAATGAATAACACATTTCATTTTTCAATTATTTTGATTTAGTTTTTATATTAATATTTTATTTTTATGATATTATTTATGTATTGTTTGACTTATTACATTATTTCTCTAATGTTCGCATGCAAATGTTTTGCTTTTTGAATGATAGAAGATCTATTATGTTGGCATCATTTGGTAGGTAATTGCAAAGAAAGAAAATATTATCAAATTAAATGACATAGTTTCCCTCTAAATAATTCTAAAGACTTCCGGCATTATGGCCATGATTGACAGCTGTGGGGTTTGAACCAGCAGGGGTCTGTGAACCCGCCTCCATGGCCCATTGAACATGTCATTAGTAGGAAGTGCCTCATTAACAGAGACCAGTCAAAGAGCAGCAGACAACATACTTGCTTTTGACTAAAACGAGCCTTAATGATTTTGTTTTCGTAAATGTAACGTGGCAGTAATATATACAGCTTCGAATGTGTCTTGTGTGCATTTCACAGAGCCAGGAATGTGTGTCAGCTCCAGCTGTTTGACTCTATTTGTGTATTTCTGACACAGAACATCTGTCAGAGAACATCTGCAAGTCTCACCTGGAGACGTGCCAGTATCTTCGAGAAGAGCTTCAGCCCAGCAACTGGCAGACAGTCCTACAGAACAACCTGGAGGCGTACCAAAAAAAGGTGTTTGCTTATGTCTGTCTGACGCCGTGTGCACCTGGTATTAAAGATCTCGGGGGTCTTATCTCAAGTGGTCAACTGAGACACATCGTCTCAATGGTTCTTTTTACATCTGGTATAAAGATGTGTTTTGGTGAAGAGCATCTCCTCTAGATGAGGGAGGCATTTTCCCGTTTACAAATCCCAATTTAATCTATCTCTTTTCTTTATTTTCGACCACTTTTCTGATGATTATGGGTGGGAGCATAGGCAATGTTATTAACATAATAGTGGGGTCTGCAGTAGAGCTGCACGATACTGGAAAAATCTGACATTGCAATGTTTTGTTGTTGACTTAAAGAGCTCAGTTTGGTAAGACTTCAGGTACAGAAATTAAATAATGAAATAAAAAAATAGCACCACATAGCATATTTAATTGTAACTTATTTCACTTAATTGTATAACTAATTAAAAAAAACATTTTTCAAATAGTACAATTCCTTGTGCCTGAATGGTTTAAACTCTCTTTATATGCTCACACAGCCTTAAAAGCATGTAAATGATAAACATTTGCTCCATTATGGTAAAACTCTCCAATGACTCCATGTTCTGAACTGCGGCTCCTGGTCAATTATAATCCCAATTCAACATTCAGTTCGTGCGATGTGATTATTATGGATGCACATTGCAATATCAATGCTAAAATGATGTATTGTGCAGCCCTGCTCAGTAGTAGTTATTTATAGCCCTGAAAGCATTCACTAGCCTTTCTAAGCCATTTCAATCTGCTGATCCTTTCATTTGTTCAGCCGATAGACCTGGCTTTCAAACGCTCCCGCATCCATGTTGTTCGATGGAGAACATGAATCAATGATCAATTTAGCCAGTCACAGACCTTTCTGTTGAGTGTGTGAACACAATGGTTAAGCCATCTCTTGCTCCCTCATTGGCTGCACATAGTCTTGAGTGGCCTGATCGGTCCAGACATTTGACATACTAGATATTTGCTTTTTGTTTCAGAGAGCCTCTTCATGCGTCATTGAGTAAAGATATAACATAAAGATCGTAGATCGATTTTCTTCCGATCGCAGCCCAAATCAGGCTTAAAATCCTGTAGTGTGAACTGCGGCAGAAAGCATAATGTTGTTTTGATATTTACTTCATTTGCTGATGGAAGTACAAAAAGACAACATTTTTTTACAGACACCTGTATTTACACTCTAAAAAAATGCTGATTTGTTGAAACTAGAGGTCTACGCGGGACAAATTTTTTAGTCCTGCTTCTGCAAGGTTTTATTCCGCACCCGACCGCTCCCACCGTATATTCAGCCTTTGTTCACCCACTGCCCGACCTGCCCCGTTTTCTAGCTGACCAGACTGTTCGTACTAAATTTTGATCTGGTTTCCAAAATCTCAGGTTTAAATTGGGCACTACCAAAAGAGAGAGAGCAGATAAAACTGTAGGTTTGGCGAGAACTGTAGGCAAAATATCAGTTTTGTTTGCCCCTTTGTGATGAGACATGAGTGTCGCCTTAAACCTGAGGTTCCAGTCTTGTGACTGCTAAAGGGTAAAATTTTGAAGTATTATCACATCGCGCAAAGGGTCATTTTTTTCTTTTTGCGTCTATGACTCATGAAAAAGACTCCCATACATCAGACTTGACTGATGTGGGTTTCCTAACAGTAAACTGACCATTTTCTATTGCAAGCTGAAGGACAGTGCATCTTCACTTTACTCTGCCATGGTAAAGCCAACTCGGAGGACTGTTATGCAGATGATGCTTGCACAGACAGAAAACACTGGTCATGCATTCATTATGTGTAACAGTCGTGAGCACTGGCTGTACCAGTGCTCAATTAGAATGAGGAAATCACAGATATGCTGTTTTGAAATAACATTGGGACTCGGGAATGCTATATTGTTAGACCGCCCGCCCCTGTTCTAATTACACCAGAGTAACCGACAGTTGTTGCTAGGTCGGATATGGTCGCGGCCGGAAGTTAACAAGAATTTATTTTTATATTATTTATTACATTTACCATTTATTGTATTTTATTAACGTCTACCCCCACCCCAACCCTAAACCCAACCATCACAGTAACGTAAAAACAGTAGTTATACCGAGTATTATTTATGTTATCTATTAAATTACCCAATAAATTGGATTTTTAAAGCCTAGCCCCAGCCCAACCCTAAACCCAATTGTCACAGTACTGTATAAATATGAATTATTGTTATACAGTGTCATAAAAAATGCTGCTATATTGATGTGCATATCGCACTTCCAGTCGGCCGCGTATCCGATCTAGACTTTACCGTTAATGACCGCTAACGTGTTTTATTCGGAAATTTATTCCCGTGCCGCAAGAAATTTGGTCAGGTCCTGCGGTCCATGCAGACCTCTAGTTGAAACCCAACATTGGAGAAAATACAGTCAAACCCTATTAGAAAGTGTCATTTACATTTAATTGAAAAACCCAACAATTTGGTTTGTTCATATGTGACCAATCATGGATCATGACAACTCAGTATATTTTTAAAGTATATTGTGGTGCATTTGTGTATGAATGAATTCATTTATATAGCGCATTTAGTGTATATTGTTATACACTCAAAGCATTTTACAATCACTAGGGCCCACATACTGTGGACTGCAGGTTGAGCACCCCCTGCTGGCCTCACTTACACCACTTCCAGCAGCAACCTACAGTATCTTTCCTAATTGGTCTTCCATACAGGTGCTAACCAGGCTCAACCGTGCTTAGCTTCAGTGGGCTGCTGAGTGACTTGGTTGTGGTGTGACTGTGTAATCGGCCTGATGAAAATGAATCTTAATATCAGGTGTAAACAGGGCAAATGTCTCAAAATAGCTTCATGACTACCAATAAATTTTACAGAGGGGAACAAGTACTGTACAAGCATCGTGTTACATATTAGAGTAGCGTGTTAATAAATGTTTCAAAAAGTACAAGTTCAAACTACCATATTTTCCAGAATAGAAACACGTTTTATGCATTATCTAAAGCATGCATTGACATATTGGAAAATGATCTGAACAAGAGCGAGAAGCCTGCTTATGGTGCTGTTCTCACTCTTTTACACATTTTATAAGCTCTTCACGAGTTCTCAGCTGATAAAATTACCTTGACATCTGCACACATACAGCTAGTACCCTAAGCCTGACATAAAGCATTGTTTTCAGGATGTTCAGTCTCAAAGTATATGGCATAAAAGCTGATTTTAGTTATTAATATTATTTAGATTCTGCCTTGAAGAGTGTGAGTGCAAAGTGTACCAGGGCTAAAAATAGTGTTTTATTTATTTATTTTGTCAAACCAAAAGAAATAAACTGCACTATGAAACACCTTTATAGACCATTTTGAGGGATGTAAAAAAAAAACAATGATCCCAACGTATTTCCTTTTTTGCATTTTTGATTTCTATAGCTTCCGAGAATATAAAAAGAGCCACATATTGATAAATAATGCTATGATAGCTGTTTTAAGATTAGGTTATGATTGAATTGCTTCTTGTTACAGTAATGAAATAGATTGATAACAAGCAGGAAATGTTCATGGGCCAATGACATGACCACATTAAAATAGTCTATAGTCAGCTGAAAATATGGTAATTAGTTCAATACTTGTTTTCTCCTTAATTTTTTGATGTCATTATATGTACGGTACATATGAATTGATGGACATACAGGTGCATAAATGCACTGAGGGGAACAGTCAGGTGTGCGTGTGTGTGTGTGCATGTGTGTTAACATCCTCTCTCTCTGCTCCATCTAGGCTCAGGAGGACATGTGGCAGCTGTGTGCGGTGAAAGTCACTGAAGCTGTGCAGTATGTGGTGGAGTTTGCCAAGCGCATCGATGGATTCATGGAGCTCTGTCAGAACGATCAGATCGTGCTGCTCAAAGCAGGTGCACCTCAGATAAACCTCTATCCGAGTGAACATAACCAGCAACAGCACATCAGTGGACTGACAAAATGCGGCAGGACTACTGAATTATGAGCATGTTTTTTTTCTGTTTCGCAGGTTCTTTAGAAGTGGTGTTTGTGAGGATGTGTCGGGCGTATAACTCCCAGAACAACACTGTCTTTTTTGACAGCAAATATGCAGGACCGGATGTCTTCAAAGCATTGGGTGAGCAATAAAGTGTTTATTTACCCCAAAGAAGAAAATTCTGTCATTATTTACTGTGTCATTTCAAACCCATGAAACTTTTGTTCATCTTCGAAACGCAAATGAAGATATATTGAATGAATCTGAGATAGGGCTGCACAATATATCGTTTCAGCATCCATATCGCAATGTGTGAACCTGCAAAAGTCACATCACAGGATCTGCAATGTCAAGTTGAGGTTAATATTACATGACGTAATCTAATAGTGTGAAAGATTTATTATTTGGATGTGTTTTTAAGGCATGTTACTAAGATTTCGAATGAATATAAACCATTTAGGCACAGAAAGGTTTACCAATTTAACAAATAGAATAATTGTGTTTATTATTTATCCAATGAGGACTATATGACATTATTTTACATTTGATTGAGTTTTTGAACCTCAAACGCCACCGAAATCCATGAAGCGCTGTTTATTTGATTTGATCTTTTCCCATTGTTTTCTTCTGTGCTTTAATTGATTTAGTATTTTTTGTAAAATTTTGTGTATTTTACATTTTTGTACATCTTGTGAATTTATATTCATATAGCAATATATATTGCATAAAAACAGAAAATCGCCTGTTTTTTCCAATATTGTGCAGCCGTAATCTGAGAGCTCTCTGACCCTCCAAAGACAGCAAGAGTCACGAGACATTCAAAGTTTAGAAAGAAACCAAAAACATCCTCAAAACAGTTAGTGGTTCAGTTGTAAGAGAGAACCCTCCAAATGCCAATGTGTGTTCATTACGTTTTTTATCTTACAGTAATTTAATTATATGTAAAAAAGCACAGCAAATCCAGTTTTGTGCATTTGTCTAGTTTGCATATTTGGATGTAAATATAGCTACTGATGAGAAGAAACTATTAAATAACATTGTTCTTTTTAGTTTTATGTTTGCACAAAAGTATTCTCATAGCTTTGTAACATTACAAATGAACCACTGTAGACACATGGACTGTTTTGAGTACATTTCTGAACTTTAAGGTCTAGCGACACTAGAAGTGTCATCAAAAACATTTTAATTTGTTTTCAGGGGTGTGGAATGTGATGGGGGAAGAGTAATTAATGACTGCATTTTCATTTTTGGCCAAATTATCCATTTATGATCGACTTTCTTTAGCTTTTTTTAAGGAAAAGGAAATAGCAAATGGAAATGCTCTAATCAGTTTTTATGCTTTTCTAGGCTGTGACGATCTTATCAGCTCTGTGTTCGAGTTTGCTAAGAGCCTGAACTCTCTTCAGCTCAGTGAAGATGAGATCGGCCTGTTTTCAGCATATGTGCTCATGTCTGCAGGTGAGGGAGTTGGGATTGCATCAGTTTCTCAGAGTTTCATGGTTTTTATGTCTGTCAGAGTTAAATTAAGAATTGGTTTAAAATTCCACTTCAGCTCCTGGATTTGAACTGAAGTAACAAACCTAATTCCAAACAGTCATTTGAAATTTGATGTCATTAAATGTTTTGCAACAAAAAAGAAACAACTTTGTAGCAAAATAATAAAATCCTGTTCTTGTGGATTTGCTATTAATTAAAAATCCCAAAATTACTACCAATAAGAAATGTTTCTTGAGCACCAAATCGGAATATAAGAATCATTTCTGAAAGATCATGCGACACTGAAGAATGGAGTAATATTTTATCTTAATTATTGAGCTTTTGTTTACTATTTGTTAACTATTCTAGAAAAAACATGTTTACGTTACGTTGACGTGCTAATTGAAATTCAGTAAATTAGTAAAATCAGTGAATTCTTCTCATTATAATTTCAAATTAGCTTACTGAGAGGTATCATAGTCCATTTACACTAAAGACTGTAACAATAATAAGAAATAATTAAAAAAAAT
The DNA here is from genome assembly GCA_903798195.1 of Danio kyathit. Classification (NCBI taxonomy): domain Eukaryota; kingdom Metazoa; phylum Chordata; class Actinopteri; order Cypriniformes; family Danionidae; genus Danio; species Danio kyathit. Next base: position 35,547,624 of record LR812525.1, on the reverse strand, counting down.
GTATATGGCTGTAAAAATCTAGAAGACTTCATAATCACAACTATAATACTACTATATACTTCATAATCGCAATAACGGCACACAGAAATTGCTGAAATTTCTTTTTTTAGATAGCGAATAAGGAAAACATTGACAGCCAATTATAAAACATTCTTTTTTTAAAGAGCACAAACATTTAAAATAGCAGGCAGCAAACCTGTATCATGTCTTTATAATGAACAGAACAATATAAATCAAAGACCATAGACATACAAAGGCCATTCACTTTCATTACTATGCATTCAGTTCTTCCAGTGTTTCTAACTGTGTCCTTAGGTTATCAATGAAAAGCCGTAAAGGAGATTGGTGTCATGCACACCTGTTTTCATCAAGATTTACAATGTTTATTTTGCTTGCGCACATTGTTATTCTTTCGGTAAACAATTATCAGTGCAAGTTAAACCAGTGTAAATTATCCACTGAAAAAAGGTATAAATTAATCTACTGAAAATAAAAGTTTGTTCTGGTAATCTTTCATTAAAGTTGGACTTTCAGCTTTTGCTTTTGGAGTGGCAGTCCTTCTCTGTTGACATCTATTTGCTGGCTTTAGCAACAATATTTTGAACAACAACCTTCTTACCATTAGATTGCTACAAATGAATGATATGCAAAAGAAAGTCTTCCCCCCTACGCCATTTACTGTTTCAGTTGGAATACATCAACCTACTGAAATAAAAGTCTCTGCAACTTCCCGTTCAAAGTCAAAGACAGCTTTGACAACCACATGTACAGGACAAACAGAGAATTGAAATTGCATTACTCTTTGACCCTAGATGCCTAACATATAATATTAATACAAAAAGTAGAAATTTAAAAAGAAATTACAAGAAATACAATTACACATAGAATATAATCTAAGAATATAAGTAAAAAATAAAACTAAAAATTTGTAAACATCGCAGACTTTCCGCAGACTTTATAGAACAACAATAATAGGACAGGTCACTTCAGATTTTGTAGCTGATTTTAAATATATGACATTTATTTGCGAGTTCAGCAAGCAGTTTTTGAGATTTCAGGATTCCTCAACGCTATCTCACGGCAATTCATAACTTCTTAATTTAGTGGCTAATTTGTATAAATTTGTACATTCTCATTCATACAATTTGCCCATGCCTCAATGACAGTTGGGTTTAGGGCTCGGATTTGGTGTCATGCCCTTAAAAATCATACATTTTCACACGATTGAACTCAAGTCGTATGAAGTTAAATTGCTTACTAATTTCTTACTATTTATATAAATTTGTATTTGTGGTTAATTGTTAGGAAATAACTAAATTATTTAATACCCTGGAGGCGTTAAACTGTACCTTTTGTGTAAATCTGATAATACAGATTTTTACAAATTAGCCTGTAAAATTAAGAGATCACTTTAAACTTGTTATTGGTTTTCTATAATAGGTATATGTGTTGCATAAAATGTTTATGCATTATTTTATAAACTCTTGATAACATGTTTACACAGTTTTTTAAATAAGAATTAGGAGCATTCATTTGCTGTAAATTATAATAGATCAAACAGACAAAATGTAAGAGTTATGTTTCCTCGTGAGATCAGGTTAGATTCTCCTATTTATTTAGATAGGACTTTGGTCTTGGATGATCTGCCAAGGCGTTGAAAATATGGCCGCAGACTGAACAGACATTCTTTAAAAAGGACTTTGATGTTAATATAGTTAGTTATCACTCTTGGTGTGAGTGGGGCCTTCCTGTGTATTTAGTCCAATGCTTCTGAATCTGTACAGTGCCTAAACTCTTTATATATGTGTTAATGTGTGTGTAGATCGCTCCTGGCTGCAGGAGAAGACCAGAGTAGAGAAACTCCAGCAGAAGATCAAGATCGCCCTGCAGAACCTCCTGCAGAAGAACCAGAGGGATGAGGGAATTCTAACAAAGGTAACATGCACACCTGAATGGACTTTTATAGTCATTTATTGCATCAGCTCACTGATTGTCCAACGCAATTGCAAGCCGTTTCTTACTATTTATATACATTTGTATTTGTGGCCCTGAGGCGTTATGTTTATGCGATTTCATGCTTCGTTTTACTTCAAACTGTACTTTTTGTGTAAATCCCATAATACAGATTTTTACAAAATAGCCTGTAAAACTAAGAGATCACTTCAAACTTATTATGGGTTTTTATATTTTTCATAAATAGCTATGTCTTTTGGAGTTAAATGTTTATGTATTCTTTTATAAACTCTTGATATCATGCCTGCATAATTTCAAATAAGGAGCATTCATTTGCTGTAAATTACAATAGATCATTATGAATTATTGGTAACATTTTAAAATAAAGGGCCATTAGTTAATGTATTTGAGCAATTCCAGCGTTATGGATGTGACATTTGCAGTAAAAACCTAAAGCATGAAATCACAGAGAAAGTATATGTTAATGTTATATTGAAACGTCTGTTTATATTATCCAAAACAACTCACCACAGAGTTATGGGAGCAGAAAATATCAATCTTTCAACATTTTTTATATTTAAATAAGGAAAATAAATATGCGTTATGGATGTGATTAAAAAGGTCAGCGAGTTTACAGTAGAAAACATACTTTGTAGAAATTCTGCGAATTAAACTGCACAACCCAATAGAAATAATGCTGATCAAGAGGATAAGAGTTTGCTCACTGTAAAACTATTTTACATTTTTGCATTTACGAGGGAAAAGCTTCATTATGGATGTGACAGATGTGGAATTGGCACTAGTGTGACTTTTGTAAATCAAATATAAATGTTTGAAAACTTTGACAGAGACATTATAGAGTATTTTTACAGTACTGTTAAATACAAGCCTACACAAACAACGTAAAAAGGGTTTCACTATTTTGCTAAAAACTTTATTTTTTCATGGAAAGGATGACATTTGCATGGAATTGCTCATTTACTAACTTGAACTAAGTATGAACAGATATAATTAATTCAATTTGTGAGTGTGTATTTATTTGTACTGAAGTATTTTGCTGCCCAGGTTTGTCTATCCAATGATTTATCTATGCTGTCATGGTCTTGCCTGGTCAGTAATGCTTGTATTTTTAATCTTCCCTTCAGCTTGTCTGTAAAGTATCCACGCTTCGGATGTTATGCCGTCGCCACATGGAGAAACTGAGTGCATTCAGAGCTCTTTACCCAGAAATGGTTCACACACGTTTCCCTCCGCTCTATAAGGAGTTGTTCGGCTCAGACTTTGAGCAGATTCTGCCTCAGGAGGCCTGATAGAGACTTAATCCTGCACCGATTCAGAGAAAGAGAGATAGAAAGAAAGAGAGAGAGATAATACTAACATGCTGACAAGAACTCTTGAGCTCACTTCAGCCTCAGTTCATGTACACTGCATTTTCACAAAGCAGTCCAACCACACTTTGCCCCAACGGGACGGTCTGAAGATGCGTAAAAAAAACAAAAAACAAACTTGTAACATGCATCCAAGCGTTCTTTAATGCTCCAGTGTAATCTTTCAGTCTCCAGTTGGGACTGCATGAGGACACGCCCATTGCGTTTGACTGACACACAGCGCCCTCTAGTGGCAGCTGTATGGAAATGAACGTCTGGAGCTGTCTTTTTTTTCTCCGGTGGCACAATAAAACAGCCCACGTTGGTGCTACCATCACAGCACTGCCCTTTACCGACCTCTTCCACACTTCCAGCAGGGACATCAATTGGCAAAACCACTGCCCAGCCCAAGGAGAAGACGCTCGCTCGCATGACATGGGACTCAAACTAAGAGACCTGAATCACTCTCATCACCATCAAAATGACAAATTCTGAGGCAGTGAGCTCAAACACGCGCATATATGCTTGTTAGTTAAATCATGCAATGTATGATGTATAGAACCTAACGAAAGGTAGCACTTTGTGTTTTTCCCAGCAATAAACGATTTCAGTTCAATTCGTGGAAAACAAGCTGAAGGAACATGCTGTCGTTTTAGGTCGGTGAGATCTGAAATACTCGTCTGTGTTTTCGTTAAAACTGTTAAAGCCAGCTCGTTTCGTCTAGCCGGTGGTGTGACGCCCTGTTGTGCCATAGTGATTCTGTAATTAGATTTCCATCAAAGCGAGAGATGATGGACAGATGAGGGGCATGTGTTGACATTCCAGGGGGATCTAGCGGTTCGTATTAAATGTCATGGGGATGAAGGTGGTTGGTGTTTTTCCTAACTGACCCTTTTTGAGAGACGTCTAGATGTGTGTGTGTTTTATTTCTTTGCACCTAATAATGCAAGGACGAGTTGAGAAGTAAAAAAAAGTCACTTGTGTTTTTCATTCTTTCTTTAATTTGCAGCGGTGTACACAGGCTTGTTTTTTAAAAGATGTTCTAGTTTTGTGTCGACACTTTTGTGCCCCAACACTCGCATTTGAACCAAATTGAATGCATTTAGCACGCAGCCTACGTACAAAAACAAGCAATAACCTTAGTAAAGATCTAACATCTTCGTTTTGTGTTTTTGTAAGGGCTGGCACTGTAATATTTATACAGTATTTACCTGTAGTATTCTTGTTCGTACCTGTTCCGTGAAAGACAATCCATCAAATATCTGACCTCATTAATGGGTATTTTGGGACTGCTCAGGGAAAACTATTGTTTTATAGTTGAGGAGGTGAGTGAACGTGTCCGAAACTGCAAGGAGAGTGGTTTGAAAAAAAATAATGTGTAAAAATAATAATAATAATAATAATGAAATATTGTGAAATTGTCCTCTTTGAGCATCAGGGTCAGGTGTGTAAATGAAGATTTATCCAAAACAATTCTGAGCAGAAAGCAATAATAATGGCATAATCATGTTTTGAAAATGAAAACTGCATGCAAATGCTTTAAAAGCAGAACTTTGTCATGTGTTTTTGTTTGTTTTTATTTTTAAAAATTGCTTTGTTTGGCCTTTTCCCACGTTCTGATGTCTTTGTTCTTTTGTTTTTTTGGCCTGTGTATTCTCTGTGAATATCTTTTTAGCAATCCTTAATTCCACTATCTGTGCTGGTTATATCTTACTTTTCGGTTAGCTGTTGAACAAGTATTATGGCACTTAAATGGTTAGCAAATTAATTTCTTAGGCCCATCAATTAAACGCATTGATTTCTGACCTTTTAAAGGTTTGGTAAGGATTCTAGCTGTTTCTTATTATTATGACATGTGTAACGTGTGGTGTTATCTGTGTGCTAGTCCAGAGGCCTGGAATGTTCTTTCTTTAATTTGCCAATTATCCTTTAAATGTCCATCACTAAGGCAGTATTGTATTTTCCTCTTGCTTTGGTTTTGGGGCATGAGTACTTAATCTTTTTATGTATATGTTAAGGCAAGAGTATCACAGTGACACAGTCCCTTTTAAGGTTGTCATATTTTCACTGACAAATGACCAAATGTTTTGTATGATATACACACACACACACACACACACACCATGATATGCTAATTTGTGAGTAATGCTAATCATTTGAGTGGATCACACAGTTTTTACTGAAGAAAAACTTCCTTTTGTTTCGCAGACTTTGGGTTTTTCCTCTGTGCGTTTTCCATCCTTGATTGTTAACAGACTAATGAACGGTCTTCTTTTGTTTTAATCCACAAGCACTCTTCAACTAGTTCTCCAGTAGATCTGTAGAAATAGTCTATTTCTTCCTGTTTGTTCGTTTTGAGGTATTTTACCTTTGTTTTGTATATACACCTGTACAAAAATGCAAAAGTATTGTTTTCTTTGAAATACGGTTTTCATCTAATGTTGTGATTTTTGTATTTAGAGGTTTAACCCCCTAAATTACTTTTATTAAAAGCGCATGTCACACATTGACAAATGGTGTGTTGAACGTGCTGATGACAATAAAAGATAAATCCCACAGCTTGTCATGAAAAATACGCTTGTCTTTTTTTTTTCTTGCTCTATTTTTTATGGCAAATTGGATTATTATCATGCTTGTTAAAGTTGCTGCATTCAAAATAACATTTGTTAATTCTCATGATGAGAGAATCATATTGTAACAGTTGGAGTTGGAGTTGAGGGTCCACATGCAGTTTATTAATTTATTAATTAGACAGGCAACGGTCCAACAGGTAGCAAACAGGAACATAAAGGTAATCCAAGATCATAGTCAAAAACAGGCAAACAGTCAGTGCAGGCGGCAAAAAATCTATATAAACGATAAATAGGGATGGCTGACGTGAAACTGATGTTTCGACACAGTATCGAGATCCTGAAGCGCAAGTGTTTCGAAACACTGCATTGAAGCATGATCTGAAACACCCAGGTCACTTGACTAGGATGATTCAAAGCATCGGTCATTTCAGAAGCATTTCGAGACCTGGGGAATTTGCGTTTGACTGGCAGGGTCTGGGAATAAACTCTACCTCATGTAGCCTAGTGGACCGTGCATGTGCACAAAGAAACAGTGGTGCAAATGGCCCGAGTTCAAATCCCGACCTGTACCAATCCTCGTAAATTATAATTTGATGTATATTAATAATAATACTTTTTTAATGAACAAAACAAGACATATTTATTAACAAAGTTCATTCGGATGTCAGACCAATGTTAGAAAAAAAACACGTTACAAGAGCAGAGCATTTACAAACCTCATTCTGGATTCGAACCCATTATCTCTACATGCTAGTCAGGAACTCTCTCCTCTTCACTAAATCACTTGAAACCTTAACTCTGTAACGTGGGGTTTAATACCTCAATTTGCTTTACTGTTTTTTTGTTGAAACTGTTCCAGAGTAATAGAGACCTGTTTTGAAACTTTTCGAAGTTTCGACACATTTGCTTCGACTGTTTCAGTGTTTCCTGAAGCCTCGCTTTGCCCACCACTAGGCAACGGTCAAACAGGTAGCAAACAGGAACATAAAGGTAATCCAAGATCATAGTCAAAAACAGGCGAATGGTCAGTGCAGGTGGCAAATAATCAATATAAACAATAAAAAAGACAGGGATCAAAACAGAAAGATTAGACAGGATTAACATTTCGTAATGCTACAGGTTAACAACAACAAAACTCAGCAATGTGTGTGAGAATAAGAGCTGTTTATAAGGTCCTGGTAATCAGTTCATCATGAGCTTCCAGCTGTGTGTGAGTAATCAGAGAGAATTAGGAACTGGTGTGTGTGAGGTGCATGATAGTATTTGTAGTCCAGTTCAGTGACAAATGTGTAGTTCTCCAGTGATCTGCCCAGGCTAGATTGCTGGTGATCGTGACACATATACAGATTTTCCATTTATTACTTGTCTGGTTGAACCAGACCAATCATTGTTTTGTAAAACAACCATGCTTTTTTAGTTAAAAAAAAATATTGCATCTGACGACGACTTAAAAAATAATGAATTTTAAACTGATATTATTTAATTTACTTCTTTTTAATTTACTACAAATTACCCCCCCCCCCCTCCACACACACACACACACACAAACTTTGATGCAATATATTCATGTTTATCAATTCAACTCAGACTCATATTGGTTGAGAAATGAGGGGAAGTCTCAAATCATTTTATGATGCTAATAGAGCTTTTAAGTATTTTGACACCTCATGGTAATTCATGCATACACAGGTCCAAAGTGAACTGAAAATATTTTTTTTAATGATTACAAGAAATCTGAGGAAATGGGTATTTTGATGGTCTTTGAATTTTTTTTTTTCTTTTTTAATTATTTTTAGGGGGTTTTCACCTTTATTATGACAGGACAGTAGAGATTTTGACAGGAAAGCATTAGGAGCAGAGAGAGGGGAAGGATCGGCAAAGGACCTCAAGCTGGGAATTGAACTCAGGTCGTACTGTGCGCCGCCATATGTCGGCGCACAGTACCACTAGGCTATTGGCGCCGACTTCTAAGTTTTATGTACTTTTCTGATCTCTAATTAATTAGAAAACCTAAAGGTGCCATATACTGCCTTGGTTCCATTAGTTAAATTGTTCTCTGATTTCTACAGAGTATGTATATGGCTTAGGTAAGTTCAATCTTACATTTGGTAAGTTCAAATCTCTAGAAATGGCATGATATGCTCATTTATTACCCCTAAATACTCCTAAAATACTACTAAATATTACTAATAAAATACCCCTAGACTCTGAAAGACCATATTGACCATATTTGGATTACCAAATGGCAGCCTGTGCCATTATAATGTACTTTAATTGTAAAGTAAGAATGTGATGCATTTTTAGAGCCCATGCAACATCAGTGTCCTGTTCTTAGCTGACAGGCGTGTATGTAAAAATAAAAGACATATAAGTGTCCAGCCAAAGTTCACCCACTGCATAGAACACATGCCAGAGTAATTGGTGGTTTATTCCACTGTGGCGATCCCTGATAAAATTTAGGGACTAAGCCAAAGGAAAATGAATGAATGAATGTCCAGCCAAAATGGATTTAGTTTTCCTCTAGTAGCAATTGATACTACTTTATCAGTTCAAACTTGGATCTAAATACAAATAGCGAGATGATGGAATTTGGAAGATTGACCGACCCTTAGGTATGCGTATACGATGAATCACCTCATTATTATGGTATGGCATTGCGTAGTGGTGCATACAGTCTGTTGCCATGGAGGCAAGTCTTAAACACTGATCGCAAAAGAAGCAGGCATGGCTAAAATAAGATTTACTTTTACAAATATCTATTCTGAGCTACTGTAATTCAGTTTGCTGTAGTTACTTTGATTTTGCTTGAGCATGACACAAAGTGTTAAATAGGCATTTCATAAATTATTAAAGGGATATTTCACCCCCCAAAAATAATATTCTCACTATTTCCTCACACTCAAGTATTTCTAAACGTTTATGATTTTCTTCTGTTAAACACAAAACAAGATACTGTATACTGAAGAATGTTTGGGTGGGTGGGGGGTGGGGGGGGGCAGCCATTGACATCCAAAGTAGGAACAAAAAATACTATGTAAATCAATGACTGTCTTTTGGGGTGAACTATCCCTTTAAATAGATTATTGGAGTCTTCTATAGTGTGAAATGTGTGTGTAGATGTCAGTGTACTGTTGCTCTGTCTATAAAACCCAGCCCTCTGTTATCACTGCTGCAATGACTGAGAACAGTCACACATTGGCAGAGAGTCTGATGATTGAGGAATGTTTCTCCACCTTCAGCAAACACACATCCTGTGAATCCCTAAACTACCCTGGCTGTGCCAACACAAGTGGTTTAGTGCAGTTATACATCTGAATAGATGAGATATACACATTTAACTTTCTCTTCTGACAATTCATCAGGGAAAGACTTTGGCTTATTAGAATTAGAAATCTTTATTGTCCACACATGTGGCAATTCGTTTTTGGCCTCCAAAACATCACAAATACAAAAACACAAACATAAAGCTTCCCACACCACAGATTACCAAACACACAACCCTGGCTATAAAACATATAGAACCACATAATAACATACAAACTAGCTCATTTATTCAATATAGTAATAGCAGACCATATAAAAATGTCCTAAAAATACTTGTTTTTGCTGTGGGTACTCTGTATAGTCCACCAGAAGGAAGCTTTTCAAATTTATAATAATGGATGGGTGGGTGGAGTGCTAAACTATCTGTGAGGTTTTCCATCTGGTCTGGTTTATATACTGTACAGTTCCACAAGCTGCTTTTGGGGGTCCAATATGATCTTACTAGCTGTGTTTACAATCTTTGCAAGTTTAAACTTGCTTCTAGCTCCAAGATTTCTGTACCAGCAAGGAAAAGTATCGGAGATAATACTTTCAACCTATCCACTCCATTTATAAAGTCAAATGTCAATGGTGATCAACCATTGAATGGCAAATGGATCGTCATTTTTTTGTAATCGAAATAATATTTAGATGTAAAATTTGCTCTGACAAAAACATGTCAAACTTTTCTTTGATTAGTTTTAGAATGCATGTTTTTTTTTCCTTTTTTTTTTTTTTCATTTTTGTGTATACTCACACACACTAGCCTATATTTTGTTGATTTTTTTGTGCTATATTACAGCCATATCACCCAGATATACATGCATCTAAACCAGAGATGCCCAAACTAGAGCCCGCCAGCCAAAGTTGGCCCATGGTAACCTATGATTTGGCCCACCATTCCTTCTGAGAAGAGAGGGAGAATGAGAGGGATGGTTTAGAGATTGTCATTTTAAATTTAATGTAAGCCTTTGTTTGTTTTAAGCTTTGTTTGTTTGTGAAAAGTGAACTGAAATTAAATACTTTAATTAAATGGTGTAAATTAATCAGATTTTGTTTAAATCTATATACTGTCACCTGACAAAGCAGAGACTTTGGTGAGCAAATCAAGTCAAAGGCAGATTCTGCTTGACTAGTGTATTCAGCATTGTGTTATAAATGTGATTGTTTGGTTTTATTGTAATAAGTTGTCATTTTAAAAAGTTATACTGCATTAGTTAATACAATTTAAAAGTAATGGTTTTTTTTTATTTTGAAATAAATTAGGAAATTACCTATGACAACTTTAATGTAATATAGTTTGGTATACTTACTCTCGATAAAATTTGGTTTTTGTTACGTCCTACTTAAAAGTTTGATCTAAACCAGGGGTGCTCAACCCTATTCCTGGAGATTGACCTTCCTGCAGTTTTCAGTTGCAGCCCATATCAAACACACCTGCCTGTAATTATCAAGTGCTCCTCATGTTCTAATTAATTGGTTCAGGTGTGTTTGATCAGGGTTGGAGCTGAAATCTTCAGGAAGGTCGATCTCCAGGAACAGGGTTGGTCACCCATGATCTAAACCAGGGGTGTCCAAACTCGGTCCTGGAGGGCTGGTGTCCTGAATTTAGTTCCAACTTGCTTCAACACACCTGCCAGAAAGTTTCTAGTATCTAGTAAGAGGTTGATTAGCTGGTTCAGGTGTGTTTGATTAGGGTTGGAGCTAAACTCTCCAGGACACCGGCCCTCCAGGACCGAGTTTGGACACCCCTGATCTAAACCCTTTTAAGAAGTTTCATAGGTGTAGTTACCTCATGTCTTTGGTTTTCATATATCCTTCTAAATGTCGTAGTTTTGTCCTAAGTTTTGACATTTTGTACAAAATTGTTTTTTAAAACGTCTATAGACACACATTCATGTTGAACAAAAATTAATTCACAGGCCTGGAACCATGGAGGCTGAAAAAGATGTATGCATGTCTGTGTCAAGTGTGTTTGCTTAGTGATTCACACAAGTGTTATTTGTGAACAGTTTGGGAAATGTCACCAGTTTCTTCACTCACTTAAAAAATCTTTTACTGTGTTCTACTTTTATGCACTGCAGGCACAGTTAAAAATGAGAGATGTATTCATAATTATGTGGGTGTGTTCGTATGCATATAAAGTTTTATGCATATACAGTTGAAGTCATAATTATTAACCCCCTGAATTAACGGAGAGAAGATTTTTTCAACACATTTCTAAACATAATAGTTAATAACTCATTTATAACAAATGTTTTATCTTTGCCATGATGACAGTACATAATATCCATTCATTCATTTTCTTTATGGCTTAGTCCCTTTATTAATCTGGGGTCGCCACAGCGGAATGAACCGCCAACTTATCCAGCATATGTTTTACGCAGCGGATACTCTTCCAGCTGCAACCCATCACTGGGAAACACCCATACACTCTCATTCACACACATACACTACGAACAATTTTAGCTTACCCAATTCACCTATAGTGCATGTCTTTGGACTGTGGGGGAAACCGGAGCACCCGGAGGAAACCCACGCCAACACGGGGAGAACATGCGCCACCGCGTCGCCAGTACATAATATTTGACTAGACATTTTTCAAGACACTTATATGCAGCTTAAAGTGACATTTAAAGGTTTAACTAGGTTAATTAGGCTAACTAAGCAGGTTAAAGTAATTAGGCAAGTTATTTTTAACAGTGGTTTAGTCTAAAGATCATCGAAAATGAATACATCTTTAAGAGGCTAATAATTTTGACCTTAAAATGTTTTTTTTTTTTTTTTTTTATTAAAAACTGCTTTTATTCTAGCAGAAATAAAACAAATAAGACTTTCTGCAGCAGAAAAAAAATTATCAGACATACTGTGAAAATGTCCTTGCTCTATTAAACATCATTTGGGAAATATTTAAAAAAGAAAAAAAATTCTAAGGGGGGCTAATAATTCTGACTTCAACTATATATGCATATGAGTTTGTTTTTATGTATATACTGACAAGCTTGTCTGTGAGTGATGGTTTATTTTGACACAGCACAAAAAATAATGCATCAAAATGGATGTAAAAAATTGCTATATGAAGAATAATACCTTTTAAAATGTTCTTTAAAAACGAAACAAACTTTTACTTAAAGGTTTATATCCTAATTTTATATATATATTGGGTAAGCTAAAATTGTCAGTAGTGTATGTGTGTGAATGAGAGTGTATTGGTGTTTCCCAGTCATGGGCTGCAGCTGGAAGGGAATCCACTGCGTAAAAACGTGCTGGATAAGTTGGCGGTTCATTCCGCTGTGGCGACCCCAGATATTAATCAGATATTAAAGGGACTAAGCCGAAAAGAAAATGAATGAATGAATAAATAACTGATCTCTTATTGTATGTAGTTTCAAATAAAATTATTTTTCCAGTCGTTATTGCTTTTATTACAATTACCATTAATAATAGTAATAATAATAATAATAACAACAATAATAATAATGAATATTAGAGTGATTTCTGAAGGATCATGTGACTCTAAAGACTGGAGTAATGAAGCTGAAAATTCATCTTTAAAATCACTGGAATAAATGATTAAATTAAATGATAAACTACTTTTGAAAAGATATTTTACAATGCAATAACATTTCATAATTTTACCATTTATACTGTATTTTTGATTAAATAAATGCAGATTTGGAGAGCAGGAGAAGATTATTTTAAAACATTTAAAAATCCTACTGACCCCAAACTTTTGACCGGTAGTGTACAGTATATGTGGTAGTTTAGTTTGACAGTACTAACCTTAACTGTAGTAACTGATATGTTGCCAATGAGATTACAATACAACATTTCATAAGGAATGTGTAGTTCAGTAAATGATTTACAAATAAGTGACTTTCGGGTCTGGATCTTGAGTGGGTGTGGGTGTTGATCGATAGGAGGAGAGGTGAGTCATTGGCTGGGTTCATTTAAAAAGGAAATCCCATAAAGAGAGATACACCTTTACACTCCACAGCAACTAAGGTAAGGTGCTGATCCTCTGTTATGATTCTTTACTGATTAGACTGAAAAACATCCACTGAATCAACTCACTGCTGCAGTTTTATGAATAATATTCACTTTGATATTGCTGATTGCACTGCTTCTCATTTTAGTTCAGTATAATCTGCAGAAATAGTAGTGGTCTTGCTCTATATGTGGATAGGTGCATGTGTGTGTGTGATGGTCAGAGGTTTAGTGGTGTATGTATTGAGTGTGTGTTTGCTGGGTGTGTCTGAACAAAAGTCCAGCAAACCTTTCACATTTCAGCTCATAATATATAATGCAGAGAGACAAATGATTTCTTTTAAAGGGATAGTTCACCCAAAAATGTTCAGCTTAAAGCAGTTTCAAACCTTTACAAATTTATTTTTCCTGTTAAAAACAAATGAAGATATTTTGAAAATTGTTGGAAATCGGTAACCACTGACATCCATAGTAGGAAAAAAAATACTATGGATGTCATTCACTACCGGTTTCCAAAATATCTTCTGTGTCAACCAGAATAAAGAAACTCAGGTTTCTGACTAGTGAAGGGTAAGTAAATGATGAGTTTTGGGTGAACTATCCCTTTAACCACTGTCCTGTTGCTAAGGGATAATAATACAACAAAAAAGGCTGTTAGTCAGTCATTTTTTATCCTATATCTTTCTTAGTGACTCCCTTATGGGCCATAAAAATGCTTATTGACTTGCATAACAGCCTGTGATGACACTGAACTAGGCCTTTATCTTCTCAGTCCTATTAATCACAGTGTCTATGACAACCATCAGTTAGACCTTTGAAACTAAGGGTGAGGTTTTATTTTACAGTGGCTTAAACTCTGATTGTATCTCCTGTTTCATCTACTCATCCTTCACCTTGGATGATTATAAGTGTTCTCTGTCCTCTGCAGGAAAATGGCTTTAGTGTCTGAGTATCTGACAAAGCTCACACTGAGTTATGGAGGGGTAAGTATATGCAAATATATACCATTTTGGTCATTTTATTTTGATGGTCCGTTTGTTGAATTTAAGTTACATTGCATCAACATGCCAACTAATTCTCATTAGATTATAAGTAGACTGTTAGGTTGGGGTTATGGTTAGTGTAAAGTGACATGTTGCAAAGTTTCTTATAGTCAGTTCTATCTATCTATCTATCTATCTATCTATCTATCTATCTATCTATCTATCTATCTATCTATCTATCTATCTATCTATCCATCTATCCATCTATCCATCTATCCATCCATCCATCCATCCATCCATCCATCCATCCATCCATCCATCCATTGTAGGTTTACATACAATGTTTGATAAAATGTAATATTGACACAAATGTAACAAAGTACATAGATATTTTTGTTCTATTCAGAATATTATATATGTAATTATATCTATATTATGTTTTTCGTCCTCAGGAGAGAGAACCTAAGTGCCCTACAGTGGTGGCAGCTTACGATTTTAACCCAGAGGTGGATGCAGCCAAAATAGAGACGGCCATCAAAACCAAAGGTGCCAAAACACATCTCATTTGCATAGAAACCTGTAGATCAAATTTAGCACTGTAATATTTTGAGTGAGACACAGTATTGAGTTCGCAGTGGCATTTCAGAATAGTTTAACAGAACCATCTGAGGGATTGTTTTTATATTTGCTTAGCAAACACAATTATCATTGTTCTTCTGTTTGGCTTCATTGAACAGGATGTGCCGTCCTTTAAAGTGATAGTTCACCCAAAAATTAAAATTCTGCCATCATTTACTCACCCTTTACTTGGTCCAAACCTATCTGAGTTTCTTTCTATTGTTGAACACAAAATACAATATTTTGAATAAAACTGAAAACCTGTAACCATTGACAGTCATTGTTTGTATTTGTTTTTCGTATTATGAATGTAATTGGTTACAGGTTTTCAGCTTTTTATAAAATAAATAAAATATCTTCTTTTGTGTTCAACCAAAGAATCTTTATTTTGGGAAGAACTATACCTTTAAGACTCTGCATTTGGGTAGAGTGGGCTTAATAGGATTGTAAATCAAAACTAGTAGCTTGGCTTGCACATACTGTTTAAGCCGATTTATTTTTATTTGGGTAACATCTGAAAATGCATGTATCATTTCAATTCTGTAGTTAAAAATGTCACTGAATAAAGTTGTGCATACAGTACAAGTGAGTGTGTGTGTGAGTGGAATTGTGCACTCAAATGTGTGCCAATAGTGTCGGCATCAAATTAACTATTGATGACTGATTAATGATTTTATACTAGGAAATAAAAAGGTGCTATTAGTCCTTCACACCCTTATCTTGATGTTCTCTGTCTTTCCTTGTCAATCATTATCATTTTTTTTCTTTTTTGGCTACATTTCTTCATTCAGGTGTTGACGAGCAGACAATCATTGACATTCTGACAAAACGCAGTTACTTACAAAGGAGCGATATTGCATTTGAGTATGAAAAGCGAGCAAAGAAGGTAAAAAAATGTACAAAATCTGTTAAAATTGATCATTTAAGTAAAAAAGTTTTATATTTTAATTATGGTAATTACAGTTTTTCTCAGTGGCTTTGGTGCATTTCTCTCAACACTATTTACATTTGCACAACAGTTCATGCATTTCTCAAAACAATTAGTCATTTGTACACATCATAGTAGCAGTTTTTTATTCCTTCCAGCAAATTGCAAATGCTTTTGGACATGCATCAATTGCTTTCATACAACTCTCTGCTGTTTATAACATTATCATTTGCTTATGTCAGTCAAAACTAACTAAACTTGTGGATGCTGAATAGTCATTCCATATAAAACTAAAAGTCCACATTTCATTACTTGAGTCATTACATACTAAAATGTTGAACTAGTTGTCAAAATCTGTCAAGCTAATTTTATTTTTAAAATGTTAAATCTTTTTTTTCTGAAAATGTCTCCTAAATTGAACAGTTTCATGAATGATTTACAGACCTGTGTATGTTGTAGGTTCAGTTCCAATATGTCCTGCAATATTGTTTACAGTTGTGCACAGCTCTACCCAAAGGAAGTTTGTGTTTTTTGTAAATAAGGGTGTGTTTATTCTTTTGCACAATGCTGTGAATAAACTAGAATTGTAAAGAGCAAATGCAGTAAACATGTGGAACATACATATTCAGTGTCTTGTACTCAGATACCTCACTAAATGCAGTGATGTCTAACTTTACTGTAGTTTTCAAATGGCTGTGCAAATAGTATATAGTGCTGTCTTGAGCATTTTCAGGAAGTGTCACCAAAATCTGACTTTTTTGCATTGGAAATAATGTACAGAGTAAACTGTCATAATGAAAACATGACTAAGCCATTTGACTATCTTGTTCATAAACAATGGTGGCAGGACTTTTCATTTTGATGACACTGACACTTTCATTGACATCAATACTTGCTTTTGAGGAATGAGCTCTCCATTTTGAGCAAGTGACACGCTTTTGCAGGTTATCAACTAGGTTTTGCAGTTTGCACTAATTGTTTTGAGAAATGCATTAACTGTTGTGCAAATGTAAATAGTGTTGTGAGAAATGCACCAAAGCCACTGAGAAAAACTGTAATTAATGTTATATTGTTTTATGTATGCATAAATAACCTGCTTCTGTTTGTGATGTAGGATTTGGTGAGTGCCCTGAAGGGAGCGCTCTCAGGCTCTCTGGAGCATCTGATTCTGGGCTTGATGAAGAGCACACCGCAGTATGATGCTTTTGAACTAAAAGGATCAATGAAGGTATGTTTGCATTGATCTCATTTTCTTGATTTTTTTATTCTGACCATTCCTTCGGATTTGTGCTACTGTCGAAAAGTATGGGGTCAGAAAGATTTCCTTCAATTTGTCAGAATTACAGTAGAAATGGTAATCTAAAATGCATTTTACAATCCTACATAACTTGATATTTAAGTTTTATAATGGATGTCACATGAAACTTCAGGGGTAATTCTAAATGATTCTGGGTTGGAGTATTTCTTCCTATGTATTATCAGGTAAAAACAATTCTGTGGCTTAGCATTTTTTGATTAAACCGTGTTGATTTATTAAAATGGACTATCTGACCAGGCTGTCTATTCTGTCTATTTAATGACTAGCCTATTTTTGAACTATTGTTATGGACATCAAATAGATTTTCACTGACAGCCCAAATTTAATCAATTGAACATCTTTTTTTACATGTAAAAATATATCTGTGTTTGGTATCCACTTTTAAAACAATCTTGCAATTCTTGGTAAGTGGACTTAACAAACCACCTGTAGGACAAATTCTCATCGCTGTGTGCGTCAGACACTTTCTTATCAACGTTCAAAAAAACTAATATATTTAATAGCTCACACTTATCGTAACATTTATATACTGCAACTCTCTTATGATTCGAAGCGCTTCTTTTATCCTCACTTGTAAATTGCTTTGGATAAAAGGGGAAATTTACAGCATCACATAAAAAAATGAAGGATTTGTGAGGTAATTTGAGCTGCAACTTTACAAATATTCTGGAGATTCCTGAAACATATCTTAAAAGCACATAAGAAGACCCCTTTAAAATAGTTTAAAACATTCCAGATGTCTTTTTAGTCACTTTTGACCAATGCAATTAATTCTTGGTGTTCATTTCCTTAAAAAAATCACACTGATCTTAAACTTTTAAACACTTGCAAATGTATATATTAATGTGCAGCTCATTCAATTGTTCTACAATTGTAGCTCTAATGGTGCGTTAGAATTAGTTGGCTATAGAAGTTGGCACTGTCACTGACATAGAGTTGTATTGATTAACTACATGGTGTTTTGCAGGGTCTGGGTACCGATGAAGAGAGTCTGATTGAGATGGTGTGTTCTCGCAATAAGGAGGAGCTGGCAGAGATCAAGAAAGTTTACAGAGAAAGTGAGTGGCAATGGGCTTTAGAAAGCAGAAAAACACACAGACACTGGTGTAAATTTATCTTCTTGTTTTTCCCAGTGTTTAAGAAGGAGTTGGAGAAAGATATTTCTGGAGACACATCTGGAGACTTCGCTAAGCTGCTCCTGGCCCTTGCACAGGTAGATTAGGAAACAAAACGTTCAAACAAATGTAAATAAGAAAAGTCATATAACATTTTTTTTTTAATTGCAATCCTAATAAAAGTGATAGTTCTCCCAAATATTTAAAGGTGAAGCATGTAAGTTTGACACCCAGTGGTTGAACTAGGTATTGCATTCCTGGATCAAAACACAGGTTGCCAGATTGAAGCACAGGTTGCCAGATTGAAGACCAACAGGAGCGAGCCTGACTAACGAGACTAAACGCTAATTTAAGGCTGATTTAAATCGTGTTCTAAATAAAAGCAACGGCACGTGATAGAAGGAATATTTCCATATTAAAAAGACTTTTTGTCCTAGCCAGTACCTGGACTTTATATTTTAGAAACGGCTTCTATTTTTTGCAGCTGACCAACAGAAAACTTGATGACATGATCACCTCAGGTACACCTTATGTGCTTTATTCAGTGTTAAATGCTAATAATGTGAGTTTGAACGCCATTTTACATGACATTTATTGCCACACTACTGAAAGCAGCAGCAGATAGTTCACCTTAAATCTTGAAAATAAAATAAACCGTCTGAAATTGAACCTTACAACTGTGACTTAGTGCAAACCAACACATATCAGTGATTCAGCATCTACATTTAATAATGGTAAAGAGGTTTAATATGTATTTTTTTTATTATAAACATTACCATTTCGTGAGTGAGTGCTTATTCTGTGCTTTTAAATGGCTTTAAGTTTCTTTGGTGTTTCGTCTGGTGCAAACAGCCAAATTGCTTATCACTGCAAATTTAGTCACGTAGCGTGTTAGGACTCGGGGTTACAACGTAACCTGCTCACTTAATGTTTATGTTCACAATATTTATATTATTTGCTAATTAACAGTGGTGGAAAGAGTACAAAAAAGTTGTACTCAATTACAAGTACTGTTACATTCCTGAAATTATACTCAATTACAAATAAAAGTACTGGTGCTAAAAAGTACTTAAGTAAAAGTACAAATTAGCCTACTCTTCATAAAAACTACTCAAATTACTGAGTACAAATTACTTTTTTAGCTGTTGGTATTGGTGGAATAATCCATAATTGCTGAATCAGGCAAGATCCAGGCATTAAAACACATTTTACATTTAACCATACTATAAACACTTTTGAAACCGTGTAAACAGCATTAACTGAACTGTCAGGTGTGGTTTATATATGAATCAAAACCGGAGCACCCAGAGAAAACCCACGCCAACATGAGGAGAGCATGCAAAATACAGAAATGTCAACTGACTCAGCCGTGGCTTGAACCAACAACCTCACAAAAATTAAGTTGTAAGTCTTCTTACTATTGTGTTTTATAAAAACACTTTTGTAACTTTATAAACAGTATTAACTTATCCCTAATGAATTAATACAGTCTGTATTACAATGATGATAGATTTATATGTTCTTGTGATGATTATCTTATCAATAGCATTTTGAGTATAAAGACAACAGAAATATACACAAATAAAAATAAACTCTTTATAATTTTAAATGATGCCTCTCTTATCTGTACGATCAATAGACCATTTAATTAGAAAAAACACTTGCAAATTATGGAGAAACTTTGCTAATTACCTAATCGCGCAAACAAACCATCAGAAACCACAGAACAACACTGCCTAGTGCCTAAACATATTAATAAATAAATTAAATATCACACAAATGAAATTATATGTCTTCTTACCATAATGTGATTTTTCAGATTAGAGACTGAAATCTTGTGATAGGGTTTCTGCAGATATCATAATGTCAAATTTAAGACTTTTTAAGACCTTTTTAAGACCATTAAGTATTAAATTTAGGACCAATATCACAATATCAAAAACATGCGAGAGAAAATGCAAAATCACAAAATTTGTGGTAAAATAAAATTATTTCAAATGAACAGTACTAAAGGGCAGGTTAGATGGACCACTGAACTACAGGAAAAAACAAACAAACATCTTAAGGCTGATTTATACTTTTGCCTGGTGCCACATCGCGCACCTCCGCTAAACTGTGTGCGCACATCACGAAACGGACGAGGCTTTTATACTTGTCGCATTCGCTGTTGTGATATTCTTTAAAACGACAGGGGCCGGTCAAAAGAAACCCACTGCAGTCAGACGGATAAACAGAGAAGTAGGAATTTTCCGGAACTACGTCATATCATTAACATTGTTCAAGATTTTAAAACTTAAACAGTGGGTAGCGCTCTCACCTCACAGCAAGAAGGTCACTGGTTCGAGCCTCGGCTGGGTCAGTTGGCGTTACTGTGTGGAGTTTGCATGTTCTCCCCGCTTTCACGTACGTTTCCTTCGGGTGCTCCAGGTTCCCCCACAAGTCCAAAAACATGCACTTTAGGTGAATTGGGTAAGCTAAATTGTCCGTAGTGTATGTGTGTGAGAATGAGAATGTATGGGTGTTTCCCAGTGATGGGTTGCAGCTGAAAGGGCATCCGCTGCGTAAAACATATGCTGGAATAGTTGGCGGTTCATTCCGCTGTGGCGACCCCAGATTATTAAAGGGACTAAGCTGAAAGGAAAATGAATGAATGATTATAAAGTTTTATAACCATTCAGGATTTTTTAAATCAAACTTTGATGCATCACTCTCTTTTGTTCATATCTTGGACAGTTCTACCTATTAAAGTTAAATATCAATGACAAGAGAAAACGGGTTGCTCTACAATTAAATTTTTTATTATGGCAAGAAACTTTTTTATTTTTATTTTGCCCACTTAACTATTCACACATTACTGTCTGGCTAGTTTCGGTCCTCTACTCATAAGCTGAAAAGGCAATAATTATCCAATAATGCTGTCCAATATTACCAATAAAGCCTAGAAATTGAGCATCACTATACTGTAAACCGATAAGTTCAAATAATCTTTTCCAGTTATCAAAGACATAATTTGTTACTTAATTTTAGTTTGTAGCTATTAAATTCATTTAACTTCAAAATTATACATCAGTGTAAATCCTATAAATAGTGGAAAAACATATTCTGTAATATTAAAACCACATGGGTCTTCACTTTTGCCATGGCCTTTTTTTTTGTTTTAACAAACTTATGCCTCAGGTTTTTCCAAAAAATTTTAACAAAACATTTTCCTCCTTGCCATGGCTGTTGGAAATTCTAGCCAAGAATTATTGGTCATCTGGTTATTTCTATGATGATCACGCATCAAAATGGAGGATCGTTAAGATGTCTGTACAGTCGTACTGTTTCAGACAAAATCTCTACAAAGTGATTCATATTCAAATCAAATCAAAGGCGGCGCCGTGCGAACTGTTCATCCGAAATTATGTCGCGCACACCCAAAGCGAACCTCCGCAAACACAGCGATGACGTCACATTCGCCGAGCATGAGTTCAATAACAGAAAGCTGATGGGCTATTGCATGTTGGTCTTATTTGTAGTTGTAATACCAAATTTACATTAGGACTAGTGAAATAAAGGACTACAACACCACGAAAACCAAGCAACAGCAACAAAAAAGAATTTAAATGAGCATCAACCAGGCTTCAGATGTAGCGTTACATGGACATCAGAAAAATAAGACCTGTGCAAAAATATTTAAGACCTAGAACAGCGAATTTAGGACTTTTTAAGGCCTAAAATTTAGATTTTTAAATTTAAGACTTTTTAAGACCCCGCAGAAAACCTGTGTTAGCCGGATGGCACAGCAAAGGGCAGGTTCCATCCACTTATTTTATTTTATTCGTTTTTTGGTTATGCACATAAAAAATGGTTGATGGAAACGCCATGAGACACATACATTTTGAAAATGTGTGTGAATGCGTGTGAATGGACAAACCAGCAGGCTGAGCACATTGTGAAACATCTAAAGTGTTTTGGTCATTGTTGGTCATTCTAAAACGCCTTAACCATTTCAGTATTAGTGTTATTATATTATTAATTACCTCCAGAATTGTCAAAAGCGTCTGCACTCCGTGTCTCGCGCGTTCACTGCGTGTCAGGATTGCCTTCTGAGGTGCAAGTCATTTATTAAATGAAGATAATATATTCACGCTGCTTCTACTACAGTCAATTCCGTTTTTACTGTTGATATTTGTCGCCAGTTAATCAGGAAGGAGAGATGTTGTTCTCTTTGACTTGTTGGACGGAAACGCTGCTTTATTTTATGCAATATTACAGTTTTGGGCATACATTTAATTTGCATTTTTAGATGATAACACAGTCATTCACAGTGCATACGCACAGTTGTCCTCTTTCTTCCCCATGTACCTGTAGGTGAACAGCTCCTCCGGGTGTGGCCATGGGCATTCATCCTCTGCTATTCCTCATTTCTGCGTTTTTCAGATTCATTATTGCTGTCTTGATTCTCCATATGTCAATCGATAATTTTGTGACTTTATGATGACGGTTAGCTCATGTAAATCTGCAGTACCAGGCTTTTTATTGGTCCATTAAGATGAGATTTTTTTATTGGCTACCAAAGTCAGTGGTTGAAATGTTATTTAATTACAGTACTCTGTAACGAATTGTGATTTTAAAAGTAACAAAGTAAATTACTCAGCTTAATTTGTACTCAAGTACAAGTAAAATTACAGACTTAAAATTATACTCATGAAAGTACAAATACCCCAAAATGTACGTAATTACAGTAACGTGAGTAAATGTAATTCGTTACCTCCACCACTGCTAATTAATAACCTCATGTGGAACTCTGAATCTGCATCTCATTTCGGAGTCTGCTACTGTCCACCGGAGGTCGCATTTCGGTCACAGACACATCCTTTGAGAGCCTTTCTGACTGAATAAATTAAATACACTGTTTTCCAACAGGGCAACCCGGGGTGCTGAAAAGTGGGCGGGTTAAAACAACTAAAGTAAAGACAGCTGTTCCGGCATAGAACGCCCAATTTTAAAGCAGAATATCTGACTTCAGCATTGTTTTTCAGATAAACAAGAATGTTCACTTGGCTTCTTTAATATCTGCAAACATATTATAATATTTTTATGCTTTAGAAGAGTCAAAAACTTACATACAGCACCTTTAATTTCTGTCATTATTTGCTCACACCCTAAACTTGTTAAAATTTAATAATCTGTCTCATAAAGAAGACCTCTTGACTTGCATATTAAAATCATTGACTTCATTAATATTTGTATCTATTATGGAAAGCTACCAGTTTCCAGCATTCTTTAATGTGTATTTTTGAATTCAAGAGAAAAAAAAGATTTAGGAACATAAAGGTTTGGAACCATTTTTTATTTTTGGAAATAACATTTTTGGGTGAACTTTTTTTTTCTTATTCAACATTATAATACACTGAAAAAAATTTATTCAAAGATGATTCCTTTGATACTTTTTTTAAGGTAAGTGGTTGTAAACAAATTACTTGGGCTGAATTTAAACTAAATGTTCAACTTAATTTGTTTGTTTAAATTCAACCCATATAAATTGTTTGCAACTAAGCAGAAATCATTTTTTTCAGTGTAGTTTTTCTCAATTCCAGTTGTTTTCTCAAATTCCAGCTCAATTTGTGAGTTGCAGATTCTATATTTCAATGCTCACATGTATTTATGTCCAAAGGGCAAGAGAGAGGAGCAGAGTAGCGTTGTGGACTATGAGAAGATTGATAATGATGCAAGAGTGAGTAAATCACTTTAATCTGAGGAAAGCCAATCCATTTACTGTCACAGATGCTGAACATTTCTGCATGTTTACAATAATACTAAATTGCTGTGCGTTGATATAATCCATGTTGAAAATTCTTAAATAACAAAAAATATACTTTGTGAACTCCTGTGTCAATTGTGTTCTAATTTAGACTCTTTATGAAACCGGAGTGAAGCGAAAGGGAACAGATGTGGTCACCTGGATCTCCATCTTCTCTGAGAGGAGTGTTTCACACTTGCAGAAAGGTGACATATAAACAGAGATGCTTTTTAAAGTCAACTGTCATGATCATCTTCTAATCACAGTCTCTTTGTGTCAGTGTTTGAAAGGTACAAGAGGTACAGTCCATACGACATCAAGGAGAGCATTCGAATGGAGGTGAAAGGAGATCTGGAGAAATCCTTCCTCACACTAGGTATCTATCAGCTGTCTGTTCTTCACATCAGCTGTCAGAACTCTGGGATGTAGAGGTGCAGAGGTGACAGATTTGATGATGGTTTCGCCTGCTGGCTCAATTACTCTTTCACACTCTCACTCCCTCCATGGGAATCCATCTTCATGTCTTATTAAGCTTGATCACAAGCCGTTTGGTGAGGAAGCTTCTCCCCACCCACGGTTCCCACATGCGCGTGTCTGCTTCTCATGCGTTACATCAGATAAACAGCACAGTGACAGAGACAGACTCAGATGAAGCTGAAATACAGTTTATTAGTTAAAAATGCCAAGTAGGTTTATTTAATGTGTTTGTGGTGGAGTTTATTCAAGCCTTTCTGAAATGATGAGTCTCACACAAAATCTGTTTGCAGTACACACACACACACACACACGCACACACACACGCACACATACTGACACCATGTGGCCGTTGTGATTATAGCGGTTTAAAGAGTTCACACTTCTGCTGATGAGCCCTAAGCTCATAAGATCCTCGAGCCCGGGGCTCCCTCCCGTTGCAAGGCGAGAGGGGAGATCGAGCTCAGGTAGATCCCGAAAACTCCCATGTCGTAGTGATTGAAGAGCAGATAGTAGTTTTCTTTAACGAGATAGGTACTAGGTAGGGAGCAAGTCTATAGTGTTGATTAGTCAATAACTTAGGTTGCATGTTTTTAATCGGTGGGAGGAAACCGGAGAACCTGGGAGAAACCCACGTGAGCACAGAGAGAACGTGCAAACTCCACACAGAAATGCCCGCTGGTTTGGTAAAGCCTAGAACCATTGACATTCTTGCTGTGAGGCAACAGCACTAAGCACTGGGTCACCGTGTCACCCATCTAGGAGGGAGGAGGAGTAGGGGTGGAAGGGGGGATTCTTCAAAGCGATGATACGTAACCCAGGGCATTTGTTGTAGCTTAGGGATCGTCTGATTGGCGCATAGTGAATTTGGATAATGTGGGTCCAGCCGCTAGCAATCATAAGCACGTGATCCTCTCGAAATTAGTTTATAAATAAACTTCACTTAGAATTAACTGGCAATTTTACTGACTTTATTAACAGTGGTGGTTCCTGTTTAAATGGCACCGTGGGCGAAACCACCCCAAACATGCCCCTTCCCCCTCCTCCAAGAAATAAAGACACTAAGTGGATGACTTTATATATATTTAATATATTTAAATATATACATTTAAAATAATTATTATAAATACATTTAAATATATTTATTTTCAATAAATATAACAATTTGTTTATTATTATTATTATTATTATTATACAACTATTATTCTAAAAAATAACATAAATCAATCCTAAATGGAACTGAAAAACAATGTAAAGAAACAACTGGAGTAATATTTTAAGTCTTTTGCATGAATATTAATTATGACAGTTCTATAGAAAACAAAAAAATATATGTTTTAAAGAATTATCTGTTGTCTTAGACCCGACTCATGGCTGAGAATTAATCTTATGAAGTTTTAGTTACCTCCCTGACTCGTTATTCCTCCTTTCTGCTTCATAGTCATGCTTAGTCTACATCATCATCATATTATATAAACTTTAGTTTTATCGACTTATCCTATCTGTGTGCATGTAAACAACCGGGATCAAAAGCAGCGCATGTGAGGCGCGCAGGAATGGCTTTTTGCGCACATGTGTCAATTTGTTTTCACCATCGTTGTTTCGGTTGCACATAAAGAATAACAAACTTGCGTGGGCAAAAGACGCCAAATGTGAATGGCCCCTAACGTCTTTATTCTTGGATAACCACTCTATACACTTGCATTGTCACATCCCCGGCTCGTTCCTGCTCACCCAATCAGCGTTCTCCTTCACAAACCACCACCATCCAATCCCTGTTCCCCATCACCAAAGGACACTATAAAGACCCACCTTCTCCTCTCAGTCGTCGGCTGGTATTGAAGTCGGATGGTTGTCCTCATCTTCACTCCTTCGTCTTCTCCTCTTCTTTCATGGATGTTCCTTATGAGACTTCGAGTCCTTCATACTGATCAAGAGAAGTGATTATTCTTATCTGATGTTTTCTAGAAGATCTGCTATGACTCTAATGAACTGTGTGTCTGTATACTCATCAACGGATGTTTATTACATGCTTTATGATCCTTCTCACTGATCAAGAGGAATGCTCACACTTGTGCAGTGTTTACCAGAAGATCAGCAATCTACTAGATGAACTGTCTATATGCTCATCTGCTGATGTTCCAGCGAGCGAACTATGTGAGATCAATAACATCTGATGTTGAAACTTACTGTGCTGTTTAGGAAGATCGCCACAGCACTTATATCATCCCTCTGATTCCCCACTTTGATTAGTGACTTTGTTTTGCATAAAACTGTGAAAAGAGAACCATCTCTGTCTTCCTTGTCAACCAGCGTGACATGCATAAAGTAAATCTTATCTCAAAGCTTTTACTGTGGCACTTTTTTTTTTGTCTCTCTGTGCCGCCCCAGCAAGATGCCGCCCTGGGAGATCACCCATATTGCCCATGTCCTAAATCCGCCACTGTTTATTACAAACATGCTCTGTTTTAAACTTCGAAAAATCACAGAGAGCTGTAACAAATATTTTTAATATTGTTCTGTGGACATGTGTATACATGTTATTATAGAAACATGGCACCTGTCAATCAATTTGTTGGGCGCGGAAAACCACACTCTTACGTCACATTACCGTTTCCACTGTCAAAAAGCGTACTGAACCGACTTGTACAGTACCACTTTTTCGGCACCCTTTCGAAAGGGTACCAAACACGAGAAAAGGTACCAAAAGGTGGAGCTACACGCGCAGCTGAACGCTGATTGGTTACAGAGATGCGTCACAATCTCATGGCGCTAGCCAAAATGAAAACAAAGGAGCCGCCATGTTTTTTTTTTTTAAATACACAGCCGAGACATTACATGGAAATACTATATGCATATAATAATGAGCCATGGATGACCTGAGCTCAAACAAACCTTGTCGTTGTCTTGATGAACAGCCACAAAGCCAAGGAGAACAAAATTTGCCGTGTCATGTTGTTGTTTTACGAGCCCGTTTAATTTGTTCCTGCTTAATAAATCAAACTTGCAGTATGCTTCTTTTTGTAGGTAGGGAACTAATAAAAGACTCCTTTATGGTAATTAAAGAAATGTAACCTTGCTTTGTACTTATTTCTGTCTTTCTGCAGTTGAATGCTTGGAAAATAAACATCTGTATTTTGCCAGCAGACTCAATGACGCCATGAAGGTGAGTTTAATGTAAAAAGTGAAACTGGCTGAATCTGAGTAGTGTTGGTCAGCTTCTTCAGTGGAAATGTTTGTCTAAACTGGAGCTTTCATTTTTAATGTTTGCAGGGTAAAAGTGTGAAAGACAAGATAATAACCCGCATCATCGTCTCCCGCTGTGAAGTGGATCTTATGAAGGTCCGCATAGAGTTTAAGAGGAATTTTGGAAGATCTCTGCACCAGACAGTTTCAGTAAGTGTCCAGTTGTCTTTCTTTCTCATCTCTTCTTCTTTTCTTTCTGCTCCACTTCATTCAATCTTCATTCTCTTTGTGTTCAGGAGCACACTAAGGGTGACTATCAGAGAGCTCTGCTGAATCTTGTTGGAGGAGACGATTAAACATAATCATCTGCTGTATGTGTCTAGCAGTTAAGACCTTCCCAAACAACTCACTAAAAACGCAGTATTACTATGTTCATGCTTTGTTTCATCTTGTACCAGTATGATTCATTAAATGATCGCATTTCACTCAATAATGGATTGCAAAATTGAAGAATTATAAAATATGTTGATATTAATAAAAACAGTTGTAAGTACATGTGGTTTGAACTGATCTATATACATTGGGTAAACCAATGACTCTCTTCTACCACTAGACGTCACTATAATTATACCTCCAACCTAATATATCCAACCAGTGAACAAATAGGTCTATTATATAAAATAGGCCTACAGAGAGAGAAATAAAAACAAGAATATGCTAAAAAAGGAGTTCACATTTTAGTAAATTTACATTTATGGATGTAAAACTTTAAGAGATAAAGGTTTGTAAAAAAATTGCATTAATATTTTTGGTAACACTTTACAATAACAGTACATGAATAATGATGTATTAATATGTAAACTAAACATCACTTTGTTATGAATTAATGATGAGTTAATGTGTGCACTAATCATGAACTAACTTGAACTACAACATGAGTCACATGAGTTCAGTCCCGCTTGGAATGCATCAATTGCTTCAACTGTTTCAGGGTTTCATGAAGCCTCATGAGTTCATGTGTGAATAATGGCTACCTTAATTACTTGTTAGTACATGATTGTTTGTTAATTAATGTATTAATTACCA
The DNA here is from genome assembly GCA_903798195.1 of Danio kyathit. Classification (NCBI taxonomy): domain Eukaryota; kingdom Metazoa; phylum Chordata; class Actinopteri; order Cypriniformes; family Danionidae; genus Danio; species Danio kyathit. The sequence goes on along the minus strand of LR812525.1, from coordinate 35,518,948 downwards.
CATTAGTTTATGCTTAATTTAACCATCATGAATTCATGATATGTTAATATATAATTATGTTGTGACTTTACTTGAAGGGGCACATCATCATTAACCCATTCTTAACTACTCATGAACTCCTTATGCACGTCCAACTAGTCAGTTTACACTGAATAACAATAGAAAAGTGTTCAGTCAACATCAGCATGAACAGGAGTTCATGAGTAGTTAAGAATGAGTTAATGATGATGCGCCCCTTCAAGTAGTCATGACATAATCATACATTAACAGCTCATGAGTTCATGTTGGTTACATTTAGCTTAAACTTAAATGTTAACTAATACATTAATTAACAACATGTACTAACAAGTAATTAGGGTAGCTGTAATTCACACATGAACTCATGTGACTCATGTTGTAGTTCAAGTTAGTTCATGATTAGTGCATACCTTAACTCATCATTAATTCATAATAAAGTAATGTTTAGTTTGCACATTAAAATCATTATGTCTATAATATTAAGAAAAATCGTTACAAATATTTTTGATAATTAAAGAATTCACATTAATCCATAAAGATTGAAAAAAATGACATTCCCAAAGTAAGTGAGCGACACTTTCAGAGATTTCACAGAAAGATCAATTGGTCACCAGTTTCAGTGAGAGATTGTGGAAATCAGTGTTGGGCAGAATGAGGCTTCATGAAACCCTGAAACAGTTGAAGCAATTGATGCATTCCAAGCGGGACTGAACTGCTTGTGTGAAAATGAAACTTGTGATTCATATTTCTACACTATTGGCAACAGACAGTGGCCCTTTGTTGTCTGTGAATTTTAGCCAAAATTCAACTCCTTAAGAATGTGTTGAGTATGCTTTCTTTTCTGTGTTTATTATTATTATTGTACAATGTTATCTAGGTCAAAAGATCTCTCATTTCACTCATACCATGACTTACTGTAGCATTTTCTGGATATGATTTTTCATATCTATTTACCTTCACTACAAGGTGTTCAAGCTTAGTTCAAGAGGTCAGATTTTCTTTGCTTTATGTGTTCTGATTATTCTGATATTTTTTTTCTTGCGGCAGAGGTTAATATATTTTACAATTTCTTATTAGCTGAGGAAAAATGCATCCATTAGGTATACCCAAAATCAATGAAACTGGGTCAAAATCCAACGGCATGTTAAAGATCTTTTCCATTTCCCCCAGCACCAAAGATCATTACCTTTGCAGCCTGTTACATGACCACATACAATGCTTTAAAGTATTTACATCAGTTTTACATTTAAACAGACAAATTAGAAGGTTTAAATAGATGTCTGTGGTTAGTGAAGATATGGAGTCTGTGCAATATTTTATATTGTATTTCTCTTGTACGTACAAACAGATATTTTCTTAGCATTAGACCAAATATCATCCCATGTTTCCTCATCAATATCAGTAACTAACTCTTCCTGCCATTTGGTTTTAATTCTCTGTATATCAGGAGATGAGGGCAGACACATAAATCGACCCACAGACATCTTTCCTGATAATAAAAATAATAACGTCTCAATAGAAGATATCTCACAATTTTTAACAAGTGTTGTGCTCATAGTGATATAATGTCTCAATTGAAGAAAACGGAAAAGATCATTTTTGACTAATTGGTAAATTCTGAGCTAATTCAGTAAAAGACATTAATTTGTTGTCTGAGAACATGTCCCTAATCTTTACAATTCCCGAATTACAGCATTTAAATTACCAGCATTTAAAACCATCATGGGTCAGTTGGCGTTTCTGTGTGGAGTTTGCATGTTCTCCCTGGGTTCGCGTGGGTTTCCTCCGGGTGTGCTCCGGTTCCCCCACAGTCCAAAGACATGCAGTACAGGTGAATTGGGTAAGCTAAATTGTCCATAGTGTATGAGTGTGAATGTGTGTGGAAGTTCCCAGAGATGGGTTGCGGCTGGAAGGGCATCCGCTGCGTAAAATCGTGCTGGATAAGTTGGCGGTTCATTCCGCTGTGGCGACCCCGCAAGGGACAAAGCCGACAAGAAAATAAAATGAATAAAACCATCATAAATACTGAGTTTTAGCATCCCTTAATTTTAGACATATCCAAAGTGTTCCAAAAACATGTGTAGGACCTCCTTTTGCAGCCAATACAGCTTAAATTCATCCTGGAAATAACAGATACAAGTCCTGCACAGTGGCCAGAGGGATTTTGACCCATTCTGCTTGCAGAATAGTGGCCAACTCACTACATGATGCTGCTGGAGGAAAATGTTTCCTGACTCGCTCCTCCAAAACACCCCAATGTGGCTCAATTACATTTAGATCTGGCGACTGTGCAGGCCATGGAAGATATTCAACTTCAATTTCATGTTCATCTGTTACCACTCTGTTACACACTCAGTGTGTATTGGTGTATTATCACCCTGATACACGGCACTGGCTTCAGGATACAATGTTTGAATCATTGGGTGCACATGATCCTCCAGAATGGTTCAGTAGTCTTTGGCAGTGACGTGCCCATCTAGTACAAGTATTGGGCCTAGGGAATGCCATGATATTGCAGCCCATGCAGACTATCACTGATCCACCCCCATGCTTCACTCTGGGCATGCAACAGTCTGTGTGGTATGCTCTTTTGAGGCTTCTCCACACTGTAACTCTCCTGGATGTAGGAAAGACAATGAAAGTGGACCTATCAGAGAACAATACATGTTTCACATTGTTCACAGCCCAAGATTTTCACTGCTTGGCACCATTGAACTTGACGTTTGGCCAAAGGTTTGGCTGTAGCAGCCTGGACACGAATATTGACCCTGTGAAGCTTCCGACTAAAAGTTTTGTTGGAAACAGAAGAGTAGAGGTGCACGTTTAATTCTGCAGTGAGTTGGGCAGCTGTGTTTCATGTTTTTTGGATACAATACGGGTTAGCACCTGGACATTTCTTTCAGACAGCTTCCTCCTGCATTCACAGTTACTCCTGTTGGATGTGGTTTGTCCTTGGTGGTATGCTGACATTAGCCTGGATACCGTGGCTCTTGATATATCACAAAGACTTGCTGTCTTGGTCACAGATGCGCCAGCGAGACACACACCAACAATTTTGTTCTCTTTTGAACTCTGATATGTCACATAATGTTGTGTGCATTGCATGTTTTAAGCAAAACTATTACTACACAAGCAAAACTATTGCTATTACTCTGCTAGTTACACCTTCACACTCTGCTCTTACAGTTGGAGTGTGCAATCAATGAAGAATGGCCACCAGTGTGTCAAATTTAGCCATAAAACCCCCAACACTAAATTGGCCAGTGTTTAAGTTTCATTGTCCAACCCTTGTAAGTTAATTCTGACAGTTTACAAAAAGTTTACTGTGACACTCAGAAGGCTTCCATGTGTTTACTGTTGTGGCCAAAATAATCATTATGACCTTAAGTTGAATAAAAAATACTAGGAGAAACATGTCACAATGAAAAGAGAGACAAAGTGTATGGCATGAGCTTTACTTATTCTCCTTGAGAGTGGAGACATTTTTCTTTTCCAAACATAAAAATATGTTTACACTACAGTGTTGTGAATTATCATAATCATACCAGATTTATTGTAGTCAGAGATCCATATTCCATTTATTTTGTTTAGAAATTTACAAAACAAAAATGAAAAATATCTTCATGAAGTTAATATATTACTACTGAACAGAACTCACTTTTCATTTGAACATTGCCTTTATTTGATCGATTGGTATACACTCTTGAAGAGCAGTGACAAATACATTGAAAGATTTTAGATCTATAACAGAAGCTCAATAAATGATTAATATTAGAGGTTGATTTTCTTTTTCAGTTCTAAACTCCACGGCCATACATATTTGTTAATTACAGATGAATATAGAGGATATATAGTATATGTTAAAGAAAAACATTTGAGCAAAAAAATGATTATGCAACATTCAGGTGTAAATCACTGTGGTATATCTTGGAGAGAAGGATAGAATGCTGGTCTTTATAGATTTTCAGCGATAAAAGAGAAGTACAGCTGCTTCGGTTATCTCTTTGGACGCACTCCATCCTGCATTAGTACCATAACCATCCCAATCAAAACCTGCAAAGTCGCCACACTGTTTAGGGGACGCCTCAGGAAAGTATCCACCTCCGCCAACACAGAACTGCAGGAATATAAATGATTAAAAATCCACTTTTCAAAAATATTGGTATAAAAAAAACTATTTTAATGTATCATTGTAATTTTTCTGTGTATGTGTAAAACTGTAAAACTGTCTCTAAAAAAACACACCTTCTAGTTAGATACCAGAAAAAAAAATAATATATTGCATAAAAGCATTCTATGACACTTTAAATAACCGACAATATTCTTTTAACTCACATGTTCAGAGTTACAGCCAGTTGGTTTAACACCTGAGCAAAGAGCCAAGGCTGCCTTTTCAGTATTGAAGACTCTGAATGTGATGAATCCAGGATCAAAATTTGCTGGAAAAACAATTATTAAATTGAATTATATCTCGTGGTGATGCTTTGTTAATAATATACCATCATTTAATCACATTCACTGTTACATGGTGCACTTTCTTAAAAAATATATTTGGATTTTTTAATTATTAGATCAAGAGGAGTTGCCATACTTCTTGAATTGGGACCATACAGCAATTTGGTAGACTCTGCACTTCCAGTATCATACACTATTGGAACAGCAGGACCATTATCGACGTTGCATGACCCTAATCCATACCTCACAGGGAATTTCTACAGAAATAAAAACAAACTCACAATAATTTGCCTGCATTTTTTTGAATGTGTCAAACTCAGAACTCAATAGCATCTAAAGTGTGTCTGGCCTTGAATAAATTAAAAAGGTTTCCTCCATGTAGGGTTAGGAAGCGATTGTCAGTGTGGTATCTCAGGATGGAGGCAGTAGTCCAACGCTCCAACTCAATGTTATTAGGAACATGCCACACAGACACATCCTGAGCCGGGATGTCGAAGTATCCAGGATTCTGTGACAAAAAGGAAGCAGACCGTTTTGTGTTAATCTCTCTAGTGTCTTTATTTCCTTAATATACTGGCTGATGAATGCTTGATTCTGATGGGCAGATGAACTCTTAGTTGTGCATTTATTTTCAGATAAACACACAGCTAAAGTAGTTCCAGGCCGGTCTTGACTGCATTACAGTTTCATATCACTACACTGAATAATTTCAGTTATTTCACAGCCTACAAAATCCAAATATCAAAACAAAATAAAAGGCTTTGGATGAGATGTCTTAAAGTGTGGTAATCAGTTTTGCATTGTGATCACATCACCACCTCTTGCATTCATTATTTAATAATAATATACCTTATAATCGTCACTTGTAGAGGCCTCTACGCTTCCAAATGTGACTGTATTTGCCCATGTCCCTTCACCATTAGGTCTGTTTTGGTCACTGCCCTGCTCACTAGACCAGCGGTCACCAACTGTACACTTTCCGTACATGTTGTTTTCATGAACACTGGCCACCAGCGTCCAGCCACCGCCAGCAGTGGTCATGTCACAGTATGTCTGATAAAGGACTCCTTTTGAGGAGATCAGGTAGTACAGGCCATCTGTGTGAACAAAGCATTCCTCAGATTAATCCTGCTGTTGCTTATATATTATATATATGTAGTATATCATAATAAACGTACCATCGTAAACCTGATACTTGTCATGAATTTCTTTGCAGCTTCGGGCAGCATATTTAATCCTGCCCTGAAGTTTTGCTATTTCAAGATTGGGGCTGTCATCGCTGTTTTTGTTGCATGGTTTATCTTGGTTATCCACTGCAATGTGAGACAAGAAATACATAAAAAGTCATTTTTAAGATAAATTTGTTTCAGTCCAAACATATTATTGCAGATTACTTACAAAATATGATACTTGCAGCCTCACAGAACAATAAATTCAGTGAGAGACTGAGAAGGATCCTGAAAAACATTTTGTTTTTGCGAAAAAGACAATCTGTGAATATAAAGAGAAAAGTTATTCTGAGTTATACTCAACACTGCAAAGCTGAAGTTGTCAAGTTTTGTTACAACGTTTGCTTTGTGACAATTCACTTATACAAAAAACATAATTAATGCTTTTAATGTTTTTTAACATTAAGTTTTATTTGTATGGTTCAAGAATTCTTACGAGTTTTTCTTCCTTGTCTTGGGTTCCTCTCTTCTGAATTGGTGAGATCTGTTGATGCTTCAGTTTTCTAGATGAGTCCAGAAGTAATATCAAGGCATAGTGAAGTTTAGTATTTATACATAATCAGACGCGGAACAGGGAAAAACAAAGGAATCTGATACTGACATCTTCAAAGAAGCTTGAACACCTTGTATGAAGTGAAAAATATGATTAGAGCCAAAAAAAACTGCTTAATCATAAAGATAATAAGTGATGGAATGAGAGAAATGAGGAATCTTTTAACCTATCATTTTACAATAATAAAAATCACAGAAGAGAAAGAATACTCAAGACTTTTTTTAAGGTGTGGAATTTTGTGTAAAAATCACAGACAATAAAGGTCCACTCTCAGTTGTCAATAATGAAGTGATTATAAGCAGAGATTAATTGTCACACAGACATCTTGCATTTAGTCAGCATGGCAGATTTGTGTGACCAACAAGAACTTCTTGCACAATTTATGTGTGTGGAAATCTTGCCATAATGCAAAATTCTTGATTGTGTGCACTCCTATTGAAATTACAAGATTTGTCCATGAAAATTCACTAAACTTTCATTAAAATATTTTGTATGAAGTTAGCAGTTAAGTTTTAGATCATTACATTCCACTGAGATGTACATGTGACTGATGGAATAAGGAAAGCTGTAGATAATGGCAAATATTGTGGAATGGTCATGCTGAACCTCCAGAAGGCATTTGATACAGTAGATCACACAATTGTATTATATAAATTGAAGGCAATTAGTTTTGATGAGGAGTCCATTAAGTGGGTTCAGTTCTATCTGGATAATAGAAGCAAGAGAGCTAATATTAATTATGATCTGGTCACTTATCATTCATTTGTGGAGTTCCGCATATTTTAAGCCCATTATTATGAAAGATAAATTGCAAAACTCTCAAAATAAGTTCACTCAATTTGCCACTAATTTGCGAACACCCAGTGCTATCAAGATAAATTATCTTAATACAGGATCTGGATGCAGACTTGGTGCAGCTGCAAGGTGAGCTGCATGCAATGCTTATTAATTTGCACACCTAACCACACCCCTCACAGGGACGTCACTATAGCCTCATTGAGTGCATTGTGTCTGACATTGCAGATAATCTGTGGATGGCCGAGATGGTGTCTCGCTAAGCAGATGCAAATGCACCTCTCTTGGAAAAAAAACAAACAACAAAAAAAAAAAACGATAAAAGGTCAAATTATGTCCAGTTGGTGGATAGTGTAATGATATTAACTCGGCTGCAGAGGCTGATATGTAAACACAAGCAAAAAACAGAAATGTGTGCACATCTAAAAAATCTTGAAGGCAGGTGCTCGATCAAAAATAAACACTGTAGCAAAAGATCAAAAGAAAATCGGCACACTGCCACTTTAGCTCTCAAAAGTCTTTAACTTTCCACTGATGGTAGATGGGTTATACTGACTCTTAAGTCAGAAAATACCATATTTATCATCTGCAATATTTATGGATTTAATTGTCATAGCACGAATAACTCTTTTTAAATTAATATTTCTGGTATATTAGAGAATATGCTTAAAACAACTCAAAATGCCAAGTTAATAATTGCTGGTGATTTTAATGAAGTTCCTGATAATTTTATGGATAGATTTCCACAGATAACACAACATTGCTCTCAAAGTGGTAATATTATCGATGCATTATGAAAAAACCTATGTTTAATAGACTCATGGCGTTACTTCAATAGCAATATACATGAGTATACATGGAGTAACGCTTTAAAATCCTTGAAATCAAGAATTGATTTATTTCTCATTTCATCTGATTTATTACAATATATTCAGGACATCGCTCATCACTATGCCTCTTTTACAGATCACCTTATGATTAATATGTCTCTACAGACAGTTCGTAACTTTAATAGCCTTCGTGGCTACTGGAAATTTAACAACACTCTTTTAGAAGATAATATTTTTATAAGAAATATTTAGGCCCTTGCCATCGATATTCAATTCAATTCAATTCAATTCATCTTTATTTGTATAGCGCTTATACAAAGTAGATTGTGTCAAAGCAGCTTCACATGGAAGATTATAGTGAATTGAAACAGTGTCAGTTCAGTTTTCAGAGATTAAGTTCAGTTCAGTTTAGCTCAGTTCAGTGTGGGTTAATAATCACTACTGAGAGTCCAAACACTGAAGAGTAAATCCATCGATGCGCAGCTCTACAGATCCCGAACCATGCAAGCCAGTGGGGACAGCGGCGAGTAAAAAAACTTCACCGATTGGCGAAAGTGAAGATTTAAAAATCCTCGAGAGAAACCAGGCTCAGTTGGGCACGACCATTTCTCCTGTGGCCAAATGTCTTGTGCAGAGCTGCAGTCTAGGCGCATGAAGCTGAACCTCAGCGAAGACTCGTCTGTCCTTGGAGCGTCACAGGGGTCAGTATATATTTATATATATTTAATTCAGAGATGGGAAGATTTGTCTTAAAATGGGAACTATTTAAATTTAAATCCAGACATTTAGCTATCAAAAGAAGAAAATAAAAAAGCCCAAAGACCATATGGAATCAGAATTGTTGGACAAAATTGATAATGTTTGGAAAGCGCAGACTCTTTCCCCGACTCAGGAAAGTGAACTCCTTTCTTTACGAACAAAGTTTGATGATCTATATACTAATAAGGTGAATGGGGCTTTTGTACGCTTAAGAGCTAAATGGATAGAAAAAAAAGAGAGAAATACAGCTTATTTTTTTGCCCTTAAAAATGAATTCTAAAAGAAAATCTTTATCTGCATTGCGCATTAATAATATATTATGTGAGGACCCTAAATTAATTTCAGACTATACTCTTTTTATGAAAAACTGTACTAATTTTTCAACTGAATTTGGATGTAGGTAACTCATTTACTAGCAATATACAAAATTACATTCCTGTAATAAATAATGACTTTAAAAATATATGCGATTCTGATCTTAAGAGAACAGAGTTACAATTAGCTCTCCGACATATGAAAAAAGGCAAGAGTCATGGGCCTGATGGACTTTCATGTGAATTTTACCAACAATTCTGGTATATTTTATAAGAGCCAATTTTATTCATGTTCAATGAATGTATTAAAAAAAGGAATTAACCACAACTATGAAGCAAGGCTTAATCTTCCTAAATCCTAAACCAGATAAGGATTCTTTAGAGATTGATAATTGGAGACCCATTACTCTGTTGAATATAGATTACAAATTAATTGCATTGGTATATGCCAAAAGATTAAAGTCAGGGCTAGACCAAATTATACATGAATCTCAAACAGACTTTATGAAAAACAGACATATCAGTAACAATATTCGTTTTATTTTTGATCTCCTTGACTATTCGGACTAAATTGATTCAGAGGCTCTTATATTGTTTTTAGACTTCTGTAAAGCCTTCGATACAATTGAACATAGCTTTTTTCTTCATTCACTGAAAGTATTTGGGTTTGGTAACAATTTCATTGATATTATAGAAATGTTTTATAAAATATTAATAGTTGCCGAGCTAATTTCTATTCAAATTCGAAATAATCAAAATATTAAGTGGTTAAAGATATTCATTCATTCATTAATTTTCTTGTCGGCTTTGTCCCTTGCGGGGTCGCCACAGCGGAATGAACCGCCAACTTATCCAGCACGATTTTACGCAGCGGATGCCCTTCCAGCCGCAACCCATCTCTGGGAACTTCCACACACACATTCACACTCATACACTATGGACAATTTAGCTTACCCAATTCACCTGTACTGCATGTCTTTGGACTGTGGGGGAAACCGGAGCACCCGGAGGAAACCTACGCAAACCCAGGGAGAACATGCAAACTCCACACAGAAACGCCAACAGACCCAGTCCAGCCGAGGTTCGAACCTGCGATCCAGCGACGTTCTTGCTGTGAGGCAACAGCACTACCTACTGCGCCACTGCGTTGCCTGGTTAAAGATATTTGACAGAGAAATCAAACTTTCACAATTGGCAGATGATACTGCATTGTTTCTGAAAGATAAAAATCAAATTAAAACAACCCTAGAATATATTTCCAAATTCACAAAAATCGTCTGGTCTAAAATTAAATCTTCACAAATGCGAAATCTTATTCATACATAATACTATAGACTTATCTATTGAAAATATTCCTGTTAAAGACTCTGTGAAATATCTTGGAATCTTTATTTCTAAAAATAAAACTGCTTGTGAACAGTTAAATTTTGTGTCAAAAATTCAGAAGACTAAGTGTATTTTAAATAATTGGCTGCAAAGAGATCTTACAATTTTTGGAAGAGTTTTACTATCCAAAGCTGAAGGCCTATTTAGACTTCTTTATCCTGCTCTTTCTATGCATGTTAGTGATGTAATTTGCAAAAATAATAATAAATCCTTCTTAGATTTTATATGGAAAAATAAAACTTACAAATTAAAAAAGGACGTTAAATCAGGTAAAAGAGTAGACGCTGGCTTAGAGATGATAGATTTTTTTGATATTAACAATACATTTAAACTTAATTAGTTAAGAAATTGTTTAAAATATGGAAACTCAATGTGATTCTTTATCCCTCAATATGTCTTTCTTTCAGAAAATTTCAGCAACTATATCATCCTGGAAAATTGCCATTTAAATTGTCCAAATTTCACCAGCAAGTATTATTAACTTGGAATATTTGTTTTCAGCATAACTTTTCTCCACATAAAATCCTATTATCGAACTATTTTCTCATTACCTCCAGAAACAAATCTTTATTTTTACATAAATGGTTTCAAAGAAACATATATTTTGTTACAGATTTGTTCTATGATAATGGAATCATACTCTCTTATGAAGACTTTTTGAGGATACATAACTTTCCAATGCCTTTTAAAGAATTTTACCAAGTGGTTAAGGCTATTCCACCTGGTTTAATACAACTAATTAATAATCACCTTTCTTATGGATGCGTTAAAAAGATACTCCCAGAATTAAAAATTGACGGTTTTGATATACTTTCTCAATCATATAATAATAAAAAAATTAGACAATGGTTTCAATCTAAACACAAGCAAAAAACAGAAATGTGTGCACATCTAAAAAATCTTGAAGGCAGGTGCTCGATCAAAAATAAACACTGTAGCAAAAGATCAAAAGAAAATCGGCACTGCCACTTTAGCTCTCAAAAGTCTTTAATACATTGTTTCGACCAACATGGTATTCATCAGGTAAAAATTCATTTGTTCAAATTCAGAACATCAAATTCATTCATTCATGCATTCATTTTCTTTTCGGCTTAGTCCCTTTATTAATCCGGGGTCACCACAGCGGAATGAACCGCCAACTTATTTAGCAAGTTTTTTTACACAGCAAATGCCCTTCCAGCCGCAACCCATCTCTGGGAAACATCCACACACACTCATCCACACTCATACACTACGGACAATTTAGCCTACCCGATTCACCTGTACTGCATGTCTTTGGACTGTGGGGGAAACCGGAGCACCCGGAGGAAACCCACGCGAACGCAGGGAGAACATGCAAACTCCACACAGAAACGCCAACTGACCCAGCCGAGGCTCAAACCAGCGACCTTCTTGCTGTGACCTTCTTGCTGCCCACATCAAATTCAATATTCTAAAATTTAAAACCAGAAATTCAGATCGTGAAATTTAGTTTCAGCAGAAAGTAGGTCAGGGGTCATCAACAAGGAAGAATAGATGATCACCAAAAAGTTCAACTAAGCATTTTGGCCAATCACAGAGCTGCGCGAGTTTACTGGTGTATATGAGGCTCAGGAGGACACAATTCTTCTGCAAACTGACTATTGGGGGTCAGCTATTTCAGTAGTTTGTGTAATATTCACACACATTCACACTCATACACTATGGACAATTTAGCTTACCCAATTCACCTGTACTGCATGTCTTTGGACTGTGGGGGAAACCGGAGCACCCGGAGGAAACCCACGCGAACGCAGGGAGAACATGCAAACTCCACACAGAAACACCAACTGACCCAGCCCAGCCGAGGTTCGAACCTGCGACCCAGCGACGTTCTTGCTGTGAGGCAACAGCACTACCTACTGCGCCACTGCGTTGCCCATATATATATATATATATATATATACATGCTTCAGTGAACCAAATTCATATTCATTCAATTACATCTCATTGGTTAATCAATTTTATTTACGTTTTTAGTGTTTTGAGAAATAAACAGCTGATTCTGACCTATACCTCAGATAGGTTATTTCAGCAGACACAGGCCTCTTATACCTTTACCAAAGTCACATTTAAGGACTTTTCAGTTCTTTCCAGGTGCATTTTCAAACTGTCACAGCATTTAACAACTGTGGTAAATGATATTTTTGCATGCACACACTTCTTCATCAAATTATATAGTACAGCATAGCATATAGTATAGTATTTTAAGGAATTATTTTTTAATGAAATGTTTGCCCAAAGCCCATTATCAACACTGAAATGCTGCCTTTTTTAAATATCATCTATTCACATCTAAGATGTCATATTTAACCTTACATTTATACGTATTCAGATGAATGATCTGATTTTTCCATCTATTTAAAAATATCATATTATTTTTGGCTAAAATACATTAAAACCAAAATGTCTAATAGACCAATTACCATGTTTGTAAACATTCAGGATGCGCGCGCAGGGAGGTGGCAGAAAAAAACCAAGAGCGCTAGCATTTACAGTGAGGGAATGACATCCGATGCGGTACAGAGTTTGTTGTTGTCTTAGAAATAAGATATATTGATTACATATTATATATATTATTTACATAATGCTTTCAGCGCATTATAACAGCTTGTCACCCAGTGATAAGCACAGTTATTTGGCAAAAATTTACGTTAAAGTAAGCGGTGTGGTCCATTTGTGATAGCACCCTCCCAATGGAAGACGAAATGACCAAGCATCCAGCCCGAAATATACAATCTCATTGAAGCACCAAGGGATTTTACAAGAGAGAAGTTAAAGGTCTACAAGTGTTTGGATGCCAACAATTGTGTTCTGTGTGGTCATGTGCAAGAAATAATGTTCCCTGATTACCAGATTCAAAACTATGTAGTGCTAAAAACCGAGGTTCTGCCGAGCCAAAGACAAGGAAAAAAAAAGACGGAGCTAATGTTATACAAGGCCTGGGTAATCATCAACAAGCAGAACAACTGCATTCTGACAGCGAATTACACCTGTACGGCAGGCTCAGGGTATGTGAACTTACACATAGAGGTAAAGTTGGTTTTATATTTGCACATTCAGACTTTCTCCTTAATATAATTTTATAAAAGTATTATCTGCAAACTCTTAATAGCGAAATCATATTAGCAGCGAATGACTATCAAAGTATAACATCGTTCACAGTCAAATAAACAGTGTTAATGTTGTTTTCAAGTCACACTTGCAGGTTATTGGGAGTGTGTCACAAGTTGTCACTAAATGAATGTGTGAATATAAAACCAACTTTAATAACTTACACTTTCACGTTTCATTCTAAGCAATCAGTGTCTGCAGTTTAATTAACCATATGTAACTGTTTTGCCAAAATCATTGCTGCAACCAAAAACAAGTAATGTATATGATTCAGCATAGCCTGAACTTACCTGATATAACATGAGAACTGCGAGTCGAGCATTTCTAATTAGGTCGTCACATCATTCAGCTCCCTTTTAGCCAAAGACGTCCGCTGTCGGCATTGAAAGCAGTGTGATGTATGGTAAGTTAAAGTTCAAGGTAAAGTTAAGTTTTTTCTATTTTTTTCGAATTTGGCATCCTACCGTATAACCCCACATGTTTGCTATTGCAGCCGGTCTTTTTTTTGCAACCGTCTATAGGTGGGGCCAAATCTCCATCACTAGATGCGTTCGACTTCATGCAACGATGCGCAGAACGATCGAAATCTGTCTTAAAGCGGTGCATGCTGATTAGAAATTTTGTCCGGATCGATGCTGCGCCGACACCACGTGAACAGGGCCGGCGCGTCCATTGAGGCGACCTAGGCGGCCGCCTAGGGCGGCATAATAATGAGGGCGGCAAATGCGCCCCACCCCCCAACCCAACTGACTTTCATCCGCAACATCATCAACACAACACTGGCATAATAGGGGTCTGGCACAATAGTGAGGGCGGCAAACACGCTCTGCCGCCCAACCCAACGTACTGACTCTCATCCGAAAAAAACTGAGTGAGAGAAAAAAAAAAACAGTGATAGGAAAATAAATATATATATATTTTTTAAAGTTTTTGCGTTCCCTCGCAAAAATGTTTTTCCACAAACACTTCCTGTTCACTTCATACATGTCAACCCTCCCGTTTTTGCCTGGATTATCCCGTATTTTACAATTCTATCCTGCTATTATCATATCATTCAGTATCAGCAAATGCATGTATGAGCCAAAGCCAATGACTGATATAAGTGCTGACTGACAGAAGCGCTCCGTATGATAAACTGATCCCAGATCAGCTTCTAAAAACAGTGAAAACACCATTTAAAGTGACACCTCTGTTATGAGGTGTGAAGAGCAGCAAATGAATCTCTTGTTTTGTATTTGATAACAGTGGTGTCACTGTAAGAATGCACAGATCTATAATGAAAGAATTCCATTGCTTTCGTAACTGTTTGTGCATTAGTTTGTCATTAGGTGTGTTAATAAAACACGCAGGACGGACATGTTTACATATTATTAAGAGTATTTGTCTTGTTTAAACATACACCCGAATATCCCCAAACGACCTGCACTTTGGCTCCTCTTTAAATGCCGTGTACAGAAGCTGATCTGGGATCAGTTTATCATACGGAGCGCGTCTGTCAGTCAGCGCTTATACCAGTCATTGGCTCATACATGCATTCGCTGATTCAGAGGTTGCATATGAAGGGTGATGACCAACGCACAGCTTTAATAGAAAGAAAGTGAATAAAGACATTTTTATATTCATTTCAGCATGCATTCAAGATTAAAATACATGAGAAATATGGCAAAATACTGAATGAAATGATGATAGCAGAATAGAATTGTAAAATACGGGATAATCCAGGCAAAAACGGGAGGGTTGACATGTATGAAGTGAACAGGAAGTGTTTGTGGAAAAACAGTTTTGCGAGGGAATGCAAAAACTTTTAAAAATTTTAAATATATTTTCCTATCACTGTTTTTTTTTCCTCCCACGCATTTTTTTTCTCCCACTCAGTTTTTTCCACCATCACGTCCCTTCCGGGTCTCCTTAAGTTTTCACTTTCGGGTTGAGGGCGGCGTGATAGTCCTTTGCCTAGAGCGGCAGTTCGGCTTGCTCCGGCCCTGCACGTGAATATTTATATTCACCGTTGCATTTAGGGAAACTCCTGAGGTAAATAAGTGAGATCTCTGAACTTTAATAATAAACCTATATAAAATGCTGCGCTTCCCACCTCCAGTCGCAATGACTTCTGGGACTTCTAGAGCGAGATTGGTGCTGAAGTCTGCATCGGTGCGTCCTCGATATCAAGAACACATCCGGGAAGTTTCACGCGTCCTCTGTTCTTGCGGTCTTGAGTAATGGAACTGAACTTTGGCAGCTAATTATGACGTTACACGAGAACACGAGAACATAAGACCGCTGAAGAACGCATATTGAGAAACAGCCAGCGTCAGGCCATGCAGCATCTGAAGAGCGACTGTTCAAGCTTTGATGACGACACCGATATTACACGATTGGCCGAGTTCACCGCATGACAACAACCACGTGTGATTCAGGTTTATTATTGGACAACTTCCGTCTCACAAATTTCAAAACAAATAATTAATTTTTCATACCTCTCTATCTTGTACACATCATGCCTATTAAAAGACTCCAAATGTTTTACTGCAGTAATCATCTTTTGTTAAATAATCTGGTTATAAAGGCTAGCTTGTTTGCACAGGTTTATTTTCGACCTTTTTTTATACAAAGTATTTACTGCATTCAGCTCCATGAACGATTTAAATGATATATTTTAGTAAATAACCTAAATATTAACTCAAATAAGTCTTACAGACTTGAAATAAAATAATTATCATCATTGATCCTGACACCCCTATAAAGGTTTCTTATCAAATTAAGTTAAATAACTATTTTATTAAAAAATTATAAAATTATTCTATGATTATAAAATATATATTTTTTATTTCCTGTCTAGCCGTTTATACCTGCTCTTTCTGGGAAACTTCTACTTAAAGTGTAGCTCACTTATTTTAGGAATGTCCTTTTGTTCAATCTTTTTGAATAAAGTGAATTAAAATGCTTTTTATTGTCCAAAATATTCTTAATCATTGTTTAAGACTTAATCAAAACACCTGTAGAAGCGTATATTTTGGTCTGTGGTTCTGACGCGTTTGTTGCTTGAACGGGTCGATAATAAAGTGAAATGTCCATACCTTTTGGGAATAAAGTTGGATATTCCAATCCATTTATTGTCCATTGTGTCAAAATTAAAATTGTAAACATCAAAACAAATATTAGTCCGTTCTCCCATCCATGACGGTCAAAAAGTTTGTTTGACCTTCTTCTACCCGGCTCAGCTCGTCGTGAGCAGGGCATAAATACCTTATGCACCCTCTAGTGTTGCAAAAGAAAATTGCAACCCATAAATGGCTCCAACACCTTTTTTGGGTTTTACACTAATATATATTGTTAAGTTTTATTTAAGTGTAAATAAATGTAAACCCCTTTTTAGCATATTCAAACAAGAAGTATTAGCCTAGAGCAAGGGTGTCCAATCTCGTTGATCACCGGCTGCAGCTGTGCTTCATGTCGAACGCACCTTTTGTCACTTAAGCCGCGGTCACACTGGACTTTACTCCCCATAGACTTCCATTCATACTCACTCGAATGCGTCAGACCGGAAACGCAGGGTCATGCGTCGAGTTTCACATTTCGCTGCGGTGCAAAGTTCAAACTTGGTGAACTCTGACCTGCGAAATCGCAACACTTGACTACATGAGACCAATCCAGGAAAACATGACCTCTCTGAACAGAAATTTAAAACATGGAGCAATCGCTTGCTTTTTTTAATGTCTAATCATCTTGTTTCATCCCGCGCCTTTTCGCAGCGCCGTACGACAGAATTTCGCAAGCTCAAACTCTAGTGTGACTGCGGCTTTAAAGGGCCACGAAACCCCCCTGTCTCAGCAGGGTGTTTTCACACCCTAGTTTGAAAAAAGTCAGAAAAGTGGGCGTGTCCAGCTCTGGGAGTGTGGGAGTGTTGGGGGAGGGAAAGAGGGAAGGACTTGCAAAAAAGGGAGTTTCCAAACACACAGACGCAGTATGTTTGATACCGCACGGCGAATGGGAGAAAAAAATCCTCCGCATTTCTCTGCAACTTACTGTATGTACTCGGTAGGGTAGCGTCAGAAAGCCGTGTGTGTATAGACTATCGTGTCACAAAATGCAGCGAAAATCCTGCACGACGGGAATAGTTTGTGTTAACATGTTTACACTGGGAGAGCAGCATTTACAGCAGATCTTTCAGTCTATAATATTGTACTATAATATTGCAGTGATATTAACATACTGTAAACTTAGTAACTAAATCATTTTGACCATGGTATGTCTTTAAAAATCGAAAGAGCACTGCTGACGATACAAACTAACTTTGCAATCTGGGTTAAACAAAGAGCACTGCACAAACACTTTCCAAATCTGTAGACAGACAATCACACTGGAACTGTGTCTTATTATTAAAAGGAGACGAGCGGCAAATCCGGATTTCACCATTTCCAGATGCAAAAAGCTCTCGGGTAAAAAATGTTCCTTACAAACGCGTTTCTGTCGTGTGCACTGTAATCCACACGTGAGTCCAGCAGCTCTCTCATAGAGGGAAAATGAAAACAAAGCCTTCGTTGCAGCACACTAATAAATGCAACACCGATGACCCGTGTCTCCAAATTTTAGTTCTTTCACTTGTTTTGGCAACACAACGTGGCGTCTCTCTGCCGTCTGAACACAGTAAACAGGTAAACAGTCTCCAAAGCTATCATGCATATTAATGAAGTTTCACGTCATACACAATAGAGCGGCTGATTGGTTTGAAGCACGTCTTTGTCATGAATTAATGCCGCACACTCAGATACGTCACAATGTTCTCGAAAAGACAGATAGCCACTTTCCACTCTGGATTTACACCTAAGTATCTCATGGCCGTGACGTAGCTTCAAAAGTTCGTTTCAAACCGGAAGAACGAATTTGCTCAAAATAACGCAAAAACAACCAATTTTCATTTTTTAGTGCAATATATGTGTCCTAATAGTGTTTATAGCAGCGTGGGACACAGATATGACTGTCAACAGCTCAAAAAATGTGTTTTGGTGTTTCGTGACCCTTTAATTGTTCATTCAGATTCGTTCAAATCGGCTCCTTTATAGATGAATTAAGTGACTCACTATAAATCACTCGCTCAGAGATTTCTTGTTAACCTCGTTTGTTAAGTGTTGTGAATAGTGTACAGGAAAAGCCACTTGATGAGTTTTACAACATAATGTTTGTTTTATGTGACCCGAAACCGAAAGCAGCTTTCCCTATACTTAAAATTAAAATACATATGAGTTAATTTTACATAGCCGATACGTATATTCTGAATTTCTTCATCTTCAAAACTTGAAACTGTATTTTTACAAACTGGATATCTGCAGTCTGAATTCAGAACACAAAAAATCTGAAGTTTGAAAATGCGTCTATAAAAAATTCAACCTTGAAAAATTCAGTTGTCTTAAATTTCAGATGTTCAATATTCAAATTAAGAAATTCAAATTCAAAACAAATTTTAACAGCATATAAAAATTCTGATTAATTAAATTACAATTGTCAATAATTCAAATTAACACAATTCAAATTCAGATTGTTTTGGCATATTTTTAGCTCCATACTATGGTATTAACAGAGAGGACTGCAATGGAAATAAGGGTTTTTATCATCGACAGTTTACTGGTCATGTAGTTTAAGTTGTAAACTTGGAGGTGGCGTATACAAAAGATACTTGCTATTTTTTATTTATGTTTTTATTTTTGCTTGTTTTATTTAACCTGTCAAATAAAATTCCATTTAATTAAATGCAAAACAATGGTAAACATGACAAAAGTTTTAATCCATAAAAGAGTTTTTATTGAATCCATGCTTGTAATACTCTATTAAAGTTGTGATACTCTGATTAAATCCACTGGAAACAGGAAGTAATGTGCCATAAGGAAATAGTGTGTCAAAACACACAAATACATTCTTGGCAATTTGAGAGCATAGGATTGTAACAGTGGACTCGTACCAGGTCTGAAAGTTTTACATATCAAGAAGTGATGTTTTATAAACAAATTTGCAGATGTTTTGACAAGGTTAAATTCATCATTGGCAATCATTCTATTACTCAATCAGCATAGGACCAAACCCTAATAAATAATCAAGCATTATCTGA
Organism: Danio kyathit; assembly: GCA_903798195.1. Taxonomy (NCBI): domain Eukaryota; kingdom Metazoa; phylum Chordata; class Actinopteri; order Cypriniformes; family Danionidae; genus Danio; species Danio kyathit. The sequence continues at coordinate 35,499,374 of LR812525.1, read as the reverse complement.
TGTGTGTAGCCAACTAGCTCAAGGAGGAAATATTAAGAATTAATCATAATTAATTATATTAAATTATAATATTTAGATAGGCTATACACTTAAATTAACATCTTTGGAGGAAGTGTTTATTTATTAAAATATTTATTTCTGGGTCATATTAAATAACCTTGTTAAAATGTAAAACTAACAGAGCAAAAGTGGCATGATTAGGGACACCAGTTATAAGCAAATAATAAGCAACTTCAAGTGTGATACAAATAAGGCTTTATTAACTACAATAAACACAAACTAATCTAACATACACAAATTCAGTTGGTTTAAGAAAAGTCTGTAAAGAATGAAGAAAAAAGCATGAAGGTATAGCAATATTTGATATTCAGTAGATCCACAGACTGAAGGAATCATCAGTTTCATAATTCAAACCGCTTTGCAGAAAGGTTTAGATGATATTTAATGTATCTGTTACATAGACTAAGTTTGATACGTTGCAGGCTCCAGTTGATCTAGCCTGAAGTTAGTTGATGAGAGAGAACCAGTTTGAGTCTGATGTTTTTTTCTGTTTTCACTGCTTTCAGTCTCTTAATGCACAGCACAACAAGTAAACACAACTTCCATAAGAATGAATTGGAAATGCTCTCTGATGTACTCACAATGTGCGCAGAGGAAATATGCTGTCAGCCCTCTTATTATTCCACCTCCTAACCATCTCTCCTACAATTGGCCCACAACCTCTTCGTCCAGTTCTTGTGTTAGGGTCCTTCACTGGCAGCTTAATTTCAGACACCCGCTCCCCATCCATTGCTCCAACACCCATGGCCAATATACAGTACTGTAGGTCTGAGGCTGCCTACCACAGTTGTTGCCTGTCCCAGCTGCTAATACCACAATGAGGCTCCCTTCAGGATCTGATGCCAGAGATCCCTTCACTTTTTTTCCATCTATCATTCTGCTTTTAACTCTGGCGGTGTCAAAAAACACCATCAGTTTAACATTTTCACATTTTGTCCTTACACAGCCACGCGTCTTTCCATCCCACAAACTCCCTCACCCTACACTTAAATATCTACATTTCCCTACTGATACATACTTTGCTTCTAATTACTCCATAATTTACTCACTCCCAAGTTATACTGAATGTAAAGACATTTCTTCAATGAACATTGTCAGAGTAGTTTTTAATTTTAATCTGCTTCTTTCATGCTGTATAATGGTGTGCGGTAGTGGCACATAAATGCACATAAATGCATTGTAAAACTAACCAATTTGCAGCTAGAGTGTTAATGTGTGTCTCCTATGAAGCATATTGATGTGTTTTTGTAAGAAAAAAAAATCAAATTTTAAAATTAATTTTAATCTATTTGATGTGTGATACATAATGTAAGATGCATTCATAACATTTTATATACTATGCCTTTTAAGAATCCTGACAATAGTATCCATAAAACATTTGGAAACATACAGACTGGAACAAACGCAAAGTAAGATTGAACAGAACCCACTGTCTTTATTTAAACATTGTACATTTGTATACACTTTTGAACAGCGGGAAAAGGAAATGAGCAGATATGAGAGGTTTTAATTCTAGCAGAAGCTCAATAAATGATTAATATTAGAGGATAATTTCCTGTTTCAGTTCCAAACACCACGGCCATACATATTTGTTAATTACAGATGAATATAAAAGATATATAGTATATGCTAAACAAAAACATTTGAGCAAAAAAATGATTATGCAAAATTCTGTTGTAAATCACTGTGGTATATCCTGGAGAGAAGGATATAATGGGGGTCTTTATAGATTTTCAGCGATAAAAGAGAAGTACAGCTGCTTCGGTTATCTCTTTGGACGCACTCCATCCTGCATTAGTACCATAACCATCCCAATCAAAACCTGCAAAGTCGCCACACTGTTTAGGGGATGCGTCAGGAAAGTATCCACCTCCGCCAATACAGAACTGCAAGAATATGAGTACATTACTAAGAATTCACTTTTTAAAAATATAGTGGTGTTAAAAAAAGTATTATTTAAATTTTTCTGTGTGTGTGTAAAACTGTTTCTGAAAAGCCACACACCTTCAAGTTAGATACCAGAAAGAAGCTTTCTATGACACCTTTAAATAATCAAGAATATTTTTTAACTCACATGTTCAGTGTTACAGCTAGTCGCTTTAACTCCTGAGCAAAGAGCCAAGGCTGCTTTTTCATAATTGAAAACTCTGAATGTGATGAATCCAGGGTCAAAGTTTGCTGGAAAAACAATTGTTAAATTGAATATCTCATGAAGATGTGGTGATGCTTTATGAATAATATACCATCACTTTATCACATTCACTGTTACATGGTGTAGCTACTTTCTTATATTTGAATATTTGATTTATTGGATCAAGAGGAGTTGCCATACTTCTTGAATTGGGACCATACAGCAATTTGGTAGACTCTGCACTTCCAGTATCATACACTATTGGAACAGCAGGACCATTATCGACGCTGCATGAACCTAATCCAAACTTCACAGGGAATTTCTACAGAAATAAAAGATTAAAAAAAAAACAATTTCACAAAGATTTGCCTGTATATATATATTTTTTGAATGTGTCAAACTCAGAACTCAATAGCATCTAAAGTGTGTCTGGCCTTGAATAAAAAGGAAAAGGTTTCCTCCATGTTGGGTTAGGAAGCGATTTTCAGTGTGGTATCTCAGGATGGAGGCAGTAGTCCAACGCTCGAACACAATGTTATTAGGAACATGCCACACAGACACATCCTGAGCCGCAATATCGAAATATCCAGGATTCTGTGAAAGAAAGGAAACAGTCCATTCTTTGGATCATTACTCTAGTGTCTTTATTTTCCTATTATACTACAAGGGCTGTTGAATGCTTGATTCTGATTGGCTAATGAACATTCTTAATTGTGCATTTATTTTTTAGATAAACACACAGCTAAAGTAGTTCCAGGCCGGTCTTGACTGCATTACAGTTTCATATCACTACGCTGAATAATTTCAGTTATTTCACAACCTACAAAATCCAAACAATAAAACAAAATAAAAGGCTTTGGATGAGATGTCTCAAAGTGTGGTAAGCAGTCTTGCATTGTGACAACATCACCATCTTTAGTGTTCATTATTTGCTAACAATTCATTGACAGATCATCAGTTTTTCCTTTTTTAAACTAGGGAAAATTAATAATGTATACCTTATAATCGTCACTTGTAGAGGCCTCTACACTTCCAAATGTGACTGTATTTGCCCATGTCCCTTCACCATTAGGTCTGTTTTGGTCACTGCCCTGCTCACTAGACCAGCGGTCACCAACTGTACACTTTCCGTACATGTTGTCTTCATGAACACTGGCCACCAGCGTCCAGCCACCGCCAGCAGTGGTCATGTCACAGTATGTCTGGTAAAGGACTCCTTTTGAGGAGATCAGGTAGTACAGGCCATCTGTGTGATCAAAGCATTCCTCGGCTTAATCTTGTTGCATATATATATATATATATATATATATATATATATATATATATATATATATATATATATATATATATATATATATATATATATATATATATATATATATATATATATATACATAAATCTTAATGAACATACCATCGTAAACCTGATACTTGTCATGAATTTCTTTGCAGCTTCGGGCAGCATATTTAATTCTGCCCTGAAGTTTTGCTATTTCGAGATTGGGGCTGTCATCGCTGTTTTTGTTGCATGGTTTATCTTGATCATCCACTGCAATGTGAGACAATAAATACATAAAAAGTCATTTTTAAGATAAATTTGTTTCAGTCCAAACATATTATTGCAGATTACTTACAAAATACGATACTTGCAGCCTCACAGAGCAATAAATTCAGTGAGAGACTGAGAAGGATCCTGAAAAACATTTTGTTTTTGCGAAAAAGACAATCTGTGAATATAAAGAGAAAAGTTAATCTGAGTTATACTCAACACTGCAAAGCTGAAGTTGTCAAGTTTTGTTACAACGTTTGTTTTGTGAAAATTCACTTATTAAAAGCATTAATTATGTTTTTTGTATGTTTTTTAACATTAAGTTTTATTTGTATGGTTCAAGAATTCTCACAGGTTTTTCTTTATATCTTGTCTTGGGTTCCTCTCTTCTGAATTGGTGAGATCTGTTGATGCTTCTGGTTTAAGACTGCAAGAGTAAAATTAAGAGATAGTGAAGTTCAGTATTTATACATAATCAGAAGCGGAACACGGAAAACAAAGGAGATCTGATACTGACCTCTTGAGCTTAAACTTGTACCAAAAAAAATCAGTCATGGAATGAGGGAAATGAGGAATCTGTTGACCAAGACCATTATGAAATGAGTGAAACAATGAATCTTTGACCTATCATTTTACAATAATAAAAAACACAGAAGAGAAAGCATACTAAAGGCTTTTACAAGGTGTTGAATTTTGGAAAATCTTAGACAATAAAGGTCCACTGTCAGTTCGTCACCTTAGAATTATAAGGTTCTATCTGACATTTTTGTCAAACTTGAGTTATTGACATATTCCTTTTAAATGACAACTTATTTACATTCTGGGATGTTTTTTACAAGTTGTTTACATTTTAAGACTTTTTATTAAAAAAAAACAAATGTTACACACATACTGTTTGCTATGGCATGCAAAAACTTTGAAGCTCAATATCTCAAAATCGTTTAGAACGCAGATAGAACCTTATAATTCCAAAGTGACGAGTTGTCAATAATAAAGTGATAATATAAATCACAGATCAAGCCGACATTCATTCTCACACAGGCATCTTGCATTTAATCAGCACAGCAGATTTGTGTGACCAACAAGAACTTCTTGCACAATGTATGTGGGAAAATCTTGCCATAATGCAACATTCTCGATTGCGTGCACTCCTATTGAAATTACAAGATTTGTCCATGAAAATTCATTGTCCATGAAGATAATAATTGTATATTATCTGGTTTGTAGCAAATTAAACTCATCAAATTCTAATATTTAATTATGAATATTTGGGTCGACTTTATTGTTAATGGTAGCCGAATCAAAATTACATTAAATTGAACTGCTCGTCTGTTACAGCCTACAATTTACTCGTCTATTAATTCAAAGATCAAGTAATTTCTTGGCCTGGAAATATAATTAATCTTACTACATTAACAGATTAGTACAACCTGTAGCTTTATCTATGAGTTCAAGTTCTTGTTCTGTGTGTAAAAACAAGTGATCCGGATAGGCTCAAACGTTTAATAATAATTACAAAAAAGTACAGATAGCACATGTATTTTCAACATCCATGTACTTGAGTGAGAGAGAGAGAGGTTATGAGTTGGAATTGTCCAGAATATAAAGATTGGTTTGATGCCGAAAGTCTCTGAAGTTTGAAAAGGAAAAGCCTGGCCTCAGTTTGGGTGAGGCCTAAGGGCCTAGGTCACATTTTGGCTGGTGACCGAGTGAAGAGTGAAGAAGAGTTGAAGAAGAGGAACTGAAGAGAGTGTGAATTGGTCATGCCTTCCTTAAATGCTGATGTCACAACTCAGGGACTGAGTTGGCCGATAGGAAGTTGCCTTCTAACCAGTTTCATGGCCCTTTGTTCAATTCTAGTGATTTACATGTGCTTGTTGAGTAGAAATGTTAAAGATTTTATAATCTCAACATGCATTACAAGAACCAAAATACGATGCATACAATTGTTCTTTAAACCACATTAAGGTTGATTTATACGTGATGCGTTCGCTTGAGTGTGCGTGGCGAATGTGACATCATCGCAATGTTTGCGCAGGTTTGCTTTGGGTGCACGCGTCATGATTTCGGCTGGTGGAGTGCACAACATTTTTTGAGACTCAAGCGAACAGTTAGCCCAGTGCCGCATTTCATTTGAGTTGAATATGAAACACTTTAAAGAGATTATGTCTGAAACAGGTACGCCTGTATAGACATCTTTATGATCCGTCCATGCAGGATCCTAGGGATAACCAGATGACCAATAGTTCTTGGCTAGAAATTGCAACAGCTGTAAAAAAGGAGGAAAGTTTTTGTAAAAAAGTTTGAAAAACTTGAGGGATAATTTTGTTAAAGAAAAAAACAGAGGCCATGGCAAAGGTGGAGACACCGGTGGTTTTAATACACAATCACAGAAATATGTTTGTTGGTTTTTTGCCATTCATAGGTTTTACACTGATGTAAAAAACTATAATTAAGGAACAAATTATTTCTTTGATAAATGGAAAGGAATATATGAACCTATAAGTTTTCAAAATACTGATTGGTCAGGGATGTTGGACCATTTTTGCCTTTTTAGCATATAAGTAGAGGACAGAAACTAGCCAGACAGCAATGTGTAAATTGTGGAGTGGGCTAAATCTTAGAAAAAAAAGGTCAGTATGCCTGTGCTTGCTTTAGCAAAGTAAACAGTTCTTTTTTGACAGGGGTCTGGCTACAGACTCGGTGCAGTGCAATCAGAGCTGCATCCAATGCTTTTTAATGCGCTCACCCCACCCCTAACCCTACCCCTCACAGTGATGTCACTAGCTACATTGAGTGCATTCTGTCTGAGATTGTATCTCTGAGCAATGCAATCTCAGCTTGCATCATAAGGCTGCATCCAGATACTATTGGCTTTTTCTCCTAATTTTTATCACCAGCCAGAAATGTTTGTATATTAGTATGTATTATGTCACACACATAGTAAATATAACACAATGTAGTAGACTACTATATACTTTGAAAATAAAAAGTACAAACTTTTTTTAATATATATTTGCCTTTTCATTGAAGCATGACTTGCATGATTTTCATGCAGTGATTCAAAGCCTATGTAGATACAGTTGAAACCAGAAGTTTACATACACTGTATAAAAAGGCACATGACCATTTTAAAAAAAGTCAGATGTTAATGTGAGTAAACTTTTTCTCTTTTAGGTAAGTTAGGATTATCACATTTGTTTCTGTTATGTTTAATACCAGGAGGGACTGGTCCACTTCACAGCATAGATGGCATCATGAAGAAAGAACATTATGTAGAAATACTGAAGCAACATCTCAAGACATCAGCCAGGAAATAAAACTTGGCCACAAATGGGTCTTCCAAACAGACCATGACCCTAAGCATACTGCCAAATTAGTTAAAATGTGCTTTAAGGACAACAGAGTGAATGTTTTGGAGTGGCCATCACAAAGCCCTGAGCTCAATCCTATAGAAAATTTGTGGCCAGAGTTGAAAAAGCTTGTGCGAGCAAGACAGCCAACAAATCTAAATCAGTTACACCAATTCTGTCAGGAGGAATGGGCCAAAATGCCTTCAAACTATTGTGAGAAGCTTGTGGAAGAATCCCCAAAACATGGGGTGTCCAAACTCGGTCCTGGAGGGCCGGTGTCCTGGAGATATAGCTCCAACCCTAATCAAACACACCTGAACCAGCTAATCAAGCTACTAGAAACTTCCTGGCAGGTGTGTTGAAGTAAGTTGGAACTAAACTCAGCAGGAGTTTAAAATTAATTAATGTTTATTAAAATTGATAAAAAATTCTCTAAAAAAAATTCTCTCATTATTCTGGCATTTAGTAAATGTAAACAATTTGGGTAATCCTAATGGACCTAAAATAGTTAATGTTTAGTATGATTTACCATCAGACTTTTTTTTTTTTTTTGGCCTTTTTTTTAGATAGGACTGTATTGAGACAGGAAGCGAAGTTGGAAAGAGAGAGGGGGGTAGGGAAATGTCCTCGAGCCTCAGCTGGGTCAGTTTGCATTTCTGCAACAAAAGTAAATTACATTTAAAATTATCTGTAAATATCTATAACTTTTTATCCCAATTTTTTTTTTTTTGTTCCTTGCAATTCTGGTTTATTTTTTACTGTTCTCTTCTGAGTTCTCAGTTTGCTGAATTGTGACTTTAGTTCTCACATGTGTGAGATATTTATATATATTTGTAGAGTAACCCTTGTTCTGTTGTCATTAATATGTTAATAAATTGTCTGAGTTATGAACAAAAGCAAGTGATGCAACAAAGTTTGATTTAAAAATCCTGAATGATTAGAAAAATCTTAAAAACCTGAATGATATTAATGATATGACAGCATAGTTCAGAAAACTTCCTACTTCTATGTTTATCCCTCTGATTTTACAGTCAGTTTCTTTTGACCGCCCACTGTTGTTTTAAAGAATATCTCAACGGTGAAAGCATCAAGTATAAAAGCTTCGTCCGTTTCGCAAGGTGCAACAACAAGTGAAAGTATAAATCACCCTTTAGCTGTGCATACATACCAAACGCTTCTGTGATGTTGTTTGAGTGTAAGTTGTTACCTTACTTCACAATACTTTCAAGGATTTTACTACAAAGAAGATTGATATACCACCAGTACAGTAAATCATCAATAAACACAATTTAGCACAGACAGAGCATTCTACCTACAGTAGGTCACAAGGAACATGAACAGACACACACAAAAACATTGCATACATTCTAGAATGTAGTAATGGCTGTTTTAAAAAGGTCCAGTTCTGTAAAGGCTTTGAGGCTCGACTATCAAGATGGTTTGTGTGGTAACTCTAAGTTGGGTGTAAGCTCTTATCACCACCCGGTGGGAAAAGTTTGTGGGTTTCCAAGAGCTGCTTAAAGAGTTTATATCACAATGAAATATGTTTGATCTTCCTCCATCTCTTACAGGTTCCTTATCATTCCCTTGTGGAGTTCCACAAGATTTTTAAGCCCATTATTATGAAAGATAAATTGCAAAAGGCTCAAAATAAATTTACTCAATTTGCCACTAATTTGAATAGTTAAAAAAATTCATCCTAGAACACATTTGCTTAAAGAATGGTTTAAAGAAATAGTTATGTTAACTGTGAATAGAGTGTTTTATAAATAGGGTATGACATCTTGAAATATTTAATAAAATGGTTCCAAGTTATTTAGTAAATTATGTTTAAAAGGTGAGGCAACAACAAAGGGTTGGAATTTTAATATTTATTTATTTTAGTTTAAAACTTTAATGGGGAGAAATATTCACTAATGAACTTATGGGGAATAAATTGGCTAAATCAATCAAAGAAACAAAAGACAGGGTATTTTTAAAAAGCGGTTAAATATGATTGTTTGATGATGCTATTAGCTTGTATGGTGGGTTATGATGTGTTTTATAGCTTGTTTGTATTGTGAATTGTTTTTGTGCTGTTTTAATTTGGACTTAATGTTTTGGTTTATACAAAAACTCTTCAGGACTTTGTAGCCTTTCTTTGTGTTAAAAGCAAGAACTGTAATGGAAATAAGCCAAGGGTTTTTATCATCGACAGTTTACAGGTCAAATACTTTTAAGGTGTTTACTTGGAGGTGTATATGTGGGTATACAAGTTTTGTTAAACAAGGATTGTTAAATCTGTCATATAAAAATCCATTTAATTACATTCAAAACAATGGTAAACATGACAACTTTAATCCTAAAAAAGAGTTTTTATTGAATTCAAGCTGACTTGTTTAAGAGTGTATGATTTAGGGTAAGTACTGCACAGAAATCCTTTGTGTTACTCTGATTAATTCCACTGGAAACAGGAAGTAACATGCCATAAGGAAACAGTGTGCCAAAACACACAAATGCAATTTGAGAGCATGGGATTGTGACAGGTAGACGCGTGCCAGGTCTGAAAAGCTTCACGTGCCCAGAACTGGTGTTTTATAAACTCATTTTGTGAGGACAACATGCAGATGTTTTGACAAGGTTAAATTCATCATTGGCAATCATTCTATTATCCAATCTGCATAAGACCCAACCCTAATAAATACTTAAGCATTATCGGATGTGCAAAGCAAGCATTGAAAATTAAATTGAGATTGACAGAAGTTAAAGAAAGAATGCTAAAATAGGTTAAGCATTTCTGTGTGGAGTTTGCATGTTCTCCCCGTGTTTGCGTGGGTTTCCTCCGGGTGCTCCGGTATCCCCCACAGTCCAAAGACATGCCCTATAGTTGAACTGAATTGAAAGCTAAATTGGCCATAGTGTATGAGTGTGAATGCACGAGTGAGTAAGTGTTTCCCAGTGTTAGGTTGCGGCTTGAAGGGCATGCGGTTGAAATTCTGTGGTGATATGGTCATGAAGTAGAAAGAATTTTGTGCTTTAAAATTGTAGGTATATGGTTTGATAAGGAACTTACCTTTAAAACACTTATAACCTGCCAGTCCTACACCACCCAACCGGCTCTGAGCTAGAATCAAACCGGCAATTCTTTACATGGAAGTCAGTTGCTCTAACAAGGAGGCTAAAGACCATGGTTTCTAGCATCTGTCACTAGAGCACGTTTTGAGGTCAGAGGAGTGAAGTTTACCTGCATAGCACTTTGCTATCTGGCCTCCATTACGCACTCACTCCCTTTCCTTAGACTTAGTCCCCCTTTCTAAACAGAGACTGTTTAGACTGCATGTCACTGATGAGAAGATGACAGAAGTTTACTGTATGATGACCGAAATGGCCTTAAACACCCAGCAGGCACAAGACGTCAACACGACATCAAATTGACGTTGTACCCCAACGTCGTGGGGACGTTGCATTTTGTTTGGAAATATAAATCGGGTTGACGTCAGAACTCAACGTCAGGCCGACATCAATGTCCAACATCCAACCTAAAATCAACCAAATATCAACGTCTAATGATGTTACAGCTTGATGTTCTGTGGACGTAACCAATATGACGTCTATTAGATGTTGGATTTTAATTGCTATACCTGACGAATAAATGTCAGTATTTAACGTCAATATGATGTTGGTTTAAGATGTTGGCTCGACGTTGGAATTTGGTCACTTTCTAACACAACCTAAAATCAACCAAATATCAACGTCATTTGATATTCATTAACGTTGTCCTTAGACGCTGGCTAGACATTGAATTTTGGTCACCTGACATCACAACCTAAATCTAACCTAATATTAACATTTTATAACGTTGTGTGCCTGCTGGTCAATGACTAAATGCACTACAGAATGTTTATGTTTACACACATCCACAAATTACATGTAAATGCATCAGCTTTTTACAGCGTAATACTCACTACTCTTGAGTACTTTTAAAAGAGCTACTTTTTACTTATACTTTGAGTAATATTTACAACAGATACTTTTACTCGCACTACGTTTTTAGGCAAGTAATGGTACTTTTACTTAAATATGATTTTTCAGTACTCTTTCCACCACTGAAAGCACATGAGGTGTACCTGAGGTGATCATTGTCAGTTTTCTGTTGTTCAGCTGCAAGAAAAAGAAGCCGTTTCTAATATATCAATTGGAGGAGTTGGTTAGAACAAAAACTCCTTTTAATATGGAAAATATTCCTTCTATCGCGTGCTGTTGCTTTTATATAGAACACGGTTTAAATCAGCCTTTAGGCTTGATCGTCACTCGCTCCTGTTGGTCGTCAATGGCAACCTGCACTTGAGATTGTTTTGATCCAGGAATGCAATACCTATTTCAACCACTGGGTGTTAAACTTACATAGATATTGCACCTTTAAATATCTCCATTTCAATACCAATACACTCTCTGCGTCTACGTATTTCAGGATTTACTCATCCTTATCCTTGATGTATAGGAATTTCTTCTTACCCACGAACATTGTCAGAGTAGTTTTTAATTTTAATCTGCCTCTTTCATACTGTATAATGGTATAGAGTAGTCGCTTCCAAAAGCACATAAATGCATTGTAAAACTAACCAATTTCCCGGTAGAGTGTTAATGTGTGTCTCCTATGAAGCATATTGATGTATTTTTGTAACTAAAATTTTTCTGATCTTCAAATAAATTTTTATCTATTTTATGTGAGATGCGTAATGTAAGATGCATTTGTAATATTACGCCTTTTAAGAATCCTGACAAAAGTACCTATAAAACGTAGATGGAAACATCTAGACTGGAAGACAAAACGAAGTCAGACTGAACAGAAGAACCCACTATCTTTATTTGATCACCATACATTTGTATTCACTTTTGAACAGCAGTAAGAAACATAAACAATGAGAGGTTTTAGTTCTAGCAGAAGCTCAATAAATGATTAATATTAGAGGTTGATTTTCTGTTTCAGTTCCAAACACCACGGCCATACATATTTGTTAATTACAGATTAATATAAAGGGATATATAGTATATGCTAAAGAAAAACATTCAAGCCAATAATTGCTTTTGCAAAATTCAATTGTAAATCACTGTGGTATATCCTGGAGAGAAGGATAGAATGCTGGTGTTTATAGATTTTCAGCGATAGAAGAGAAGTACAGCTGCTTCTGTTATCTTTTTGGACGCACTCCATCCTGCATTAGTACCATAACCATCCCAGTCAAAACCTGCAAAGTCCCCACACTGTTTAGGGGACGCCTCAGGAAAGTATCCACCTCCGCCAATACAGATCTGCAGAAATATAAATGATTAAAAATCCACTTTTAAAAAATATATTGGTGTAGAAAATGTACATTTTTAATGTATTACTGTAAATGCATCTCAGTTTCTGTGCTCTACATTATGAATTATTGACGTTGGTGAGTATCGGTGTTACCGTCTCCAGCTGGAATGCCTACGAGCCCCACTAGAGGGCATGGGGTCTCATTTATGAACGTGGCATACACACAAAACAGACTGGAATATAAGCACCACACACACCTTCACTCAGTCTTGTATCGTGGTATGTGTATTTCTTAGCCATTCTTTGTTACCCAGATTGTTTGACCAACAACCATCATGTCACAAATACTTTCTATAGATATTGATTTAAGTAATCAAGAATAGTCTTAACTCACATGTTCAGTGTTACAGCCAGTTGGTCTAACACCTGAGCAAAGAGCCAGGGCTGCTTTTTCAGTATTGAAGACTCTGAATGTGATGTATCCAGGTGCAAAGTTTGCTGGAAAAACAATCATTAAATTAAATATATCTCAGGATAGTGATGCTTTGTAAATAATATACATCACTGAATCACATACACTGTTACATGGCAAAAAAAAATATTGGATCGTGGTGTAGCCATACTTCTTGTATTGGGACCATACAGTAATTTGGTAGATTCTGTATTTCCGGTATCATACACTATTGGAACAGCAGGACCATTATCGACGTTGCATGACCCTAATCCATACTTCAGAGGGAATTTCTATAGAAGTGAGAATAAAAATATTTTCATAACAATTTGCCTGTATTTGGGCAAATTTAGCAAAACTCATAACTGGTATTTACCTGACCTTGAACAAACTGTAAAGGTTTCCTCCATGTTGAGTTAGGAAGCGATTTTCAGTGTGGTATCTCAGGAAGGAGGCAGTGGCCCAATTCTCCAACTCACTGTTATTAGGAACATGCCACACAGACACATCCTGAGCCGCAATATCGAAGTATCCAGGATTCTGTGACAATAAGGAAACGGACCGTTCTTTTGATCATTACTCTAGTGTCTTTATTTTCCGATTATACAACAGGGGCTGTTGACTACTTGACTTTGAATGGCTTATGAACATTTTTAGTTTTGCATTTATTTTCAGATAAACACACAGCTAAAGTAGTTCCAGGCCAGTCCTTACAGTTTCATATCACTACGCTGAATAATTTCAGTTACTTCACAGCCTACAACAGTCAAATATTAAAACAAAATAAAAGGCTTTAGATGAAATGTCTCAAAGTGTGGTAATCAGTTTTGCATTGTGATCACATCACCACCTCTTGCATTCATTATTTAATAATAATATACCTTATAATCGTCACTTGTAGAGGCCTCTACACTTCCAAATGTGACTGTATTTGCCCATGTCCCTTCACCATTAGGCCTGTTTGGGTCATTGCCCTGCTCACTAGACCAGCGGTCACCAACTGTACACTTTCCGTACATGTTGTTTTCATGAACACTGGCCACCAGCGTCCAGCCACCGCCAGCAGTGGTCATGTCACAGTATGTTTGGTAAAGGACTCCTTTTGAGGAGATCAGGTAGTACAGGCCATCTGTGTGAACAAAGCATTCCTTAGCTTAATCCTGCTTACTTATATTAAAAAATCTCTCTCTCTCTCTTTCTATATATATATACATCATGATGAACATACCATCATAAACCTTATACTTGTCACGAATTTCTTTGCAGCTGCTTGCAGCATAATTTGCAAATATTTCAGCATATTTAATCCTGCCCTGAAGTTTTGCTATTCCAAGGTTAGGGCTGGCGCCACCATTTTTGTTGCATGGTATTTCTTGGTCATCCACTGGAATGTGAGACAATAAAGACGTAAATGTTTTAATCTTATAAAATAAATTTGTTTTAGTCCAAATATTATTACAAATTACTTACAAAATACGATACTTGCAGCCTCACAGAGCAATAAACTCAGTGAGAGACTGAGAAGGATCCTGAAAAACATTTTTTTCCAAGAAGGACAATCTGTGAATGAAAAGAGAAAAGTTATTCACAGTTGCATCAACACTGCAAACTCAAATTACCATTCTTTTTTTCAGCGTTTTTGTGAAAGATCATTTACTATTTCTTTTTTTAAATTATTATTTTACATTTTGTTCTATTTGTATGGTGCAAGAATTCTTACATGTTTTTTCCCCTTTTGTTCTTCTCTTGGGTTCCTCTCTTCTGGGTTGGTGAGATCTGTTGATGCTTCTGGCTTTTTGATGAATCCAAGAATAAAATTAAGAAGCTTGGTATAGCCTATTTATACTTAATCAGAAGTGGAACATTAAAAAAAAAGATCTGAGACTCACCTCTTTTATATTAATCCAAGATTAAAGCCTATTAAATAAACATATAAAGAACATGCGTCATAGAATGAGTGAAATAAGGGTTTTATTGACCTAGAGATCATTCTACAAAAAAAAGCACACTGAACTTAAAGCATACTCAAATCTTTGTCAGGGTGTGGATTTTTGGCTGAAGTTCACAGACATAAAGGTTTATTGTTAGTTGTCACTCAAACATCTTTCTGTTAGACAATTCATTTGTATGACCAACAAGACTTTCTTGCGCAATGTACTGTTTGTGGGGAAATCTTGCCATAATGGAAAAATCTTGATTGTGTGGAGTTCTATTAAAATGACTGGATTTCTCCATGAAAATTCATAAAATAGCTAAATATGACAAACACACACTCAATAAATCACATTTGCTCTTTGTTCAAACTATTTATTTAAAATGAGATGAAACAACACAATGCTTGATTCTCTAATTTTTGGGGACAATCTAATAGTTCAATTAATAAAAATTTGTAAAAACAAACAAATTTATTCATTCATTTTCCTTCAGCTTAGTCTCTTATTTATCAGGGGTCGCCACAGGGGAATGAACCGCCTTTTCAGCCACAACCCAGTACTGGGAAACACCCAAACCCACTTACATTCACACACACACTCATGTGGGGGGAGAACATGCAAACTCCAGAAATGCCAACTGGCCCAGCCAGGACTCGAACCAGCAACCTTCTTGCTGTGAGGCGACAGTGCTAAACATTAACCGTGCTGCCCTAAAAACTAACAAGTTTACTTAATTCCTTCATGTTATCCCAACACAAATCAGCAAACCAACATTTTTTTACAGTGCAGTTTTAGCCCCAAAACAGCTTTTATTGAATTCAAGCTGATTCATTCAATAGTGCTTGATTTAAGTGATAGTTGATCAAAAACAGAAAATGTACTCACTATTTACTCTCCCTCAAGTGATTCCAAACCTTTATGAGAGTCTTTCTTCTGTTGAACCCTAAAGAAAATAGTTTGGAAAATGTTGGAAACCTGTAACCATTGACATTCATAGTTAAAACAAATATGGAGGTCAATGGTTATCAGCAATTTTTAAAATGACTACTGTTGTGTTTAACAGAGTGTTTAACAGAGGTGAGTAAATGATGGCAGAATTTTCTTTTTTTTTTTTTTGGTGAACTATCCCTTAAAGCATATACAGTAGCACTGAACCAAGTACCACAAACATGATGAAAGATAGAATTGCAATGGTTTGATTGATGCCACTAGAACCGAGAAGTAACGTGGCACAGGGTAACAGTGTGCCAAAACACACAAATGCATTCTTGGCAATTTGAGAGCATGTCTACGTGGCAGGTACACCTGTGAAAAGCCTTGTGTGCCCAGATATAGTGATATGCTGAGGAAATACAGTTAAAGTTAGTTTAATTATGTACAAAGTGTTTATTGATATACAACCTGTATGTATTTTTGCTTTTTAAATTGTTTATTGTCACATTAAAAGCAAATTAAGCAGAAACTGAGAAGTTTGTTTTAATTCGAAGAGTGTACAAATGTGTCCAAAAGGTTTGTAGACACTACAATATAAATGTATCATAATGTTTCATAATAAATTCTACCCACACTCGCACTTAAATACTTGAGCCAAATATACAGATATGATTAGCCTGATCTCACGAGGAAACGTAACTATTTTACGTTTTGTCAGTTTATAGTGGCTAATTCGTACCAGCCATCATGTAAAAGTAAATAATAAATAATCAAGAGCAAGGAGTGAGTGTGGGGATTGGTGTATTTCCAAACCCCACTCTCAGAGTCTCCCAACTAGCACATTCAGTGCTAAGTTTTTTTTTTAAATAAAGTTTAACTAAAACTCATTGGGAACTTTTGTTTGGTACTTTTTAGCGCAGGAACCACGTGACTGAGTTGTGGCGGTTAGGCTTTATTTAAATATGCTACGTTTATCTCGGTGTTTATCTCGTTGGCACAACGAGCTGTAATTAAACGATATAATTATTATAATTTCCTCTTTGCTTTTAAACTTTCTCAAAGTTCAAACAGAAGGGAAATAAAAACGCCAAAACAAAAATGCCAGAGGGAAACCAACAAACTGGTAAGACCTGAATCAGCAACAGCTAAATTACGTTAGCTGTTAGTCCAAAGTGACAAATTGGAGAGCTGATAGCTACTGATATTTAAACTGACACGATAATTTTGTTACCTGGTGTAATGTACTATTCCCTCAGCATACATTATGTTAACTATAACTTATTTATTTATTTGTTATATGTCAAGATGTCATCATAAAACATCCCTAACGTTACTCCACATAATGTTTTCATGTGGTGACCTGTGAAGTGTCTGTCGAACAAAATATTAGGCCTAAATAGGATTTAACCATACATATGGGATTAATCCAGCAGTTTTGGGGTAAAAAATAAAAACCTACAAGTAAATGAGAATTAATTGTTCAATTGTGATTTTGTGTACAAGACAAAGGAACCATTTTGGATCAGTTTTATCGTTACAGGACACACAAAAATATCTAGCATTACATTAATAGATAAATTGTATATGCTATAAAGATATGATATTTATATGATAATATTTTGTAAAGTAAATAAACCAAACTTCTCATTTTATAATTGACTGTAGTTGAACTTCATAGAATAAACTAGTAATTTAAAAAAAATAACTGGAAATTTGTAATGTTTTGCTTAAAACGTCAAAAAAGTATGTAATATTTAATGTTTTTTGTAGGAATAGCCAATGTGGCCAGATGCTGACTGTAATAGGCAAATGCCACAAGAGGGCAGTACATTTACTTGAATTGTTCCTTCAAATATCTTCAACTGGAGATTTTCCAAGCTACTTCCTCTTGGTGACAAACTGGTATGTATTTGTGTTAACAGGCTTTTAAATTTCATAACCAAGTCCCAATTCACTTTAGCAGAAAGTAATGTGTTGTGTCAAATGGCATGCTCTTGTGTATTTGTCATTTTAGTCATAGGTATTTTGTAACAGTGTTGACACGATAGACCACTGGCATACACACACCATGTCAACATTCTGACCCTCGGTTATTGTATTAGAGACCTTCAGGTCAACTACACTGATATGATCACAGTCTGAAAGAGCATGAATAATAGATAGTGTGCACTGCTGTGTGTTTTCGGAAGGTGGATGGTAGTAAATCATCACACGTGACAGTTTTTAATCTTCCAGATTAATGTCATTCTTCAAGATGCAAGGAGGAAAGAGTGATTAGTGTGCTTGACTTTGTCATTGCTCCTTTCCTTTATTGTTCTTCTCTCATATCCACATTTTCTTTTTGAAAGCTCCAAAAAAAAAAGGCATTCTTATTCTTTTTTTTTAATTCTGATATATATCTTACGATACTACCTTTTTTCAGTTCAGAATTTACTAAATCATGATTTGTAAGATTATAGGTTTCTCACGATATGAATTTCTCACGTTTGCCAGTTTCTAACTTGAACATGTAAGATATTCATGTAAAAAACAACATTTTATAAATTTTAGAAAGTTGCAGTTGCGAGAAATTGAGGAAAAAGTCACAATTGAAGTAAATCATAAAAAAATACAAACTGATTCAGAAGCAGCTTCTCTGAAAAAAAGCATATATTTTAAAGCCTAAAAGTTTGTGTAATAAATTACAGTATATGCTGAATGATATATGCATTTTATATAGAGATTATGGGCTCTATTTTAACAATCTAGGCACAAAGTCTAAAGCGCATGGCGCAATAAGGGTGTGTCCAAATCCATTTTTGCTATTTTAAGGATGGAAAAATATGCTCTGCGCCCTGGCGCATGGTCTAACAGCCACAGCCATATCACCCTGCAGCCCAAGACTGGTTACTCACATAAGCTAAGCCTGGTTAGTACCTGGATGGGAGACCACATGGGAAAACTAGGTTGCTGTTGGAAGTGGTGTTAGAGAGTCCAGCAGGGGGCGCTCAACCTGTGGTCTGTGTGAGTCCTAATGCCCCAGTAAAAGTGAAGAGGACACTATACTGTCAGTGAGCGCTGAGGTCCTGACTCTCTGTGGTCATTAAAAATCCCATGGCACTTCTCGTAAAGAGTAGGGGTCCTGGCCAAAGTCCCTCAATCAGCCCTTACGATCATGGCCTCCCAATCATCCCCATCCACTGAATTGGCTGTATCACTGTCTCCCCACTCCACCAATAGCTGGTGTGTGGTGAGCGCACTGGCGCCATTGTCTTGTGGCTGGCGTCGCATCATCCAAGTGGATGCTGCACACTGGTGGTAGTGTGGAGAGACCCCCCCCCTATATAAATACACATTACAACAGGGTTGTGCTTATTCTCCTAATGAATTATGGGTATGTTTTGAGCATGACGTGCATTAAACCAATCAGAGTCTCATCTCCCATTCCCTTTCAGAGTCAGTTGCGTCGTGCCATGGTTTATTTGTTATTTACATGTGGACTTTGTAAGTAGAAAAACTAAAAGCTTCACTAGCGAGAAAACAGTTAAACAAACCATCTGCAGAGCGAGGATAAAGAACGAGCCTCCTCCATTCGGCCTCTTTACTTTCTTTTTACTTTACTTTTACTCTTTACTCCTTTACTTTCATAGATAAGGAAACGGTGTTGTACACACTCCGCTGAAGACATCCATCAGCCTATATGTTTAAATTTCATTTGTTTAGCGCAAAGATTTGTTTCAAAACTATTTCTAAATTCAGATCTAATTTCCAGCTAACGAATAAATGAACAATAATAACCATTTATTGAGTTATATTAGTTACAAGTCCTATTCTTATGCCCCATATAGTGATGCATATGTCTCCAAAACCCGACAGGTGGAAAAATCTAAACTTGTTTTTATTAAAACAAATATAAATATGCATATAAAAATAATACTGCTAATAATAATAACATTACACAAGAGTGTAATGAATAAACTGAAAAAAGGCATAGAGGCATGAAGAATGCACGAAAGCAGTGGTTTTTATATTTATGTAGAAAATAATAATTTTTGTAATATTTTAATCCTTTAATTTTTTTCATTTGTAAAGATATTTGTGTATTGCTGTACATCCTGTGTGTATTAAGCAATATGTAAGCTTTTGGACCCACATAGGCGCATAACTAATGCACTCTGCACTGGTCTTTAGACTAGGTTTCAGTTGGTCAATGGCGTGGTCTATTTTAGTTCTTCAATGTGCCTTAACACTTCAATTTTAGACCAGCATGCCCATGAGTCCACAAAGTGGCACAAATGGATTTGCTATTTAAACAACGTGGTGCAAAACGTGAAAATTAGGGTTGCGTTGGTTTGAAAATAGCAACAAATCATGCCATACACGTCTTGCGCCTTATTGCGCCGTGTGTATGATAGGGGCCTAAATGAAATTGAACAGACACACACACTCAAGTAATACATATACAAATATAACACATATACAGTATAATTTATACATATGTGTGTTAAATTAAGATTTCACTATGCATAAAACTCATTCATATTCTATTCTATTTCTAATTGATACTGTATCATGTTTTGTGTAAATGACTCTTATTTTCTACAGCTACAGGCTATTGCTGTGGGCTGGCATCTATAAACGCCCGCCAGCACACCCTCGCAGACCTAAACACATATTTGTATTACAAAGCAAACTCAATTGTGCCACAGAGCAACCCTGATCAATCAGTCATGTGCTCGAAGACAAACCCAATCATAAAGGCACAACACACTCACACAAACACAGCACTTCTAATGGACTGGAAGAGCGGTGGAGGCCAAACTCCGCAGGCCACATATAACGCAAACGCTGGACGTCTCATTGAATTAGTATCACAGTGTGAAAGACAAAGCACTGGCAAATGTAAATGAGGCCAGACATGCAATACTGCTGATTGGACCGATATAATTAGAATCATATTGCCAGGAGTCTTATTAAGAAGCAAGGGACATAAATAAACCGGGAAGATGAGTTAATAGCAGCCAGTTAAAGTAGCTCTTAAATATGCTAAGGCCAGCTATTCCTGTTTATCCATGGCCCACTGATAATCTGGTTATTGATGTGCGGGTGCTATCAGAGGTGAACGGTCCCATCCTTGCGCTGCTGGATGCACTGGCTATTTTAATTTCAATTATTTAGCTGAGTAATTAGGGTGAAGACAGCAAGTGAATGCCATTCCTCTGGCTTAGGAGAGCAGTCACTGTAACCACACAACTGTGCAAAGTTATGCTGAGTTAGACATACACAAAGTGTTCAGAACTGTGGGGTCAGGTCTTTTTTTTTAAATAAATAATTTTATTTATCGAGATGCATTAGCGTTTCTTTTATTAATTAATAAACTTGTCTAATAAAGTAATTAGGGCTGCTTAATATATTGTTTCAGCATCGATATCACAATGTGATCATTCGCAATAGTCACATCGCAAGTATATGCAATGTTGAGTCTGGATAATTGATCATTTTGCATTCAGGAAAAAGAAACTGTACCATTTGTTACTTTGAAAAATGAATAACGATTAATTTTATGGAATTGTTTATAAAACAGAGTATGCAGTATTATTTTACATCTGATTATTCAATTGCTGTATACCTGGATACATTTAGACTCTTTAGAAAACAATAAAATGCTGTATATTTAATTAGTATATTTTTCTTTATTGAATGTATCTATGCTTGTAGATTGTTTATTATACATATATTGTGCTTAATAATATAATTATTATGTTTATTATACAAGACTTATTGTGCTCAAGTGCTATACAATAAACTTGAATTATATTTTATGCACTCCCCTATATAATATTCCCAATCAATTCCCAAATTATAGATTCTTTACAAACATTCATTCAACTCATCTAGTGACATTGTATTCATATCGCAATATATATTGTGGAATCAAAAACATTGCAGTGTGTAATTTTTCCAGTATCGTGCAGCCCTAAAACTAATCAATGAATGCAGAGGAAAAAGTACCACATTGTTTATAGTTTTAACCAAAAAATAAGTGACACAACTTTTTAAAAATGGAAATAAAAATTAATTCTTAAACACCAAATTAACATGTTTAAGGCTTTCTGAAGGATAACAGAGGATTGGAGTAATGGCTAATAAAAAAAATTATTTTAACCTTCACAGAAGTGAATTACATTTAAAATGATCTGTTAATGTCTGTAACCTTTTTTTAATCCCACAATTGTGTTTTTGTTCCTTGCAATTCTGGTGTATATTTTACTTTTCTGAGTTCTCAGTTTGCTGAATTGTGACTTTAGTTCTCACATGTGTGAGTTAATAGGGTCTCTCAATCTTACAAATAGCAGTTTATAACTGCTCTCATAAATATAAATAATGTTGTATACTAAAAGTATTTAAAAAAATTAATGGAGTCTTTGGGAGCATTAGAGACCTATTTCGTATACTAAATTAAAAGTCCCATTATGGGCCGTAAACTTATAAAGGTAGCATGCATGCCTGTCTTTTTAATGATCATAGATGTTAAGATTGAAAGTTAAAATTAGTTTGGCTGTCTTTCCTCTTGTGCATGTACTTTTATGGCTTACAGATCAGATTTTAACATTACTTTATATTTGTGTCATGTATATTTCAATGTAAAATAGTTTTGGATGCATCTCTTAGAATGTTTTGAAATGCCAGTAATGCACACACACACTTACAAACACACACAATCTGTAAATATTAACATTGTTTTTAAAGAAACCTGCATTTATTTGATCCAAAGTAAATAAATATATATTTTTTTTAAAGTGAAATATTTTTTACTATTGAAAATAACTTTTTTTATTTAAATATATTTTAAAATGTTAATTATTTTTTAGAGATTTCAAAGCTGGATTTTAGCATCATTACACCAGTGACGTTATCCTTCAAAAAAAAATATTCTGATTGGCTGCTAAGGAAATTTATTATTATTATTATTATTATTATTATTATAATTATGTTGTTGTTGTTGTTGTTGTTGTTGTTGTTGTTGTTGAAAACAGTGGAGTAGTTTTTTCCAGACAGTTCAGAATTCACTTTTGATCCATTTAAAAGCATCCTTGCCAAACAAAGTATTAATTTGTTTTGTTTTTTTGTTTGACTCCAAGCTTTTATGCGATAGAGTATAATGTAAGTCAAACAAACAAAAACCTTTTATTTATATACATTTAGATTGTTGTATCTTTTAATTACCAAACAATCCTGAGAAAAATTTTTTATAATTAACTTATTTATTTATTTATTTATTTATTTATTTATTTATTTATTTATTAACTTAGTTGTTAATGAATATTGATAATAGTAATAATTACTGGGGTAATTATGCTAAAAATCTGCTTTGAAATCACAGGAGTAAGTTACATTTTAAAATATATTCATATAGAAAACATTTATTTTATTTATAATTTATAAAATGATGCTGATTTTAAATAAATTTAGTCTTGGTGAGTAGAAAAGACTTTAAAAAAAAAAAAAAAACAATATCCTGTTGTAAAACTTTTGACCGGTAGTGTACAGTATGTAATGAAAATTACGTTTTTGTAATCTAATAAGCACACAGCAGAAAGTAGAATGCATTTATATGGAGACTATTAAATACAGCTTAAATAAAAGAGCATCTGGGGCTGGATGCATCTCATTATGTGCACTTTAAAGTGATGCAGCACGTTGTACTGGCCCCTGCTGCTTTACATATAGATGCTGCGATTCTGTCATGGACCCCTATTCTGGTGACATCCGGCCCTTTACTAGATTGCATGTATAATTTATAGACAGGGGTGCCTTGAGTTCATTTGCTGTTGTTTATATCAGCTTTGTACTTTTCTTAATGCTAGTTGTTGATTCCTCTTGAGCGTGTCAAACCCTCAGTGCTAATAATTGATTTGGAGACTGAAATTTCTGCACAGGTTGTTCTGGCCAAGAAGAGCGTTCACTCGCAGGGCCCTTAGAGATGAATATACGATTTCCCTTTCAGCTTTATGAAAGAACAGAAAGAATACAGAAGCAATGTATTGTCATATCTTAATTTCTTATTTTGAGTGAAGCGTACACCGCATGATAGAGTGAAAATGAGAGACTGTCAAATGATGGAAACTCCTCAGGCCTCTTACGCTTATGCTATCTGTTCTTATTAAAATCTGGTTATCGGCAATTCAGTATATTGAAACATCTGCTTATAGTTACCAAAAAAACTAACAAGAGTTAAGGGATTAGAAAAATCTCTATCCGTAAATGTGTTTTATATTTCAATTGAGAGAAACAGACAAGCATTATGGATGTGACTATTGTGAATGGATGTGAATTAACCCTTGTGCACTGTTCAAGTTTACTACCTTCCTACTGGAAATGTTTACTACCTTCCCACTGAAAATAATTTACTAATAAAAGCATCCACTAAGTTTAACTGCTGTAAAAATGCATCAGATAAATATTTTTTTTAAAGTTTTTTGCATATCTGTTATTCAACCTCTGATCAAAACTACTAAATGTTTTTAAAACTTACAGGATTTTAACTCTTTAATTGTCAAATTTATAAATGATGATACTGGTTTGGTGAAAATCACACAAAATTAGTTATTTTTAATATAAAAAGTAATTGTGGACTGTTTTTTTTAAAAAACCTTTTATCACAGTCTTTGACATGTGAAAGATTAGTAACAACATTGCCTTGGATGCATTGTTGTTTTTGTGCAGCATACAATTTACATTTTTTCTCCCTAATTTACTGTTAGTGGCTGTTTTTGCCCAATTGACGTCAATTGTCACCATTAGATAGGCCTTTAGATAGGCCTTAGTTTAGATAAAAAGCTTAGTTTATGGATTTTATATGGAGTTACAGTTGAAATCAGAAGTTTACATACACTGTATAAAAAGGCACATAACCATTTTTTAAAAAGTCAGATGTTAATGTGACTAAACTTTTTCTCTTTTAGGTAAGTTAGGATTATCACATGTGTTTCTGTTATGTTTAATAGCAGAATAATGAGAGAGATATTTTTTGAGAAATTGTTATAACTTTTCTTGAAAGTCAAGTTTACATACAATAAGATTATTATGCCTCTGAAAAAGCTCAGATGATGGTATCAAGGTTTTGGAAGTTTCTGATTGACCAATTGACAACATTTGAGTTAATTGGAGGCACAACTGTAGATTAGTATTTAAGGAAAACCTCAAACACACTGCTTCCTTGTGTGACAACATGGGAAAATCAACAAACTAGAATCAACTAAAAAGCCAGATTACAATTTGCAAAATTACACTGGGAAAAAGAAAATTTTTTGTAGACATGTCCTGTGGTCTGATGGAACTAAGGTTGAACTGTTTGGCCATAATGACCAGTGTTACATTTGGAGGACAAAGGGGAAAGATTACAAGCTTAGGAACACCATCCCAACTTTGAAGTATGGGGGCGGCAGCATCATGTTGTGGGGCTGTTTTGCTGCAGGAGGGACTGGTCCACTTCACAGCATAGATGGCATCATGAAGAAAGAACATTATGTAGAAATACTGAAGCAACATCTCAAGACATCAGCCAGGAAATTAAAACTTGGCCACAAATGGGTCTTCCAAACAGACCATGGCCCTAAGCATACTGCCAAATTAGTTAAAATGTGCTTTAAGGACAACAGAGTGAATGTTTTGGAATGGCCATAACAAAACCCTGATCTCAATCCTATAGTAAATTTGTGGGCAGAGTTAAAAAAGCTTGTGCGAGCAAGACAGCCTACAAATCTGACTCAGTTACACCAATTCTGTCAGAATCAGAAAGAGCTTTAATGCCAGGTATGTTCACACATACGAGGAATTTGTTTTCGTGACAGAGAAAAAAAAAAACAGATATTAAATATATTTTTAAAAGTAGTGAATGCAAATATACAAATTTACAAGTGTATGTACAGGTATATTACTATATACAACATAATATGTGCAGCTGTTATGTGCAAATTGGCATGTAAAGTGTGTTGTTAAATAAGTGTATAAAAATGTATAGCAAGTGATGTTGGTTCCACAATTAGTATCATCAAGTGTTCATGAGATGGATTGCCTGAGGGAAGAAACTGTTTCTGTGTTGGTCTGTTCTGGTGCGCAGTGCTCTGTAGCGTTGACCAGAAGGTAAAAGTTCAAAGAGGCAGTGTGCTGGGTGTGAGGGGTCCAGAGTGATTTTGGCAGCCCTTCTGCTCACTCTGGATAAGTATAGTTCTTGGAGAGTAGGGAGGGTTGTACCAATGATTCGCTCGGCAGTCCGAACTATTCGACATAGTCTTCGGAGGTCGGATTTGGTAGCTGAGCTAAACCAGACAGTTATTGATGTGCAGATGACTGATTCAATGATGGAGGTGTAGAACTGTTTCAGCGGCTCCTTTGGGAGGTTGAACTTCCTCAGCTGACGAAGAAAGTACAGCCTCTGTTGAGCTTTTTTGACAACGAAGTCAATGTGAGTGTCCCACTTCAGGTCCTGAGAGATGGTGGTGCCCAGGAACCTGAATGACTCCACTGCTGCCACAATGCTGTCCATGATGCTCAGTGGGGGGAGAGAAGGGGGGTTTCTCCTGAAGTCCACTATCATCTCCACTGTTTTGAGCGTGTTGAGCTCCAGGTTGTTGTGACTGCACCAGACAGCCAGTTCCTTAACCTTCTGTCTGTAAGCAGACTCGTCACCGTCCTGACTGAGGTCGATAAATGTGGTGTCATCTGCAAATTTCAGGAGCTTGACAGAGGAGTCTTTTGAAGTGCAGTCATTCGTGTACAGGGAGAAGAGCAGTAGGGAGAGGACACCCTCCCTGGGGGCGCAAGTGCTGATTGTGCGGGTACTGGATGAGAATTTTCCCAGCTTCACCAGCTGCTGCCTGTCCGTTAGGAAGCTGTTGATCCACTGACAGACAGAGGTGGGCACGGAGAGCTGAGTTAATTTGGGCAGAAGAAGTTTTGGGATGATAGTGTTAAAAGCAGAGCTGAAGTCAACAAACAAGATCCTCACATAGGTCCCTGGTCTGTCTAGGTGTTGCAGAACATAATGCAGTCCCATATTGACTGCATCATCCACAGACCTGTTTGCTCTGTAGGCAAACTGAAGAGAGTCCAGTGAGGGTTCAGTTATGTCCTTCAGGTGGGCCAGCACCAGTTTTTCAAAAGACTTCATGACCACAGATGTCAGCACTATCGTTCTGTAGTCATTTAGTCCTGTAAGTTTGGGTTTCTTTGGTATGGGAATGATGATGGAGGGTTTGAAGCAAGAAGGCACTTCACACAGTACCAGAGATCTGTTGAAGATCAGGGTGAAGATGGGGGCCAGTTGGTCAGCACATGATTTTAAACAGGCTGGTGTTATAAAATCTGGGCCTGGTGCTTTTTTCCTCTTCTGTTTCTGAAAGACTTGGCGCACATCATCTTCACTGAACTGAAGTACAGGAATGGGGGGGGGGGGGGGGGGTGGAGTGGGTCATTCAGGTCGTTTGCAAGTCGTTGGTTGTCTACAGTGCTGGGGGACATTGTCTTGTAGTTTGTGATGTTTTTCAAACTTTTCCACATGGATGCTGAGTTGCTGGAAGAGAACTGACTCCTTAGTTTCTCAAAATAGTTTCTTTTTGCGACTCTGATCTCTGTTTCCAGTGTGTATTTGGCCTACTTCTACAAGGCTCCCCGTTCCTGTAAGCAACCACCTTGGCCTGACGTAGCTGTCTGAGTAATACAGTGAACCATGGTTTGTCATTGTTGTACGTGAGTTGAGTCCTGGTAGGAATGCACACGTCTTCACAGAAACTGATATAAGATGTTACAGTCTCTGTGAGCTCATCCAGATCGTTTGCAGCAGCTTTAAAAACATTCCAGTCAGTGAGATCGAAACAGGCTTGTAAATCCCGTTCTGTTTCGTTAGTCCATCTTTTCACAGATCTTAATACAGGTTTGGCTGTTTTCAGTTTCTGCCCGTAGGTTGGTATGAGATGAATTAAACAGGGGTCAGAGTGCCCCAAAGCTGCTTGTTGGACAGAGCGGTATGCATCCTTTATTGTGGTATAGCAGTGATCCAATATGTTACTGTCTCTTGTGGGACATGTAACATGATGTCTATATTTTGGCAGTTCACGGGATAGTTTTGCTTTGTTAAAATCCCCAAGAATGATTAAAGCAAAGTCCGGGTGTTGCTCTATCACCGTGATCTGATCAGCTAGATCTGATCGCCAGGCACGCGTGCGCGTGCGGAGGAATGTAAACACTGACGAGGATGAACGAGCAGAACTCACAAGGCTTACAGTTATTAAACAGTGCTTCTAGATCTGGACAGCACATCTTTTTTAAAACTGTTACATCTGTACACCACCTTTCATTGATGTAAAAGCACGTCCCGCCACCGCACGATTTCCGCATCGATTCTTCGCCGCGAGCCGCTCTGAACAGCTGATAGCCCGGTAGGTGAAGCGCGATGTCCGGTATGGTGTCGTTCAGCCAGGTTTCCATGAAACACAGAGCAGCTGAATGCGAAAAATCCCTGTTTGACTGTGAGAGCAGAATGAGTTCGTCTATTTTGTTGGGAAGAGAGTGGAGATTTGCCAGATGGATGCTAGGCAACGCGGTCCGAAACCCGCGCTGAGTTTCACAAGCGTGCCTGCACGCTTCCCTCGTCTGCGCGCCTGAAAGCGTTTGGGCAGCACAGCGGCTCTGCCGACTACAATGTCACATAAATCCAAGTCTGGAAAAATATTTGGTGGTGTATGCGTCCGAATGTCCAACAATTATGAACTATAACAATTATTAATGGTGAAACTAATTGTAGGAATGTGACCGAAGACAGACAGGACAAACTAACAAAAACACACAGACAACTGCAGAGCACGACACGGAGGCGGCCATCGTCGTTGGCGCCAGCATTCGAAAAGGAGGAATAGGCAAAAATTCCTGCAAACTATTGTGAGAAGCTTGTGGAAGGATACCAAAACATTTGACCAAAGTTATACAGTTTAAAAGCAAAGATAAAAAAATACCAAGGAAATGTATGTAAACTTTTGACTGTCTAGAAATTAATAAAAAATTCTTTAAAAAAAAAAAATTCTCTTATTATTCTGGCATTTAGCAAATGTAAATGATTTAGGTAATCCTAACAGACCTAAAATAGTAAACATTTAGTATGATTTACCAACAGACATTTAAAAAAAATGGTTATGTTCCTTTTTTAGAGTGTATGTAAACTTCTGGTTTCAATCGTATAACAGCAAATTAAAGTGTGTGTATGTGTCTGAGAGAGATCTTTGCGCACTTACCTTGATGTGTCTGAGAAAATCAAAATATGCATCCAAGCTCTCAGAACTACATGGAGTAAACAAAAACAAAGATATATGTATTTATATATACACTGTATTATTTATATATATATATATATATATATATATATATATATATATATATATATATATATATATATATATATATATATATATATATATATATATACACATAAACAGTCTTTGTTTTTTTCTTTGTTTTTGTTTACTTCATGTAGTTCTGAGAGCTAAGATGCATATTTTGATTTTCTCAGACACATTAAGGTATATATATATATGTGTGTGTGTGTGTGTGTGTGTGTGTGTGTTGAAGTCATAATTATTAGCCCCCCTGAATTATTAACCCCCCTGTTTAATTTTTTTCCCCAATTTCTGTTTAACAGAGAGAAGATTTGTTCAACACATTTCTAAACATAATAGTTTTAATAACTCATCTCTAATAACTGATTTATTTTATCTTTGCCATGATGACAGTAAATAATATTTTACTAGATATTTATCAAGACATTTCTATACAGCTTAAAGTGACATTTAAAGGCTTAACTAGGGTTAATTAGGGTAACTAGGCAGGTTAGGGTAATTAGGCAAGTTATTGTATAATGATTGTTTGTTCTGTAGACTATTGAAAAAAAAATATAGCTTAAAGGAGCTAATAATTTTGTCCTTAAAATGGCTTTTAAAAAATTTTAAACTGCTTTTATTTTAGCATTATCCAGAACAAAAAATATTATCAGACATACTGTGAAAATTTCCTTGCTCTGTTAAACATCATTTGGGAAATATTTAAAAAAGAAAAGAAAATTCAAAGGGGGCTAATAATTCTGAAATGTTTCAAAAACTATTTTTCTCATAGCAAGGCTGATATTTGCATGGAATTACTCTTATTAAATCTATGCAATACGACAAAATGTATTGTATGGACAAAATAAAAAGTCTGTCATTTCATATTATGCTCTGTCATTTATTTTGGGAATCACAAAATACGTTGTAATACTTTTTCATCATTTATGTGAGCACAATATTACACCCCATTATGGTGATGCAGACAGAAGCATAAATAACAACATTGTGAGAAAGTTGAAATCTTGAAAGCA
The DNA here is from genome assembly GCA_903798195.1 of Danio kyathit. Classification (NCBI taxonomy): domain Eukaryota; kingdom Metazoa; phylum Chordata; class Actinopteri; order Cypriniformes; family Danionidae; genus Danio; species Danio kyathit. The sequence continues at coordinate 35,469,296 of LR812525.1, read as the reverse complement.
CAATGCTTACATTTAGCATTTTATTTAGGGACTTTTGTTGTTGTTGTTGTTGTTGTTGTTGTTGTTGTTGTTGTTGTTGTTGTTGTTGGACTTGCAATCATTAGTTTTTGAAAAGTGTTTTATATTATAATATACATTCATAAAATATAATGTTTTATATTTCTACATTTGTAATCAATCATTTGCCTTGAAGTTACAAATAAAGTGAAAAAATATGATCACATATGAATGAGCACATTTCTGAGTATATACTTGTAAAAACAGAAATAGTCCTTTACATGTGGTCAATATATAAACTATTAATTGATTGAATAATACTTTTAGCCTATGCTTTATCCAGCCAGTTTAGTTTTTGTCAGCTTTGCATTTTTGATTGTTTGGCACCATCTTGTGACTGAATAATGCTCAAGTTAATGTATGTTCTATCAGCTGTTTTAGTTTCTAACAGCTTTGCGTTTAATTAAAGAATTCATAAACTATTATGTCTCAGAATGTTTTAAGGATATTGGATGACTTATATTGTGAAATGAGATTTTTTTTTTTGCCACATTGCTCAGCCCTAGTTCTCTTGCATCAAAAGTGATTAAAAGCTTATAAAAATTCATCCTAGTTTGTCACTTGCTGTTAGTTTTAGATCACAGTGTTTTCTAAAGCACTGCATGCTATATAAATACAATATGTTCAGAACAAACATTCTGGTTTCATCTATATTTACTCTCTCATTTCAGATGGCTTGTTTGATGCCTCTCTGTCACAAGGAGACGTGTTGAGTGCTCGTTGGGGACTTGTGTTTGCCCCGTGGCCATGAGAAGAGCGCGGTGCTTTCTCTCAGCCTGCAAACAGAGACGCTTTCATTTCCGCGCCAAGTGCTTCTGCCCTCGGTGAGTTTCCCTTCTTTCTCTCTCTCTATTTCTCTCTCTCTTTATCCAAACACATTCACTGCACTGCTTCTGTTACACACACACTATCTGTAAACAACAGATTTAGGCCTAAAACAATGTGACTCCCGGTGGACTTCAATTATTTATAAAATCAAACAAGTACGGCTGTTTGTTATGTGGGCGGCCTTTGATGAATATAAGATAAATGCCCTGCCACAGTGAGCAATCCTACTTCCTTCCAAAGCTAAAACAAAGTAAACTTATGAGGAGGTCATGCGCAGTGTCCCTCTCCCAGTCTTGGTTGACCTCGAAAAAGGCTGATTTCTGTCAGTCAGTGGTTGTTTTAGAAGAAGTTTTTATTAAAGCAGCTTAAAACATAAGGTAATAGATGTTGGTGAAATCAATATAAATACTACTGTTTAAGGGTTTGATTAGTAAGAAAGATTGTATTGAAGGCCATGTCTGTAATATCAATTTCTTTGAAAATTATGACATAAATTTTGATCTTAATACAATTTTGTTAATTAAATGTCATAAAGAAGTTTAAAGTCATAATTATGACTTTAAGAAGTATAATTTTGATAAATAAAATAATTTAGACTCTTAAAGTAATAATTACAAAATCATGATTAAGACATCGGAAGGCATAACTTTAACTTTTTATTTTAGAATTATGATGTAAGTATGTCATGATTTAAATTAAGCACTTTTTTTCTTTTGTGGTGGAAATTGGCTTCCATAATTATGTTCACTAAATCTGCATTCGTTTGTTTGTTTGTTTGTTTGTTTGTTTGTTGTTTGTTTGCTCGTTTATTGCAGGTGTCACACAATTCATTGTAATTCTTTTTCATAATTTATATGAGCGCAGTAATACACACCATTATTTTTGTGTTGTTGTTGGACCTGCAATTATTAGTTTTTGTTAATTCGTTCGTTTGTTTGTTTGTTTGTTGGTTCGTTTATTGTAGGTGTCACACAATACATTGTAATGCTGTTTCATAATTTATGAGCCCAGTATTACACATCGTTATTTTTTTGTTGTTGTTGGACCTGCAATGATTAGTTTTTGTTTGTTTGTTCGTTTGTTAATCTGTTTGTTCGTTCGTTTATTACAGGTGTCACACAATTCATTGTAATGCTTTTTTATAATTTACTGTATATGAGCGCAGTATTACACACCATTATTTTTTTGTTGTTGGACCTGCAATTATTAGTTTTTGTTCATTCGTTCGTTCGTTTGTTCGTTCGTTCGTTCGTTTATTGTAGGTGTCACACAATACATTGTAATGCTGTTTCATAATTTATGAGCGCAGTATTACACACCATTATTTTTTTGTTGTTGTTGGACCTGCAATCATTAGTTTTTGTTTGTTCCTTCCTTCGTTTATTGCAAGTGTCACAATACATTGTAATGTTGTTTCATAATTTATATGAACGCAGTATTACACACATTTTTTGTTGTTGTTGTTGGACCTGCAATCATTAGTTTTCGTTCGTTCGTTCGTTCGTTCATAATTAATTTGTTTGTTCTGTCATGCTGGTAGACAAGGAAGACAGAGATGGTTATCTTTTCACAAGGTTTATTCGAAGGTAATCAAAAGGTACCACACAAGCTGTATGAGAAGCAGATGTTATGTGCTGGCAATCACGGTCTCAGCACTGTGGGTATTCAGAGAAGACGAGGGAGCTTGGACAAAGACAACCATCAAACTTCAATACCGGCCGATGAGTGAACGGAGGAGGTGAGTTTATATACTGTCTAGGCTAATGATGAACAGGTGCGGGTGGTTAATACTCAGGGGAAGGTTCACGTGATTGGATGGGACTTGTTTGAGGTGGTGAAACATGATAGGGTGAGCAGGAACGAGCCGGGGATCTGACAGTACCCCCCCCTCCACAGGTGACTCCTGGCACCCTAGATCGACGGCGGGGACGGCCAGGATCTCTCCTCGGGGCCATAGCCCTCCCAGTCCACGAGGTACTGGAGCTGGCCGTCCTGCCGCCGGGAGTTGAGGATTTCCTTGACCTGATAGATGTTGTCGCTAATGACTTCCGTTTGGTCGGAGGGGGCTGGGGGGGTTCTGGTTCTGTGGAGGGAGGAGAAACCGGATTAGTGTAGGGTTTGAGGAGGGAGACATGAAAGGATGATGAAATGCGATATTGTGGTGAAAGGTTGAGACGATAGGTGACAGGATTGATCTGAGAGTGGATCGTGAACGGTCCCAGGTAGTGGGGACTCAGCTTTCTTCAGGGCAGCCGGAGGCGGATGTCTCGGGTGGAGAGCCACACCTTATCCCCTGGTTGGTATACGGGGTTAGGTAGCCGGTGGCGGTTGGCTTGATTGGTGTACCACCGGACTGCCCGATGAAGATGGACATGAGCTGAGTCCCAAACCCTCTCGCTCTCCTGGAACCAGTGATCCACCATAGGCACTTCTGATGCTTCCCCTGTCCAGGTAAACAAGGATGTTTGGTAGCCTAGGACACATTGAAAAGGGGTTAGACCGGTTGATGATTGACCAAGAGAGTTTTGTGCATACTCAGCCCACGGAAGATACTGTCTCCAGGTATTTTGGTAGTTGTTGCAGTACAAACGTAAGAACCGGGAAATCTCTTGGATTTTACGCTCTGTCTGACCATTCGTTTGCGGATGATAGCCGGAAGATAGACTGATGGTGGTACCCAGAAGTTGGAAGAACGCCCACCAGACCCTAGAGATGAATTTAGGGCCTATATCTGACACGTATCTTCTGGGATGCCATAGTTCCTGAAGACGTGGTGGAAGAGGGCCTCTGCTGTTTCAAGAGCTGTGGGAAGACCTTTGAGAGGTATTAATTTGCAGGACTTAGAGAACCGATCTACAACAACTAGAATAGTGGTGTACCCCTGTGAGGGGGGTAGATCGGTGGCAAAATCAACACCCAGATGTGTCCAGGGTCGGCGGGGAATGGGTAACGGCAGTAGCTTTCCCTCTGGCAAATGGCGTGGAGTGGTAGTGATGGCACAGACCGAGCAACCCTTAACGTACTGGGTGACATCTTGGGTCATTTTAGGCCACTAATACTTTTCCTTGAGGAGCGAGAGGGTTCGCCTGCTGCCCAGGTGTTCTGAGCCGAGGGAGGTGTGCGTACTATCCAGGAGCGGTATGCGATATCTCGTGGGTACGTAGCACAGGCCTGGAGGAAGGCCGGGTGGAGCTGGCTCCTCTAAGGTGGCTAAACGAATGTCTTCATCTATTTGCTACAGAATGGGAGCAACAAAGATCAAAGGAGGGAGAATGGATTCTGGGGAATCGTCACGAGGATCAGGTGAGTGCATTCTTTATAGGGCATCGACCTTGATGTTCTTGTGACCAGGTTAGTAGGTGATGTTGAAACTGAATCGGGCGAAGAATAGAGACCAGCGAGCTTGGCGAGCATTCAGGCGTTTGGCATCTCGTATGTATTGGAGATTTTTATGGTCAGTGATGACAGTAAATGGATGTTGGGCTCCTTCAAGCCAGTGACGCCATTCTTCTAGCGCCAGCTTAATGGCTAGTAACTCACTGTCACCGAACACGTTGTTTTGTTTCGCTGATGTTAACTTCCTGGAATAGTACGCACAATGATGAAGGGCTTTGGGTTTACCAGACCATTGTGAAAGTACTGCGCCTACTCAAGTGTCTGCGGCGCCTACCTCAACGATGAACGGGAGCGTAGGATCAGGATGGCGTAGGATGGGTGCTGTGGTGAACTTAGATTTAAGCTGATCAAAGGCACGGTGCGTCTCAGGGGTCCAAGTTAGTGCTCGTTTACCATCTTTTAGAAGAGAGGTGAGTGGAGACAAGAGGATACTGTAGTTCTTGATAAACCACCGATAGAAGTTGGCGAATCCTAGAAAACGTTGAAGCTCTTTAATAGTCTTCGGGTTTTCCCACTCAGACACAGCATCCACTTTGCATTGTTCCATACTCACTTCTTTTGGGGAGATGACATATCCCAGGAAGGATATGGTTGTTCAATGAAACTCGCATTTTTCAGGCATGAGGAATAGATGATTATCTCGAAGACGTTGGAGCACTTGTTTCACATGGCCCTGATGCTCTTCTAGATTGCGGGAGTAAATGAGAATATCGTCGATATAGACAATGGTAAAACGATGAAGGTCTCTGAAGATTTCGTTCATAAAGTTTTGAAAGATGGATGGACTATTTGCCAGTCCGTAGGGCATAACAAGGTACTCATAGTGGCTGGAGGGTGTAACAAAGGCCGTTTTCCACTCGTCCCCCTGGCGAATGCGGATGAGATTGTAACCGCTACGAAGATCCAGTTTGCTAAACACTTTAGCTTCTCTCAGTTCTTCCAGGGCAGCTGGGACTAGAGGTAAAGGGTAAGCAAATTTAACAGTAGCAGCATTTAGTACTCTATAATCTATGCACGGCCTTAGTTCTCCATCCTTCTTTGAGACGAAGAAGAAGCTGGATGCGGCCAGAGATGTGGATGGTCTAATGAACCCTTGCTGCAGAGCTTCGCTGATGTAATCTGACACGGCCTCGTGCTCAGGACGGGATAATGGATAAATCTTTCCATGCGGTAATTTGGCGTTGTGCAGCAGGTTGATGCAACAATCCCAGAACCGATGAGGGGGTAGTTGAGTGGCTCGTTCCTTGCTGAAGACGTCTGAAAACTTGTGATAAACTGATGGAAGTGGAAGGCTGGTTGAATGATTGACTTGTACGGCTGTGTTCTGGATAGGCAATGAGGAGGAATGACCAGTAGAGGGAGCAATATGACCATTGGTACTGCATAAGGATCCCCATTCGAGGATTACTCCAGTCTTCCAGTTCACGCGAGGTTGATGTTTAATTAGCCATGGTCGTCCCAAGATGACATCAACATAAGCACGGGGAAGAATTAGAAGAGTGAGTTTTTCTTGATGGGTCCGATTAAGACGAAGGGTGACTGGTCTGGTGCGGCGATTGATCTTGCCGTCTCCTAGCGGCGAGCTCTGAATTGTGGTGATGTGATACTGAAGTATATTGTACTGGGAGATGAAGTTTGACGAAATAAAGTTCCCGGCGGCTCCAGAAACCAGCAGAACATGTACGGGGAAAGTTTAAGATTGTATTATTAACTCTGCTTTGATGTGAGGTATGTTAGAAACTGTGGGTGTGAGTATAACTTTACTCACCAAAAGCCGAGGTGGATGGATGGGACAGGTGGCTATCAGGTGAGAAGATTCTCCACAGTATAGAGGCAGAGCTGATTGCGGATACGCCGCTGACGTTCAGAGGTGTTTAGCCGGTAGGAGTCGGTTAACATGGGCTCTTCAGTGTCCTGCGTAATCGTGGGAGATTTGGCAAGCAATGGAGGGTTATCAGACAGTGAAGAACAGGCTGATAAGTGTTGGCACACACTAAAGGACTTTTGATGAAGGTTTCTAGATTAGCATTGTCATCGTAAATGACCATTTGCTTACGTATGGAGGGTTTCAATCCTTTACGGTATGCTGCCAGAAGCGCAACAGAGTTCCACCCGCTGCTGGCTGCAAATGTCCGAAACTGGAGAGTATATTCATGAATAGACATTTTCTCTTGGTTAAGGTTCATAAGTTCGTCGTGCACTGATAAAGGGGTAAGTGGAACTGAAAATACCTCCTTGAAGTGGGCAACGAAGGACTGAGTAGTGGATAACACGGGGCTGTGAGTACTGCACAGAGCATCTGCCCACTGTAAGGCTCGACCTGAGAGATGGGAAATAATAAAGGCAACTTTTGAAAGTTCGTTAGGAAATTGCACAGTATTGGCTTCGATATACAAAGAGCATTGAAGAAGGAACCCATTACAGGTGCTCGGTTCGCCAGAAAAACTCATAGGTCGAGCGAGAGGAGTACTCGGTGTTACCACTTGATTGGAGCTAGCGCTCAAGTGTGCGGAAGGTAACGTCTGGCGCATAGTATGGACCATACCAGCGAAGGGATCTGTAGCACTTCCGGGTAGCGTAGCACTAGCTTCCATGTTGTCGTTAGGGCCGGTATTCTGTCACGCAGGTACACAAGGAAGACAGAGATGGTTATCTTTTCACAAGGTTTATTCAACGGTAATCAAAAAGTATCACACAAGCTGTATGAGAAGCAGATGTTATGTGCTGGTGATCACGGTCTCCGCACTGTGGGTATTCAGCTAGGTGTTATTAGCTTGCCAGTGCTGCTCGCTGTAAACACAGCAGGGGATCACAGTCATACACAGTTCGTGGGGAATAGAAGATCATCCGGGAAACACCACACAAGTCTTTGCCTTGTAAACACGGTGAGAGATAAGCATGGGTTACCATCCAAAAACCTCCATTAGTGTTGAACAGGCATATAGTTCATGAAGGTGAATACAGATCTTCAGATAATGTCAGAGAGTAAAGACACTTCCCTTATCAGTGTGATGTGTACGAAGACTCAGAAGGAACATCCATGGAAGAAGAGAAGACGAGGGAGCTTGGACGAAGACAACCATCAAACTTCAATACCGGCCGATGAGTGAACGGAGGAGGTGAGTTTATATAGTGTCTAGGCTAATGATGAACAGGTACTGTTGGTTAATACTCAGGGGAAGGTTCACGTGATTGGATGGGACTTGTTTGAGGTGGTGAAACATGATAGGGTGAGCAGGAACGAGCTGGGGATGTGCCATGTTCATTTATTTTTAACCCATTAATGTTCAATTTTATTGTGTTTCATCTTGCATGGCCATGAGGGTAAGTAAATTAACAGCAAATTTTCATTTTTCAAATTTTTTGTGGAATTGTTTTTTGGATGATTTAATAAATACTAATAATTAAAAAAAAACAGCATGAAAAAAAATATTTTGTAACAATATAACTAGACCTGCACAATATTGGAAAAATCAAATTGTTGCAATATTTAATTTTTCTGTGACAAATATTGCGTTATGTTAAATGCTTTTCTTACTTTTTGTCTCGTTTCTAGTCCACATATCAAAACAGCAAGAGCAAGAGAGCAAGTAACAATATTGTTCAGTTTCCACCGTCAGGAAAAAATAAGTAAAAATTAAGAAAATTATCAGCCAGTGGGGTGAGTAAAATAATCTTGTTTTTGCTTTGAAATAAAGATATTTGGACTAGAAACAAGACAACAATTTTAAGTAATAAAAACATTTTTGCATAAATCATATAAATACAGTGATTAAATACAATTATGTAGTTTCTGGTCAACTATAATTCAGCTTCAACATTGCATATCTTTGCGATGTGACTATTGCGGATGCACACATTGCGATATCAATGCTGAAACTATATTTTGTGCAGCCTTAATATAAACTGTAGTTTTTGTTGTTTCATACAGTTGTCAGTAATGCATCCTTGGTGAAAAAAACTGTTTAAAAATGTTTTAATTTATATTGCTGATCCCAAAATGGACATCTTTATTAAGTTGATATATCTGATTTAAAGGGTACCTATGGTGAAAAATCTACTTTTTAAGTTGTTTGGACAGACATATGTGTAGGTATAGTGCATAGACCGTCATATTGGGGTGATATAAACACACCCAGTCCTTTTTTTTTTTCAATTTAACAACATAAAAATTGTGGACCAATTAGAGTGGTTTTTAGCCACGACTCAGGACACTGTTCATATTTCTGCCACGCCACAGAGCGTTATCTGAATAGTTTTATTTTAAATAACATGCGAATGTGCGCGTCTGGTGTGCTGTGTTGTGGCTCTGAGCGGCACATCCGGTGTATGACGCCCTTTAGTTATAGCCTCAAGCAGATCGTACACCAGAAGCGACGCACAGCGTTGCGCCAGGCAGCATTGCGCCACGCAGCGGCATGCATTTCTGAATTCTAAACATAGGTTTCTATCAGGGTACACACACCGGCGCCACAAGTCGGCGGCTGTCTGCGGCGCCCAACCATGACTCAGGGCACTGCTCATATTTCCGCCGTGCCACAGCTGCCATCTGAATAGTTTCATTTTAAATATCATGCGAATGTGCGTATCTGGTGTGCAATACTTTCAACTGTCATGTGCGTGCCGTGTTGCGGCGCTGAGCGGCGCATCCGGTGTGTGATGCCCTTTAGTCAAAGTTAATTCAGTGTGCTTGGTTATTAGTCTCGGTGTACAAGCTTAGAGCTTTAAACTAGCACACAGTTGGCTGTAAAACTATACAAAGACACAAATGATTTTGTAGTCTCTGGTTGGTCTGTGTCGGAGTCGTACATGTACGTCTGAATGCTGGTCCTCTCACTCATGTTGCTTCTCTCTGTCTACCTGTCTGTTGCCATACACAAAGCAGGGGAGCTCTTGGCTCCGCCCCCTTGTTAAGTTGGGCGGGAAGTCGAAACTAATTTTCACGTGAAGCAACACACCCCTAAAACAACGAACTGTGTACACACCCCCAAAATGGCACTATTTAACGCATTATAATAAAAAAATCTGAATTGTGTTTTGAACTGAACCTAAACTGGCACACTCAGAAGAACTATAATATTATTATGAAATCTTAAAAAAGGGGTAAAATAGGTGCCCTTTAATTAAAAAACATTTGAGGGTTTTTTGAAAATTGAAGCAGGATATATATTGATTGAGTGCACATTTGTCTGTAGAACTGAATTTAAGTTATTCATTAGCATTGACGGTTTAACATCTGTGGAACCTTTCCATTTCACACTTTATTGTGTAAAACAATTGTGTGCGATTTGTGTGAAGGGCAGCACAGTGGCTCAGTGCTTAGCACTGTTGCCTCACAGCAAGAAAGTGTGAGCCAGTTTGGGTCAGTCTGGGCCAGCGTTTTTGTGTGGAGTTTGCATGTTCTCCCCGTGTTCACGTGGGTTCACAATCCAAAGACATAAGCTATAGGTGAATTGAGTAAACTAAATTGGTCGTTGTGTGTGTGTGTGTGTGTGTGTGTGTGTGTGTGTGTGTGTGTGTGTGTGTGTGTGTGTGTGTGTGTGTGTGTGTGTGTGTGTGGATGTTTCTCAGTATTGGGTTGCAGCTGGAGGGGCATCAGCTGCGTAAAACATGCTGGAATAGTTGGCGGTTCATTCCGCTGTGGCGACCTCTGATGAATCAGAGACTAAGCCGAAGGAAAATGAATGAACACATTTGTGTGAACATTTTCAATATTTTCCCACACTAATTAAAACATGACTTATTTAAGCACTCTTTACTGACAGGTTCTTTAGAGGACCAAGCATGGTTCTTCTATGGCTTTGCATTTATTTTTTAACAGTGTAACAGAATAATTATTTCTTTTTGCTGTTTCATGAAATGGCATTTTTATTTTCTAGTTATCCAGACATAATTGTTGGCTATCATATGCACGCATATGCATCTATTAATCTTTCTTCAATTTAAAAGCATCTCTGCAGACAGAATATTATGCAGGTTTTGTATTCAGACACTTTCAGAATTTTGTTTTAGACTTTCCATCTGCATATTTAAATTAGTAGGATACTTTAAGGTTTGCGTGGTAGTGTTCGCTGAATTTTTATTGAATGATATTGTGCCGAACCAAGATGATCTGTCATATCCATACAGAAGCATGTGCTGATCTGAGGTGGATAAAGTGTGTGTGTGTGTGTGTGTGTGTGTGTGTGTGTGTGTGTGTGTGTGTGTGTGTGTGTGTGTGTGTGTGTGTGTGTGTGTGTGTGTGTGTGAGAGAGAGAGAGAGAGAGCTCTTGGAGTAATTGATGGAGTTGGATGGGCATTTAATGTTGCGTGTTATGATGCTTGAGATTTTATTACAGAACTTAATTACTTTTTCGTCCTTTGTTTTCTTTACCAAACAGTCTTGCCACAATAAACAGAATAACATCTCAGGAAATGCTTAGGTGAACATTGTACCGTTCAGGAAAGGAAATAAATAAATAATTAAAGATGTGTTTTCTGCTAGTCAGCGCTATCCTCAAGCCAAAACTATAAGAGAAATGTGTAGAAGTGTTTCATTTATGATGATTCAGTTCTGTACAATATTAATGATATTCTGAATATGTGATGTATTATTATGCAATCATTACAATTACGTATACTGCACAGTTTCTTCAAAGGATAATGTGAAATATAATCATTTCATATCATATTCATATCATATAATATAGATTATTTGGGAGTTCAGTTCACACAGTAATGCCTCAGATCAACACAGTTTCATTTCTGAATTTGTTTTTTAAATTAATCAGGGGAACCAAAGATTCTTTGGGCCAACAACAACGAAGGCTTATTATTTATATTACATATATTATATTATATTACTATATAAGTCCTGACTGAATCATATGTTTGAAATCACATCAATAAATGACTTGCTAATATCTTACTCATTAATTAATCTCATTGATTGATTTTAATACTTTGTATTATATATTTCATTTTATTTTACAAAATCGTATTTTCATATAATTAGCATTATAATAATAAACAAAGTGAGAGTTCAGCCAAAAATAAAAAGTTCTATAATCATTTAGTCAGCTTAATGTTGTTTCATGGTGAAAATGGTTTGGTTACTATTGACTTTAATTGCGTAAACCAATTTATACATAAATTATGATTAATCAGGTTTAATAATGGCCACATTGTGTAATAATAAGGCTTTATTTTCTTTTTTGATCAAACATGGGCCTTCTCTAAATGTTATTTGACAAAGGTTTCAAATTAAACATTGGATTACAGATTTCATAATCCTGTTCTATAGCTCAAGCATTAAAGTTTAATAAACAACATAGCTCTCTTTTAGGAAGTTAAAACCATAATTCGATAAGGGTTCTGGTTAAATTTTGGCCTATCATATGTCTTTTCTACTTCAAAGCCAGAGGAAGATGTTCAGATAGACTCCGCGACCCCCTAGCACTGTTAATGTGTGATGTGTGTTTTCTGCTCCTGGTGTTTCTGATGAAGAACAATGAGGATCTATCAATGAGCTCTGTGGCCTCTGTCACTTCTCCTATCCTCTCGTCTTCTGCATGCTAATCAGAGAGCCCGCTGCGCCGCCCCGCTAGATTATTATAAATGCTGTTTATGGTCCTGCTACGACAACTGTGAAGGGCACGGCAAAGAATTTATCATGGGACGGTTTCCCTAGCGTCAAAATGCGTTATGGTATTGTAAATGACCCTCGATAATGAAAGAAGATCCTCTTGCTTCTTGCAGTAAAAGTGAATAAAACATCAGGCACTTCACAGCCAGGTTTATCACTCCAGCATGGCTCATTGCAATTTGACTTCTCATTACAAAAGATTGTTTGTTGGTTTTTTTTCTTATTTCACTTTTGTGGAAGGCTTATGGACAAACAAAGCATCCATCAGCAGTGGCATTCGCTCGGTAAAAAAAGAAATCTGCCTTTTGTTCTCAAAGCAGCATTTTAAAATTTAAACACAATCCAGCTAGCAGTTAAATTAGGCCACCACGGGCTTAATGTTTTGTCCTGCCAAACGGGTAATGATACATGCTAACGGAGCCAAACAGGGTGCAAAGCTCATATGTTTGTGTAAGTCTGCAAACATATGGCAGTGATGGAGAGGCAGGCATGGCCTCGGGGAAACGCGGCAGGCATCGTACCCACTGTTCATGGCTCCGCTACAAAGACATGCGGAGAGGCTTCTCAGACCTGTGGGCTTCGGCCGTCTGTCAGTTATTTGTTAACCAAGCAAGTGCTAAAATAGAAATGCTGGGTACAAATCCAATATCTAATGATATAGAAAATAGGTTCAGAGACAATATGTGTACAAGAGTTCTATACTTTGTTCTGTTTTTCTTTACAATTCTAAATATAAAGTTTATTTGTTGACATTGAAGGTTTTAAAATGAATCTTTATTGGCCATCATTGTTGTTTGTTGTATATAGAAAGTAAATAGTTGTTTTATAGAAAGTACAAAAAATGTTTGTTATTAGCTTTTTAAAATGTTCTTTAAATGCAGAAATAATGGTTCTTTTGAGAACTGTTCACAGAACGGTTCTTTTTGAAACCAAAATGGTTCCTCTTTGGCATTTTTTGTGATAGTACCACTTTTCATGTATTTTTTAACCCTTGTGTGTTAAAAATAAAAAGAAATTTCTTATATACATGTGAAATGTCTACACAAAAAATAGAACATTGTAAAAGTATCTAATTGTAAAACATTTTTATACACTTTGATAAAGATTTATTTACCACCACTAGTCCTTATTTTAATAACCAGTCAAAATAATAAATACATAAAACCAAGGCTCCAAGGAAATACATGCATCAGCTTACATTTTTGCAAACGTGAAACAAGTTGCTTCAGCCTGATGTCACGAGGCAACTTTTTAAGTTTTGTCAGTTTAGTGGCTAATTCAGTTCAATTCAGTCGTACAAAAAATGTACGATTTCAAAATGAAGTTGTGGCACCCAACCCCTCCCCTAAACCCAATCGTCATTGGGGGATATGCAAATCGTACTAAATTTGTATGAATGAGATCATACAAATTCATACGAATTAGCCACTAAATCAAAAAGTTACGAATTGCTGTGAGATTGTGTTGGTTTCTCCGTATACATTTCATTGCACATTCCAGATGACAAATTCATTAGAGGGCGCTGTTTTACATTTTTGCAAATCTGAAATATGTTACTTAGGGTATGCTTTGTATTATGATTCAGATACATGTCCTTCTTGTACACGTCCACGAGAAGGCAGGGCTTGTCGTACAAATCACATAGTGAAACAACCTAAACCCAACCAATAGTGTTTTCAAAAGCAAATATTTGAGAAAAGTGCACCGCAACCCACATAGTTTCACTTTCATTTTTACATATCTTTTACCTCTTTTGTAGAACAGTGCTTTACCAGGCTCAAGCCCAACCGTTCTGCATTGTCTGCAAGTTCATGCATTTCATGGTCTGCAAGTACAACACCGTATAAAGTGAGCAACTGAGTAAACTGATCATGCCAGAAAAGATGTCCTTATGGAGATAGATAGTTGAAGAAAACATATTCACTTACAAATCATAGGTAAATTGTTTTGTTGTGTTTATCTGATGTTAATAATAATAATAATAATTCTTTATTTTTTAATGATTAAAAATCATTATTGTGAAAAGGAGCAAAAGGTGTTCGGGTCAAACTGTCCTGTAGCATTCATTTTACATAGAAACTGCAGTCAAACGTATGTTGAATTATTTCCAATGATCCTGAGTTGAATAAATAAATATTGACTACCACCTAACACAACTTTTTTTTAAACACACACCAGCATAATTAACATAAATTAAAAACAATAATTTGGCTAATCAAATTTAAATAAATTACATTTTCAAGTTACCCAACAAAGAAAAAGCGCTTAGAAAAATGAATTTAATAATTTCAGAATATATGAAAATTGCTGAATCCTTACAATGAGTATCTTACAATGTAAAATAAATCCAGTCACAGACCGGTTCCGTTTGAGCTTTGCAGCTGACAGTAAAGCATTTCAGAGCAGAAGAAATTTGGGTCTTGTTGAAATACCGGCCCCCGTGTTGTCATGGATGACATACGGTTATTTTTCGTAGGGCTGAGACATATTTTATCATAATCAGTATATGAGGAGAGAGCGGGGCCTTGCACACATCATTGGCTTTTCTTGCTTAGTTAGATGGTGAAGGTCAGAGTTCTTAGCCTTTATGGTTGTTTAACTTTAAAGAATTATGGCATGTAAAGAACACACCCCATTTATTTTCTCCTCAATTGAAAACCGGGCTCTCTGAAGTACAGCAGGGGTCTCTTTTCAACTAAAACAGAGGAATTAAAAATGCTTCAGGTTTTGAAGCAAATTTCTCAGCGCCATGTAGATTTTATTGCATTATTTGATAGGTGAAGTTATATCATTTTTATTACTTGCATTTTAACTACAAAATGCAGAACTTGTGTTTGAATATTTTTAACAACAATTTTTATTTTAAACATTGTCATGCAAATTGACAAAGGTTTAATTTTTCAGTTTAGCAAAAACAAAAATACAACAAGAATAATATAAACTCAAATAACTTAATACACTTTGACAGAAAAATAAATGATAATACTACTATTAAATAATACAGCAACATATTTGTCTAATCTATATACTTTCAATGTCCATCAGTTTATCAAAAGAGTCATCATCTAGATTCTCCAAAAAGTCATAGAATACTTTACAAATAGAGCAAAATATATGCATTTTGGGTAACACTTTAGAACTACACACACTATGAATCATCTTTTAAGCATTAGCAAATAATTAATTCATTATCTGTTAAGCATTAACTCTACATTAAAAGACGTTAGCAAGCAGTTTATAAATACATTCTACAAATGCTGTATTCTTGACTTATAATGTGCTTGTGCTTAATGATTGTTTTCATACTTTGTTAATGATAATTTTATCATTACTTAATTAAGTATTGCATTATTTACAAACTAATTATTTAAGAATAGTTGGTGCTTTTTTAAGATCATTCAGAATGAGTTAATAAATGATTAATAAACTATTCAAATTAACATTTATATATTATTCAGGCATATACTAATAGTTAATTTGCATGTTAATAAATGCTTTATTAACTCAACTTCATCCAGTTTTGTGACCTAATCTAAAGTGAGGACTATTTATGCTTTATAAATCCCCTATAATTGACAATTAAAAGCTCAGTTATATTCTAAACAGAAAAAAAAGAAAATAAATGACTTTATTAATTTCTATCCATTTGAAGACAGACAAATGAAACTGTTTCAAATGAAAAATCTATCTTTTCAGTCTTATGTAAAATAACATTACTGTACAGTTTAAACTTCGCTAAATAACTTTGAAATGTTTTGTCATATATTGTTAATTTAATATATTGTTGTTGTTTTATGCAATTTTATTTAATTGTAATTATTTCTAATTGTATTTTAACACTCCTGTTATTCTGCATTGTTTAAAGTGTTCAGTCATTTTATTTTTTAAACGAGATTGCAAACATTAATTGTTCATTTGCTACTGAGCCTTTAATTGTCATTTATAAGGGATTTATAAAGCATAAATAGTCCTCACTTTAGATTAGGTCTGCATGAAGTTGAGTAAATAAAGCAATTATTAGCAAACAGTAACCACTATGCTTGAATAATAAGATGTATAAACGTTGATTTGAATAGTTTATTAATCATTTACTAATTCATTCTGAATGATTCTAAAAGCCAGCAACTACTCCTAAATACAAATGGCTTGTAAATAATGCAGTACTAAATTTAATAATGAACAATTAATAAATAACAAAGTATGAAAACTTTGTGTCATACATGTGTCAATCATTAAGCACATTATAAATGTGCTTATAAGTCAAAATACAGCATTTGTAGATGTATTTATAAACTGCTTACTAACGTCTATTAATGTAGAGTTAACGCTTAACAGATAATGACTTAACCATTTGGTAATGCTTAAAAGATGATTCATAGTGTGTAGTTATTATAAAGTGTTACCGAATTTTGTTTTTCAAAAAATAGGTTATCTTTTCTAAGGCAAGGCAAGAGGTCATCCCCTGAAATACACCAGATACACTGCTGAAATACACCAGGACTGTCTTCTTATTTTCAAGAACACGCAATTACATGTTTAGCTTCCAGCAAACATAAAATTAACAGCAATATTTTATGTTTGGTCACATTAAAGTTCAATGGACAAATATGCAATATACACAAGCTGGGATCAAGAGGAATTACTTTACCAATGATTCGACTTACAATATTCAGTATTTGAACCCAAAAACAACTGACTTTTGTACAATCCCACATACAATGAAATAAAGTTCCCTTCTCTTGTTTACATTTATAGCATGTATCAGGGATATTTGGGTTAAAATGATGCACATTAACTGGAGTTATATACTCAGCCATTTATATTGAAGCAATCTAAAAGTGAGTTCTTGTTTGTCTGAGTTTGAGCTTTTAAACAAGCTTCTTGCTACTCTTCCTCAGTTATATCAGCCTGCAGGTCAGACTGCCAAGCTTGAAGTCTGTCAATAAATGACTCTTTTGATTTGTCCTCCAGCTGTTTATATAAAACAGATACCTGCCTCTACCTTTTTAACAGTAAAGTGTAATATTTTGTGTTTGAATATTTCATAAGTATCAGTGGTTTATAAAATGTGAATCAGCTGTCATGAGGCTCTGCTATAAGATAAGACATTTGTTTTCTCTGTTATTTTATACTAATTTTGTGTAACACGACATCTGTAAACCACTGATTAGTTAACCAAGCAGTGATTATGACCACTAGAGGGAGAGAAAAACCAGCGTTATCAGTTAATTCAAGTTTTAATAGCCTTGAGAAGATTATTTGTGTAAAAACCAATGCATTAAGGATCCTTTAAAATGTAAATTGTAGTTGTAAGTAAATTTTTATATTTATATATCATAAAAATAAAGTATATGAGACATCCCATTTTAGTGTCTGCATCAAATAAATTTAGATTTTATGTGCAAAAGTGTCAACTTAAAATGTTTTAAACAACAAAAGAAGGTATTTAAGGCTGAAATAATGTTCATCATAACAGGTACAGTTGAAGTTATTGAATTATTAGCCCCCCTGTTTATTTTTTCTCCAATTTCTGTTAAACAGAGAGAAGATTTTTTTTTCAACACATTTCTAAACATAATAGTTTTAATAACTCATTTCTAATAACTGATTTATTTTATCTTTGTCATGATGCTAGTAAATAACATTTTACTAGATATTTTTCAAGACACTTCTATACAGCATAAAGTGACATTTAAAGGCTTAAATAGGTTAAGTAGGTTAACTAGGCAGGTTAGAGTAATTAGGCAAGTTATTGTATAACGATGGTTTGTTTTGTAGACAATCAAAAAATATATAGCTTACAGAGGCTAATAATTTTGACCTTAAAATGGCTTTTAAAAAATTAAAAACTGCTTTTATTCTAGCCGAAAAAACAAAAACAAAAAAGACTTTCTCCAGAAGAAAAAATATTATCAGACATACTGTGAAAATTTCCTTGCTCTGTTAAACATAATTTGGGAAATATTTAAAAAAGAAAAAAAAATTAACAGGAAGCAAATTCTGACTTCTACTGTATATTAATTAGAGTTGGGCAAAAATTTAATTCATTCATCATTCATTTTCTTTTCGGCTTAGTCCCTTTATTAATCTGGGGTCGCCACAGCGGAATGAACCGCCAACTTGGGCAAACATTTATTACAAGTAATTGCATCCGAAATAAAAGTTTTTTTGACATATTCTATATATATATCTATCTATATCTATCTATATCTATATATATATATATATATATATATATATATATATATATATATATATATATATATATATATAATATATATATATAATTACACATACATAGAAGCAAAACTATACTAAACAAATTTGTTACATAGATATTTACATTTATATATAATTTGTATCATATACACATTTTATATCTAAATATAAATAAACCTTTTCTCAAATATATGCACTCATCTGTGTATTTATATTTACATAATAAATATACACCGTACACAAACTTGAATCAGGTCAAAGCAAACTTTAATTTTTGATATGATTAATTGCAATTAATTTGCCCAGTACTAATATTTCTATTAAGAAATGACCTGTATCATTATATAAAAGAACAAGTGACCATATAATAATGAATTATTATTTATTTATTATTTTTAGGGGTTTTCACCTTTATTGATAGGACAGTGGAGATTTACAGACAGGAAAGTGTGAGGAGCAGAGATAGGGTAAGGATCGGCAAATGACCTCAAGCCAAGAATCAAACTCGGGTTGAAGCACAACCACTAGGCTATTGGCCCCGACAATTAATTATTTTAAATATTTTAAACAGAGCCTTTTAAATATGTCATCAAATGATTCATTTTCAGTATGCTTATTGCGTATGTTTATTTGATTTTAATTACATATTATTTATTTTCTTTTTTGGTATATAAAATGTTGTTACACTTTAATAGGTGTCTGTAAATCAAAGTAAAATATATTATAGTATTTTATTATTTAATCTGTATATTACGCTTTCATTGTTTTAATGTTTGAAATTTGCTATTTGTGTTTCATCTATTTCTGAAAATAAATCCTCTTATCATATACACTTCTGAATGTCAATGTCCTTTGCTTTTGACACTCTCTCAAACCTACAGCTGGAAACGGATAGTTTTAAGGATTTCCTACTTGGTCGAAGGAAAGCAGAGTGATTTGTGTTCTCCACTTCTCCTCCTTTTAGCGGTCAGACTTTTAGTGAGGGATTGTGTGTGTCAGAACCTCTTGTATACTTCAAAGCTACCTGTGAATAAAAGCTACCCGTTGTTCCTTTCAGACGCAAACTTGGGGAAAATTAAAAGTGCTTCACAAGCGCATTAGACCACCAGGCTCTGAATTACCACTCCAATACACAATGTGATGTATGGGCCGCCTCCTCTTCAGTTCTGCCGAGCTCCAGGGTGCGAGGCTTTCTCTCTTTCTGTAAGAGGCTTTACTGCAGTCTTATCTTACCCTTGTAACTGTCTCTTGTTGTCCAGGGTTTGGGTGTTTTGGGGTGTTTCAATGAGGCAGAAGTGGGCGACGTGAGCCTGAATTACAAAATCAAACATGTATCGCAATGCATTCAACATCACTCGGAAATAAGAAGTTAAAATGAGGGTTTTTTGGACTTGTTTTCATTTTTGTAATTGACAAAAATGTTTTAGCCTGTATTGTATGGTGTAAAATTTCCTGAAATGTTTCTTACAAATTATAAAAGAAATCTGTATATAATTGTTAGTAAACGCATATCAATTAGTTTTAATTTAGAATTATAGAAATAGATTTCATTACAAAATATCAAGTAGTGTTCATTAAAAAAATAAAAAATAGATTAAATTTGCCAGAGACTATTATCCAAAGCTACTTGCAAATCAGTACAAAAGTATTATTAATAGCAAGAGTACTTCATTCAAACATCTCTGACTTGTAATATGTGAGCAGATTTACTATACAAAACTTGAACTATAAGGGCAAAAAAATAAATTAAATTAAATAATCGTTCATTAAGCATAATCGAGTTAAAATGTTCAATTAATCGAGATTTTGATTTTAGACCAAATCGCCCAGCCCTAATCTGCAATAATCACATTCCAGGATCTGCAGTGCCATGTTGGGATTAATAAAATTTAACCTAATCTATTAATAGGTTCTAATAATATGAAAGACTTTCATTTTAATGTATTTTTAAGCCCTGTGACAGCAAATTTAAACCATTCGGGCAGAAGAAATTCTGAACTTCGCCACTTTAACAAAAATTAATTGTTTAATTATTTATACAATGAAGACTATACAGTGTTAATTTACGCTTGATTGTTGCATTTCTGAACCTCAATCCTGTTAGACTCCACCGAAAACTATAAAGCACTGTTTATTTTATTTTTTATCTTTGTTGTATTGTTTTCATCTGTGCTTTATTTTATTTGGTATATTTTTGTATAATTGTGTATATTTTATGCAGATGCACTACTGTAAAATTATAAATATTTTCCAAATAATGTTACTCAAGTGAAATTATGTTCAAATTTCAGAAAAACTAAATATTGCAATGTCGCAGCCCTAATACTGTATAAATAATGTGACAATTTGAAGTTAGTCTAAAGCAGTACATAAATAATAATAAGACTGTGTGTGTGCATGCATAGGCTAAATATTTACTAAGTTATGTGGAATGTAGAGAATATTTTCAAACTAATTTCTTATTTCTTTTGTTTGCCATGATTACAGTGAATAATATTTTAAAAGTTATTTCACAAGATATTCAGTTTTAAGTGCAATTCAAAGGCTTAACTAGGTTAATTAGGAAAGTTAAGTTAGTTAGGCAATTCATTGAACAACTGTGGTTTGTTAAATAACCAATCAGATATATATATTGGTATATATATTGACATGATCTTAAATTAGCTATTAATATTGACCTTAAAATTGAATCTATGCCACAAAGGATTAAGACAGTTCTGAAGGCAAAAGGGAGTCCAACCCGGTACTAGTAAGGTGTACTTAATAAAGTGGCCGGTGAGTGTATAGGACCCACACTCCTTGAAGAAAAAAAAAAACTTTATATCCATATATAATTATTTAAAAATAATAACGTTAAATACAAAACTGTTACTATTCTTAATTTTCTATAACTATTCTATCCCCATTCTGTCGCTAAGAAAAGGTTATTTATTTTTAAACTGCGAATTGATCAATAGCCAACGCTCCCACCGATGACCAGCAATGTAAACTTTAAAAATGAGCATTAATGAAACTGTCAGAAGTTTATTCAAACACTGTGTCGTGAATCAGAGGGTTTATGAGTCCCTGAGAGCTTTGTTTGTTGTAATGGAACTTTACCAGAAGGCAATCTGTTGTCACAGTCATCAGCTGCCACTGCTTGAATAAATCATTCTCTTCAGCTACTGCTTGCTCTGTGTGATTTGCTTTGACCTAAATAGTAGAGCTCACATCGAGGTATAGTTGCCCTTTGTGTGTGTGTGTGTGTGTGTGTGTGTGTGTGTGTGTGTGTGTGTGTGTGTGTGTGTGTGTGTGTGTGTGTGTGTGTGTGTGTGTGTGTGTGGTGTGTGTGTGTGTGTGTGTGTGTGTGTGTGTGTCCATCTACCTCTCAAGAGTTTCTTGGAAAAAATTAAGCTACTGTCGACATGTAGTTAAATAATCAGTTCTAGAGTCCAGATTGATATCCCATAGTCAAGTATTGCTAGTAAATAATACACAATTGTTTAAATCTGCTGAGTTTGTTATTTAAGGTGAGACATTTTATTAGTTTATTATATAATGTGGCGCTTTATCAATAAACATCTGTAGATTTCAGTTACATTATGTATTTTTAAGGCCATTTTAAGGTTTTCTGAAGGGTTTTACAGAGAGATTTGTGCATGCAAAAAACAAAAAAAAATTCTTTCCTGTTTACATTTTTTGAACTATGAAAGAATAAAAATGATTCCCAAAATTCTTTCTGAATAAATATTTTACTCTATTCAAAAAAGAAAAAGAAAAAAAAGAATATTGAACCTGATTTGATTTCTGTGTTCAGATATTTGTGCTATAATGAAATCATATATCATTTACAAATTTCGACTAAAATTTGAGAACTTGTAATACAAGAATGTTTGCAATTCTTAATGTAATCAATTTTGAATGTAATGTGATAACTTTATATACTTATTACACTGCAAAAAAAGGCTTTTTTTAATAATTTTTTTTAAATTAAGAAGCATTTTCTAGACAAGTAAAATAAGCCAGAATTAATAAGCCAATATTAGGTAAGCTTGTCCTTAAAAATAATCTCCCAATGGGGTAAACAAAATAATCTTATTTCAAAGGGAAAACAATATTATTTTTCATATCTTATTGGCAAATTATTTTACTTGTTTTTAGGAAAAGCTCACTTAATTTTGGCTTATTATTTTTGAAAACAAGACAATATTTTTACTGTTCTAGAAAATGCTTTCTGCTTTAAAAATGTTTGATATTTGGACTAAAAACAAGACAAAAACTCTTAAGTAAGAAAAGCATTTTTGCAGTGTATATTATTTTGGTAACACTTTTGATGGTCCGTTTGAGTATTAGTAGACTGTCTGCTTAATATCTGTTGATATGCTCCTTCAACAGACATTTAACTGACCTTAAGAAACTTTGCAAGTACATGTCAACTTACCGTACACTAATCCTAACCCAAACCCCAACCCTAACCCCAATCTAACAGTCTACTTATAATCTAATGAAAATTAGTTGACATGTAGATGCAATGCAATTTAAAATTAACAAATAGACCATCAGAATAAAGTGTGACCAATATTATTTTTTCTTCTTCAGTATGTTTATTTAAATATGTATATAATTTAGCTAGTTTGGAAACAAAATAAATGATCTATAATTACAAAAATATATATTGTGATGATAATCTCAGTTCTGTATCTGCTCTGAATGGAAGAAACTGACCTGTCAGAATGAAGAACAGGTCAGTTTCCTTCATCCATTGTGTAATAATTAGCTGAAGGGTGAAAGAGAGCAATCAAACTGACCTTTATTTCGAAAGAGTGCTTTTATGGAGGCTTGGGTCGTTTATTCTCACACAATACCAAATGCTTCCACCCAATGCAGACCACCCTCTTTCTTGAGGCCAAGCACCTGTGGAAGATGGAGAAACCAGACTCTGACCCTCATCCAGGTGTCCTTCACACTGTCATTATGTTATTCACAGCTGTGTGCTCATGTTTATTTAAAAGAGACAATGCACATTATTGGCACGAGCACTTCAGTGAATC
Source organism: Danio kyathit (assembly GCA_903798195.1). Taxonomy (NCBI): domain Eukaryota; kingdom Metazoa; phylum Chordata; class Actinopteri; order Cypriniformes; family Danionidae; genus Danio; species Danio kyathit. The sequence goes on along the minus strand of LR812525.1, from coordinate 35,446,142 downwards.
ATCTAAATGTGGCAGATTTAGCCATACAGGCTAATGTTCATTTGCAGTCACTGTATAGGTTGCCGATAAAAGTATATACTGTATAGTGCCTACAATTAATAAAACAATACTCAAGACGGTGTATATATGTGTGTGTGTGTGTGTGTGTGTGTGTGTGTGTGTGTGTGTGTGTGTGTGTGTGTGTGTGTGTGTGTGTGTGTGTGTATATATATATATATATATATATAGATATATATATATATATATATATATATATATATATATATATTATATATATATATATATATATATCAATAAGTGAAGTTAAAGTACATTCCAATGAATATAAACAGAGTATTTTAATACAGACACAAACAATTTGGGTTAAAGCATAAAACAAATTGTGGCATATAATGTAAAGTCAGACTACAAGTATAATCTTACTGTTGAAGTGCTGGTAGGTCCTGTGAAGTGCTTTGAAATGTGCATTATTTATTCGATGTTTGACAATCTCAACTGAAACACGAAGACGTGGGACATATAGTAGCTCGGTCTCTTTTTAAAAAACAGCCAATAGCGTTTTGTTTTTATCATAGCTCTGCCAGTGAGAGTGATTGAGTTAAAGCGCATGAAATGAAAAACAAATGAGAAGCGACTTGAAGGGGGCGGGGCATGTCAGATAGAGAGCATTTGATTTGTTGGTCAAGAAACTGAAACTGAAGTCTGAGATGATATGGCAAAAACAATGTGACAATATGACAAACTGTAACTTTTGGATGTTTATATCAGGTTTATATATTCTAAATATGAATTTTGTCACTGTTTTGGAGCACGTCGCTTATGGATATCCTAAACTGATACTAACATCTAAAAAACATTATTGTATTTTGATGGAACATTTAACTCGCATTTTCTGAATCACAGAAGACCATGGTTTCATCTAAAAAATAAATAAAATAAAATTTGTAACTTTCTACTGAAAAACTACATTTTCATCCTATTATATAGACTTTTCTGACAAATCTAGCAAATGTTATTATACAATAAGCAATATTAATGAATAAAAAACTGCTTCACAAAATTCTCCTAAAAAAAGCATAAAAACTTTAATCTCTTGAAAACAAATATCCCTTGAAAACACACTTGATTATATCATATTGATATGATCACAAAAATAAGGAATGAAGAAAAATAATGATAGTAAAGCAGTAATAATACATATAAAAACTGACTAATGATTTTAAATTATTATGAGATTAAATGAAATAAATGTTTAACTGATGACTGAAGAATAAATATAGAGGAAAGAAAATAAAACATAACAAAAAAGTATGGTTGTTTTCTTGAAGCAGCACAAGCAGGTTGCTCCTCAGATCATCCTTCAATATCGATATTCGAGGGTGATTCTATGATTTGTAATTGTTTTGAGTGTTTGTAATGTGTAGTTTGTCCTGTAAAAGTCTTATGTCTTGCCTCTCTTTCACTCCTGTAAAAGAGTTATTTTTTTAAATCCCAAAGTAATTTCTGGTTAAATAAAGATTAAATAAAATAAAAATAAATCATTCGATGAACTTTTTTTTTTTTAAACATTTTAGTTGGGTGTTGATAATTTTTTTTTCTAAATTTTACTATTTCATTCAAAACCTTCAGAGAACATTCATGAGTAAAGGTTTGATAACGTTTTTAAAATTCAGAGATACTCAGAACTTAAGGGGAATATTTCTTCACTGGGATATTTAAAAAAAATGTAAGATTCAGCAGAACTGAGTTTCCTAAAATAATGTTAATATGATTTTAAACCAACAATCAAATCAAGAATAGTTTAGTTTGCAGTTGCTCCAGAGAAACACAAGTGATTTCATGGCAGTTCAAAGTACAGTACTCATTACTAATTATCTGCTCATTGACTTTGTAAATACAATGACAATAGAACAAAGTTAACATGAACAAAGCATCGAGGAGTTAATCCCAATTACAAAAGGTTAGTTATTAGTTCCTGACATTGCAAAGGACTTAACACAGATCAAAGAAACTCAGGCCATTGTTATGAGCAAGCAGAAAATGTACTCTTCCTTCCTGTTCATGCAAAATTGGGAGAAGATTTTGGAACCATCTTAAAGTGTTTTTCTGCCTTGCTTGGTCAACTTAATCCTGTAGTTTGTTGCCTTATAATCATTTGAGTGTAATCTTAGTCAGTCATTAATATTAGCCCCCTTTTGTCCCCCGATTGTCTACAGAACAAACCTCTGTTGTCCAATGACTTTCCCAATTAACCTAACTTACCTAGTTAAGCCTTTAAATTGCACTTTAAAGGGGTGGTCCACTATAATATCATATTTTAAACTTTAGTTGATGTGTAATGTAGCTGTGTAAATATAAACAACATCTCTAAATGTAAGACGCTCAAAGTTCAATGCAAAGTGAGAGATAGGATTTTACAAAGTTAGCTTAGCAAAGCCTACACCGAACAAAGTTTGGGTACTTCAAAAAAATACATCCGGGCTAGTGAGATCACAAACCCTTCAGGATACGTGCATTCACCATGAGCATACACCCCGTGCAGGGAAGGGCTGTGGTCAGGGGCGCTGTAATGTTATAGCAGAGAAAGCTAAAATGGCGTACAAACGCTGCTATTTCAACAGAGCTTCTTCTGTTTCTGTGTTTGGGACACGACACAAAGAGAGATTTGCTTACAGTTTCATTTTAGTTATGTTCCAGAGAATTATAAAAATATATATATAGCTAGTATTTGACAAAGGCTTCCAGAATATCTCCCTGTTTATTGCTGGATTCGGCTAAAAACTCTCCAAAGAAGGAGCAGCTTCAAGCATAATAAACCTAGCTGTAAATTGTGAGCCACAACCAACATATTTTTATTTGTTAAAATCGATTAACTACATCCACAGTTTCTAGCGTTAATGATATGTTATAGCAAGGATGTAAACAAGCATGTAAACAAGAAGAAATGCTGTTTGGCGCCGCTAACAATTTAGCTAGAAATTCATATTTATCAGTCAAACTGCTGTAAACAGCTATGCAGCCGCTTTCCCTGTGTACTACATCTCAAGTAACAAACTTGCAAAAGATATGAGAATGTTTTATATTATTTACACATGCTTATTCTGAATATATGTGACACTTGTCAGATTTTATTTTAGTGAGCAGGCATGAGGTTCAGCTGTGTCCTCTTCTGTCTGATTCAGGCTCACTGACATGGCTAACAGCTACTCTGACTGACAGTATTTACACAGCAGAAACAAAGCACATGCTAGAGGTGTGACTGGACGTGATGCTTCCTGGTGACGTGGAGCCGATCTGCGAATCCCAGCACATTATGTTAGCTGACCAATCAGAGCCTCTTGAGGGCGGGCCTTTCGGAGGAATATGACAGGTGTTTTCAGGTTAGCTGAGTAGCTGTATATAATTAAAGTTAGATATATGAAAAAATAACATGATTTTTTACAAATGAAGAAAGAGCACACATTACTTTGCATCTTATAAACACAACCAAGCCTTAAAATACACTCTGGACCCCTTTAAGCTGAATAAAAATATCTTGCAAGAAAAATATTATACGTTATATATATTATATATTATATAAATATGTAATCATGACTAAATATATTCATTATTAGAAATTTGTTATTAAAACTATTTTTATAAATGTGTAAAAATCTCTCCGTTAAACAGGACTTGGGAAATATTGAAAAACAATTTAAATTTCACAGGAGGGCTAATACTTTTACCTTACACTATAGATCAGACCCACCGGCAACTATATTTTTCGTGGAGTTCATAGTTGTTATTTTCCTTTGTTTCATATTTGAATATACAATACTACCTGAAATTTGAATGCTACTATTCATTAAAATTTGGGCACAAATAGGTTAATGGCAAGTAATTACAGCCACAAGTGATGCCAAACCGACATTCCCTCCAGAATTCCAATCCACATATCATCATGATTTATACCTTCATTGTGGTAACATACACAGATTTAGGTTTTTAATTTTTAATTTTATAAAAGCTTCAAGACAGGTGCAGTTAATGATTTTTCATGCTATATGACAGCAGATGCAAATTCATGCTCAAAGCCTTTTTATTTGGCTTGCCATCAAACTGTTTGTTTATCCTATCGCAATATGCAGCAAAATGTCCTATACAACTGTAAAAGTGTGATTTAATAATGTGTGACTTTCATAATGTAATGTAATATGAATGCTCCACAATCTGGGTTTACTTCGAAAATGACTTCAGCCCGATTAAGGTCATCAGAAATCTCCGTATATGGAAGAGATTCTGAATTGGAGTATTGTAGTTTTAATATTGCAATATTGTAAATGTACTGAATGTTTTGCTGGTTTTGGGATTGCTGGAAACAGTAGCTGACCTCCAGCATTGGCCTGTATCTGTCCATCTGGCTCTCTGTGCTTAGAAACAGCGGCCTCTGTCACCTCAGGTGCGACTGGCCCTTTGAAGTGTCACAGAGGTGTTAGTTTATGAGAAACAGGGAAGATTCCTGCTTGACCTAAATCAAGCTGTCAGTGAGCGGCTGCAGGGAAAACAGCAGAGCTCAGCCTGTTATTACACTCACACGCTTAAAACATCACAACACCTGAGAGCTGAAGACGCCCTAGAGCTTCGCATAATAACCGCAGTTAAACTGGCCTGTTAATCATTGCACAAAAAATTGGCTGTTTGTGTGAACTGGCTGGTAGGAAATAGTGACGTCCTGACGTGAAGTTAACGCGTCACATCTTTAGCCACCTGTTTATAAACTTGCTAATAGCTGATGATTTCAATTTAGCTTATTTTGTGGTAGTTTAGTTAGAAAGGTGATTGATTGCAGAATACTACTATCATTTAATACGTTAATTTTTTACTTTACTTGTCCCCAACAATTGAGTTTTACTATTATTGAATCCATTCAGCCAATCTCAAGGTCGGGCGGGAGCACTTTTAGCTTAGCTTAGCATAAATCATTGATGAATTGGACCATTAGCATCTTGCTCAAAAAAATTCAAAAAAGAAGTTCAATAATTATTTCAAGCTTGACTCTTCTGTAGTTAAATTACATACTGAGACTGACGGAAAATTAAAAGTTGCTCTTTTCTAGGCCAATATGGCTATAGGAACTATACTTTTATTCTGGTGTAATAAACAAGGAACTTTGCTGCCGTACCATTGCGGCAGCAGGCGCAATGATATTACTAATGCGGTTATCTAGTTACCTAGCTAGGGACTATTTTCAGGTGCTGTGTAATATCATTGTGCCTGCTGCAGCCATTGTACGGTAGCATAGTTCCTGAAAATTGTTCAAAATTCTTTTTGGAATTTTTAGAGTGAGATGCGAATGGTCTAATTTGATTCAATGATCTATGCCAGGGGTGTCCAAACTTGGTCCTGGAGGGCCGGTGTCCTGCAAAGTTTAGTTCCAACAAGGTGCCTTTCTAGTAAACCTAGAAAGAGCTTGACTAGCTAGTTCAGGTGTGTCTAAATGGGGTTGGAACTAAATTTTGCAGGGCACCGGCCCTCCAGGACACCCCTGATCTATGCTAAGCTAAGCTAAATGTTAAAAAATTTACTCAACTGTTTAGGTGATCTGTAAAATGAGCCTATTTTACCTATTTTAAAAACTAAAGTGTTCCCATAAGTAATGGGACTGTTTTTGTTGGGGGAAGTTTGGGGGGGGGGGGGGGGGGGGTCTTTGACAGAACTTTATCAATTCTGACACTTTTAGAGCAGGGTAAATGATTTTGTTGCGTGTTTCTTTGGGTGTTTGCGTTCTCAGCATTGCAGCCGGAGGCCCGTCATACTTAGGGAGCTGTCAATCATCTTCTGTTCTGAAGGGAGAGGGTCATTGGCGCCATCTTATCAGATCTAAATCTCTCTTTGTAATAGTGAGTGTTCAGATAGTCCTCGAGGGCTTCTTCTTATTACAAGCCCTACAACTTGTTTTTTTTCTCGCTAAGATTTTGTAAAATGTTTTTGAAAGAAAACATACAATTATAGTACTATAATAGGATTAGTCCTGTCTTCGGTGTCATATCATCCACTATTAAATTAATTTTTATTTCTATAGCACTTTTTACTATTGTGTAAAAGAAATTATTGTAATATGCTGATTTGGCAGTCCAAAGTCATTTGTTATTATTATGAATGTTGGAAAGGTTGTACTACGTACTGTTTTGGTGGGAACCTTTACTGTGTTTAAAACTGCTTACTGTTTAATATGTAGTCCACTATACTGGGAGTCATTTCGTAGTGGTATGTGAATATTTCTTGTTCACTTCCTTATTCGCAACATCCTCTCTGATCATGAGTAAACATCCAACGTACACTTGGTGTATTGTCACCTCCACAAATCCAGTAGGAGACAGAAATGGACCATAAAAAGAAATACATATTTATTCATATTTTACATTGGGTGTATCTACATTTGAGGATGCAAACCTAAAATTTGACAAAAATAAAACATTTAAATAAAGCATGTTTAAACAGTTGTGCATGATTCTTTGCAATAATTCACATGACAAGTGTAACTATTTTACATTAGTCTGTGATAGGTAAACTTGATCTCATGCTATACAGTATACTGTACAGTTGAAGTACAGGTATTAGCCCTCCTGTAATTTTTTAAAAGATATTTACCTAATGGTATTTAACAGAGCAAGGAAACTTTGGCAGTATTTGCTATAAAATACTTTTCCTCTGGAGAAAGTCTTATTTCTTTTAGTTTGGTTGGAATAAAAGTTTTAAACATTTTTAATTCTTATTGAGTAAAAAAAGAACATAAATTCTTGATATGACAGACATAGTGAAAGACTTTTCCCTTTAAAACTTTCATAACAAGACAATAAAACATTTATAAATATATATTTTTTATAAATAGCATGACTTAATATTAATAATAACAGCGACAATAGTAAATAAAAAGGAGTAAACAAAATATTAATAAAATAAATAAATAAAAAAATTATAAAGGGGGGGGGGGGGGGGGGGGGTTGGATGAGGTGATGTCAATGAATTAGATAGATACAGTCATTATGAGGATTTGCCATTTAGTTATTTTTTAAAAATAAGGTTTTAAGGTCATTATTAATAGCCCTGTTAAGATTTATTTATTTATTCATTCATTCATTCATTTTCTCGTCGGCTTATTCCCTTTATTAATCTGGGGTCGCCACAGCGGAATGAACCGCCAACTTGTCCAGCACATGTTTTACGCAGCGGATGCCCTTCCAGCTGCAACCCATCTCTGGGAAACATCCATGCGCACTCATTCACACTCATACACTACGGACAATTTAGCCTACCCAATTCACCTGTACCGCATGTCTTTGGACTTGTGGAGGAAACCGGAGCACCTGGAGGAAACCCAAACGAATGCGGGGAGAACATGCAAACTCCACACAGAAACGCCAACTGACCCAGACGAGGCTCGAACCAGCGACCTTCTTGCTGTGAGGCGACAGCACTACCCACCGCGTCGCCCTATTTATTTATTTATTTGTTTGTTTGTTTATTTATTTATTATTAGTTTATTTGTTTGTTTGTTTATTATTGGTACATAACATTGTCCAGTGACTTGGTGAGTTAACATAATAAACTTCTTTAAGACTTTAAATTGCACTTTTAGTACATTTTAAGTAAATTGCACTAAGCTTAATAATTGTTTCTTGCAATATTTTCCATGTCATCATGGGAAAGACAAAATAAACTAGTTAATTGTAATAATAGTTAATAGTAATAGTCTTCTAAAGATGTTTGCTGACTAAAATATTATTTTAATAAACATATCTGTTTAATAAATCTGTTTTGTTCAAATGCACCAAAATATATTACCCATATTCACTGAGAAATAGATAAAAAAATTCATTTTCAAAATTGGGTGTACTCATTTATGCTGAACACTGTATACTGTACAATGGAAGGCAAAATGATTAGCCCACCTGTGATTTAAAAAAAAATATTATTTCTCTAATAATGTTTAACATAGCAAGAAAACTTTCACACTATTTGCTACAATATTTTTTTCCTCCAGAGAAAGTCTTATTTCTTTTAGTTTATTTGAAATAAAATTTTTAAATAGTGTCAGGTAAGGTAATTATTATTAGCCCTGTTAAGATTTATTTATTTATTTTTATTTTTATTTATTTATTTTTATTCATTTTTAGTTATTTTTATGTATGTATTTATTTTAGTTATTTTTATTTATTTATTTATATGATGTATTTTAGTTATTTTTATTTATTTATTTATTTTTATTTTATTTTTTTTATTGGCTACATAACATTGTCCAGTGACTTGGTGAGTTAACATAATAAATCTAAAGTCATTATTATTAGCCCTGTTAAGATTTATTTATTTATTTATTTTTATTATTATTTATTTTTATTTTATTTATTTATTTATCTATTTAAGTTATTTTTATTTATAATTTTTTTTTATATTTTATTTATTTGAGTTATTTTTAAGTTATTTTTATATTTTAAGTCTTTACTGTCAGTTTTAGGTATCTTTGCCTAATAAAAGTATTTTTTTAATTATTTACTTATTTTTGAACAATAGTGTATTGTTTGTATTACAAAACTGTAAAAAAATGCAATTGATCTAATATTAAAAGAGAAGATTTAAGTTTGAAGTTCATTCACCAATAGTGCTATTAATGACTATTCCTCTGAATAAGACAAAAAAAACTTCTAAAGCTATTGTATTTTTTAGTGTTTCTGGCATTGGACACACACCAATCAGCCACTTTTACACAGTGTGTCGTAAACAAAAAAAAACTAAAAACACACACAAAAGGGTGCCGTTCTTCTCACTGGAGGTCTCTTAGCGAGACAAAGCCAGCGGCATTTGCCCACTCACAACCGCAAACACACAGCATTGACCAGTCCGAGCAGCATGGCTGTGTCAACTCATCCAGTCTCCTGGCAACACGCTGAAAAGCCTGAAGTGCATTGACGACACACAATAGTCCAAGCCAGTGTTTGCTGCCTGATGTTTTATGGCTGACCAAACAGTCCTCGCTTCTCTTGCTCCACTCCAAAAAGAACTTGAGAATGTTTACTCACAAGACTTTGCTTTAAATGCTTTTGCGATCAGTCATCTGGAGAGTGTCGAGGAGATTACCAGCATGTTTAATTCACAAACATCGATAAGAACTATTTTAGGAGGATTTTGAAAGTATTTCCTTGAAGTCAGTGGATGAGTTGCTGTTGTTGCTTGAGCTAATATTGGCAGTCCCACCCAGTGCTGTAATTTGTCTCACAGTCTCTGCTTAGGAGCATGAATTAAATGTTGACACAGTGATTTCATGCACACACAGGCGTTTGGCTCGAGTCGAGCGCAGAGTCTCTACTGCACCTGCTGCTGCTTTTTTCGATACAGCCACGGTGATTGTTATCGGTTTGCATAAGACTGAAATCAGGCACTCGTTCCTGTCCAAACAGGCTCATGTCACGTTTGTTTTATACAAACATGTGTATATAATATAGATCTTTTTAATGTAACATTTGTTTGTAAAAATAAATGTTGAGTAAATGTTTTGCAAAAGTTTTCAGTCATTTTGAGAATTCAAATTTGGTCATTTCTGGGCTGGAAACTATCATTTTGACTGTATTAAAATCTGTATTTAACATTTTTTCACTTTTCATGTTTGTTTGATCCTAAAAATATCTATTTGTTTTTAAATAAAACAAGCATTACTTCCTATTTTTCAACTGAAACCATGATGTATCTTCTCATTGATGAGTGAATGTCAATGTTTTGAATGTTACCATGTTTTGACCCTGTATTGCTGTGTTTACATTGCTGTGCTTTTCATTATTGATGTGAAGTTTTATTCTATTTTAGCATTGTATGAAATTTTTAACGACATACAATACAACATTAAGAGATTTTTTTCTTTTGTTGAAAATCAAAAAATCTACATTTTTTAAATTTAAGAAAGCTATGTATTTTTTATAAATACAAATAAATATTACTAATGAATCACCAAACAACAAAAATGTATTAATTAAGGTTTTAAGCAAAATAAACTATTATACTTGCATAAGCTGTCAGAGGGGGAAAAGTTATACATTTTTACCTTGCAAATGGTTTTGACAATAGGAAAATGTTTATCAAAATTGAGTCCTAAATGTGTTTTTGTTATGGGAGTAAGGCTGAATAAGTTTCACAACTTTTGTGATTGTAACACTATTGTAACATCATTTATAAAACTTTTACACTAGACCCAGGTAGACATGGGCCGATATATAATTCTGACAGTATGATAACCTTGGATAAAAATTCACATTTTCACAGTATTTTGATACTGCTCAAAAATATGTTCTTTTTTTAAATGTCTGGGTAAAAAAACAAAACTTTTTTCCCCTTTGAACACAACATATTTTATTTTGAGAAACATTAAAATATTTTGGCACAGTAAACATGTCAGGCTGAATAATTCAAATGAATCATTGACTTCTGCTGTCTTCATTAGTTTCTAAAACACACATTGCTTTACAATTAAAAATTTCATTTTTGGATATCCTTTTCTGCTGGAGATACTGTTGTCCTGAAAAAATGTAAATAAAAAATCTTGCCATATAGCAGAACATTTTGGTGGTTTTAAAACCTTGACTTTTCCAAACCGCGGTATACCTTGAAAACAGTTATTGTCCCATGCCTAGACCATGTCCAAAATAACCCAAATATGAAATCCTGAAACTTGGTTATCAACTTTAAAATAGTTAGTAAAAAAAATCAATGATCAAAATGATCTACTCATTTTGGTTGTTTGTGATATTTAAAGAGATTTTTGTGTATCTCTTCCTGGGGTGGGTTTCCAAAACAACGGCGTAACTCGTGGCTGAACTATCATAGTACGATGCATCATTTGGGAAAAGAACGATGTAGTGACGAGTGTTTCCCAAAGCCGTAGTTTCTCTGTCGCAGATCCATCATTTGAACCACGTTAGTTATAACGTAAAGACCCCGTTTAGAGCATCATTATAGATGTGAGTAATAACTCCTTTAGAGAAGAACCCCATAATTTCTTTGTGCAAATTGTATTGTTTTACATGTACACGCATTAAAAAAAATTAAATATTAGTTTTGGTAAAAACATGCACTCGCTTTCCATATTAATTGAAATATATGTAAATGGCTCATATAGGACCTATGTTTCCTTTACAAATATTATTGAGATAACATTACATAATCTATTCTAAAAAAAAAAATCACTTACAAAACTAACATGTATTCTAATATCATATATGAATCATTTAAATAAATAAATAGTGAGGCTATTTATTAAGAAATTAATTTAATATTTATTATTTATTAGGAAATGAAAAAAAATCATACTTTATTAATAATATTAATGATGATGATGATGATGATGATTATTATTATTAAGTAGGATATTGTTTATTTTATTTTATTTTTTTGAAAAGTCTACTTTTACAGTTTGACATATAAACCACTGCAGAAATGTGCTAACAACAGGCCCATGTCATATACAGTACAGATACTTAATAAATAACCTACTATAAATTAAAAGCATCAACGCATGCTATGTTTTTTGTTTTCACAAGCTTTGGAGACGTAACATTAATTCCGCTTTTAAATAATAGGTCACCTATAGCATTCGCCATGAGCCACGACTGTGTTCCAAATGGCATCAATGTTTTCAAAGTGCACTGCGAAGGGAGTGCAATTGTAAACATAAAGACTGAACTGTAACAATACTTTGAAAGCAAATTACACCTAAGAGAGATAACTTTAATGCTTTTAAAAAAAAATCCTTCCAAGTTTAAATGTTATGTTTTAAATAGATAGGGCATAGGGGGGATAGATGGGAATAGAACACAGCCAGTAACTATGCTTCTAACTACAGCTCCAGAGGTGTAGTTGCAAGCATGGAAGTTTGCGATGCAGTTTGCGAATGTTCGTTGGAACAACGGATATGGGAAACACCAAATCAACAAACTATGTTTGTAACGACACAACTTGCGACTTAGTTGGCTAATGGCTGTTTTCGAAAACGCACCCTAGGTCAAAATAAACCCAAATGTATTACAGGGCATAAACAGGTCTTTAAATACTTACGAACATGAAATCTCTGTTTGTCTGTACATTACCTAACCATATTTGGGCACAAATTTATACCAAGTAAACTAAACCTGACAGAATCTACATAATTTTGAGGATCATTTGTAATAATAATATTTTTTTTTTATTTATATGTATCTTTTTATTTATTAATTTATTTATTTGTATGTAACATGTCTCTTTAAGGTTATCAAAATGAATGTACAATGTGCTTTTACAGACATAATCAAAGGCATGTTTTACAAAAAAATGTGCAATGAGTTATAGAAATTTTAAATACATTTTTTTTTAAATGTATTTAAATGTGCAGGTTTTTTGAAAGGGAATAAAATAATTAAAAATACTCAATGATGTTGAAAAAAATTACTGTGAGGTATTACTTGTGTTAAGGTAAGTATTGCTCAGTTTATAAAAACAGTAGAAGTCTTTGGAAAGTCCCCACAATTCATTGAAACCTAAGTGTGTGCGTGTGTGTGTGTGTGTGTGTGTGTGTGTGTGTGTCTGTTTGATTTTCACTCTCTCCAGACTCCACAGCTTGTTGATTTACGGCCATATAAATATCCTTGCCATCCCCTGCCTGAGCATGTTCAGGTATTTTGCTCATAAATATGCACGCCCCGAATTAATAATGTCACAGAGAGAAATAAATAAGGCTATTTAGCTTAGTGCGGGTGAAATCTCCCTCCAAATAAGTTCTGTGAGTTGATTTCAAGCTTGATGACATTAGTTTTTCGTCAGTGTGATTATAAATAACCGGTTCCTGTCTATTCTGTCTCCTGTGTCCCGGGTTCAGACCACCTCATTATTCAGGACATTGCCCACATGCATTAAGAAACGGATAAATTACACATGCTAATTACCTTGAATGTTTCCCCATTCTAATGCATTCTTTTAATTAAAGCTGTGTATTAAATGCTGAATATTGCACAAACAACCTAGACTAACCTTCATTTGTGTCGGTACATGCTGCTACAATATATTCCCACTGTCTAATGTTTTTGAACACCTATTAGGGCAAAGATACTTAAAATCATTTACTAAATTGGTGTCATTAGTCTGATGAAATTATATGTGTTGAATAGCTTGAATAGACCTTTCTGGTTTCTGTGAGATGTTTAAGGTTTAAAGAAAACATGTTTATGCAGTCATCAGATCACAGAGTTTATGACATGCTGTACAGACAAATGTAATTTTAGCTCCATACAGAAGTCGTAAATATCTCTTACCTAATGCAAAAGTTGAAGTCAATTCATTTCATCTTTATTTCCTAAATTCTGAAGAAACCTTATTTCTTAAACTCTGAAAACTGGACTGACAGTTTAAATTCCAATTTACTAGAACTTTAAGCTGTTTTGACACAATCTACATTGTAAAAGTGCTATAGAAATAAAGATTAATTAAATTGAAGTTAATAAATTACTAAATTGCATTTGAAGAATTATTTTATTTTAGATCCCATAAAAATTACTTAAAATATTAAAAGAAATGTATATCCATTTTGTTTTATAATAATAATGTATTTTGTAAAAAAAAATCTGTGAAAATCTTGTGATGTCGCAGTTTATGAATAATTTAAATAATTTATTTGGAGACTTTAAAGAAGAAATGTAATAATCTAATTGTATTTCATTATCTACAATACCAAATGGAGGCTACAAATAAATAATTAATAAATAAATAACATTTTCTCAGAACAGTTTTGCAGTTTTAGCCAGTTATAAAGTTGGTTCCAGTTTTTTGCTTGCAAAGGTCCCATATTTATTTGTTGTTGTTTCTTTGTTGTTTGTTAAATGTTTAACTTCAGATTAAATTTCGTTAGTCTGTATATGATTTTGTATATTTTTTGTTAAATCTGTATTCTTATAATAATTTTTTGTTGTTATTTGTGCAGATCATGTTTAAACATTTTATTAAACCACTACATTCTACAAAGAAGTTTATCTGAGGGGATAACCACGTTTTAATTTATTTAAGCTTTATTTATATTTTCCTTTCGGCTCATTTAACGTCACTACTAAAATTTAAAAAAGAATGGAATCTTTCTGACACGTTAATTTCTGTTAAATTAAACTGGACTACTTTTTAATAATGTTCCGCAAAACGTACAAAATGTGTGCAATACAGAGCATAAAAACGAGGTTGTGATATTCACCTCTTACCGACAACCGTAACTGAACCCAACAAGTGTCCCTTGAGTTTATTTCTTCGTAATTTACTAAAGTGTTCGATGGTATTATGCCTCTATTTAATTTTCTTCGTTCAAACAGGCCCCTAATAATACTGCAATAGCCAAGTTAAACTGTAATACGTTTACAAATTAAAACGACAGTCTCAGGATATTTCTGTGAGGTTTGATGACAAAGTTTATAATTTATTTCAGGAATATGTGAAAAGCAGCATGCTAGTACATCGGGGCATTTCAACACTATACAGAAAAAGTATATACAAACAGCTTTCGCTATATTTTCAACAAAGCAGATAAATTAGGATAAGCGTTGTTCACAGAACAATATATCCTTCGATATCTTTATCGTCACACCAAAAGTGCTTTGTAGGAGTATTTCCATGTGTAGCCTTTTTTTCTCTGCCACACGGAAAGGCTGCAGCATCTGTGCTTATAACATGCAATAATTTTCTGTTGCTTTACTTGATGTCGATGAACCTTAATGGTTAAAATATAGCCCATATTTATAAGTTACAAATAAAATTATCTACATGTATCTTTGTGATTCTGTAATGAACTTTAATGTCCGAAAATCTTGCTTTTATAGCATTGTGCGTTTTAATAAGATTCATGAACTTTTAATAATATGAGGTAGCCTAAATTCATGACATACATACTGTTAAAAATAAAAGTTTTTTTAATTGGCATTTTGGTTCCATTAAGAACCTTAATAACAACTTACAAACTTAGCTCACTTTAAAGTCGCTTTGGATAAAGGCTAAATTCATTCATTCAAATGTAAATGTGACTATTAATGGAACATTTAAATTCCACAAAAATAATCTTTATAGTGAACAGCAAGTTCTTTAATTTTTTTTAAATGTTCAACACAAAATTGGTAATTTAAGAACTGTTTTGGGGAACTATAAGTAGTTATTCTATTGCATTGCTGCAACAAGACCTCCCCTTTAAAACTTTTATTTTTAAGAGTGCATGTCAGGAAAAAAAATTTGCTATAAACATCTAATATCAATGTATTTTGACATATTTTATACAAGACAATATCACATTTGATGTTTTTGAAATAAGATGTTTTGTACTCTCAAGTTTCCATGTCTTGCCTTATTGTCGGGTAGATGTGTAAGAAAAGGTTTATGTCCTTCTTTAAAGTTTTAAGTGACCTCTTGACAGTGCACGGCGACTGAATGAAGCAGTGAGGTCGGGCTCGGTGTTGCAGGGTTGCTCTGGTTGGGAGACGCCGGGCTGAGGGACTGCGGAGACCCGGATAGGAAGGCTGGAAGGTGGGCGTGCAGCGTCGGGATGGACGGAACCGACGCAGGAGCGGGTTTGATTGGCACGGGTATCGCCGGTAAACTTTGCGCGCCATGACTCAGGGATTTGAGTGGTACTCCATAGGCAGCATATTCAGCGTCAATCACATTACTGCTGTACATGTGGGGCCAAGCCGTGGTGAGCTGGTTGTGTATTTGATAACCCGTGGACATGGAGTGCATGGCGGAGAAAGCAAGACTTCCTGGCATTTTGTAATCTCTGGCAATGATGTTTTCGATGGCAAAGGGGTGTTTGAAGGTGGAGGGTTGAGACACACTTAAGTTGTAGCTGGTCATCTGAGGTAGATGCGTCCCTAAAGCGGTCATTCGGAGTTTTGCTTGTTGCTGGAGGTAATGCGCCGCGTCTGAGGGTTTCTGCAGGTGCTCGGAGGAGATCATCACTTTGAATCTTTTGCGGCGTCTCAAGAAGCTTCCGTTTTCAAACATATCACCGCAGCTGGGATGGAGAGCCCAGAAGCTGCCTTTCCCGGGCTGGTCCGGTCTCCGCGGGATCTTGATGAAGCAGTCGTTAAAGGAAAGGTTGTGGCGGAGGGAGTTCTGCCAGCGCTGCGTGTTTTCCCGATAATACGGAAATCTGTCCATAATAAACTTGTAAATTTCGCTGAGCGGGAGCATCTTCTCTGGGCAACTCTGAATGGCCATTGCTGTTAGCGAAATATAGGAATACGGCGGCTTCTGATCGCTGTACGTGTTTCTTCCAGGACGAGGCATTTTCACGTTGAATTCACAAAGTCAATGATTAATGGTTTA
The DNA here is from genome assembly GCA_903798195.1 of Danio kyathit. Lineage (NCBI taxonomy): Eukaryota > Metazoa > Chordata > Actinopteri > Cypriniformes > Danionidae > Danio > Danio kyathit. The sequence continues at coordinate 35,429,795 of LR812525.1, read as the reverse complement.
AAGACCGAGCTCGTTACCAATCGCACGCAAATGCACGCAAATGCCAAGTGAAAAGTTAAACATATTAAAATACACTGGTGCTTCAACTGGCACTCAGTTAATATCCATTCTTGTGAAAAAAAGGTTTTGAGAAAGTTGTGCAGTTCATTTATGAATTGCTGTCCATTATATAAACTTAAGCAGTGTATCGAAATCTCAAAGTCTTCTTTCTCTCATACGTGTGCTAAAGTCTCTGAGCGTCTGTCCTCCGTTTCTGTCCCTTCAAGAGCCCTCGGTATTGTCACATGACAATCTTCCTCAAAGGAGGGGCGCGCGCACTGTCGTCTGAACACTTTTCATTCACGCGACCCGCTGAGCCAATAAAACCCTCAGCCTGAGAAAAGAGCGCTGGAGACTGGATATGAGATGAAGGTTCTTCGCTGTTCTGCACGTGAACTTTTTAAGGCCTAAGCTCAGCAAATAGTTTGGTGGTAAACATAGGGCTGTTCTCAGCTACGCTGGACTATTTAAGAAGAAATTCATTTTCTTTAAACCTCACACAAAATGCCTGGTTGTATTAGCCCAAGGTTGTCCATATTTGACCACAAACTTTTCAAACGTTTGTTTTTACTCTGAAATTAGATTTTCACCCACAATCAGAAGCGTTTCAGAACAGTGTTTTTCATGTCATCGAAGTATACAATTTTGTTTTATACAAAGAACATTTCCGTAAAACGCCCTTGAACAATTGTTTTGTTCAAGCAACTAATATTTTAATAAACTTTGGAACTTTTTTCATGAAATGTTTCTTGTTGAATTTTCGATGCCTTTATTTTGCAAAACATGTTTTAATTATACATATAATAAACATACAAATATGTATGCATTTATTTATTTAAATGTTACATTACACTATAAAAATGCTGGCTTTCACTTTTTTTAAGTTAACTTAATTGTTTTTGCAAGTTTAAGTGGATTGAACATTTAGTAGTTTGTAGTTTGCATATTGAACAAGCAGCAAAAATATTGTTTGAGTGTACTTTATTTTGCGCTGATAATATATTTTACTTTCAACATCTGTATTTTAATTAAATTAATTTCTACAATAAAAATGCTGCGTTCCACACAATCAATTTGTGTTTGGACAACATGCAGGAATCGAGGTAATTTATTAGATTTTACAAATGAAAGTGTATATTAAAGATACAACAATTAAGTAGTCCACCAAAAAACTCAAGAATGATGTAGTTTCTGCTCATTTTAATTAAGTAGTTTGATCAAACAGCAAGCGACATTTTTGAATATATTGTATTAAAACTTGCAGCGTCATAACATGACACTATTTTATTTCATTAAACTTTAAGGCGCCAATTCAACTTAAGATTTCAGATTTAATGAACTCTTTCGCATTTCTTATGGTGTATATTAGTTAATCATATCAGGCAAACAGGGTGTCTTTCTTTATTAGGGGCCCTGATAACCTACTTGACTGTGTTCGTCGAAGTCATTCTTTTGGTATGTAAATGAAGACGATCACTCAAGACCACACGCGCGCAGATTCCCATTCACACTGCTGGAGAAGGGAATAATATGCTGGACATGCATAAAAGCGTAATGCGATAAGAGCTGAAGTAAACCTTTAAAACGCCTAAAACAGGGCTTATTTACAGTGTATCAGTGTGACTCTTGAGGAGGATCACGTATTTTTAAAACTAACTCGTTAAATATTTTTGTAATGAATGAATTCAGTTAATGGCTTTAAACAAATGTGTTTTAATGTAAGAAAGTAATTATGGACTAAGTTATTTTTCTAATTCGAATTAATTGTAAAGTGCAGAGTTATTAAAGTACATTAGGCTGCATTAAGTTGTAAATATTTGAATAACATTGCCAGTATGAGGGTATGATTAATTCTTAATTAAATTCCTAAATAAAATAAATTGTATATAATAAGATTGTAGTGTATCAGCTTGTTCTGTCATTATAACAGATTGAATTGTGTAGTGATTAGAACTGTTATAATTGGCTGAAGAAACATTTGATTAGAGGACGAGCTTACAAAATAGATTTTAAAATAGTGTTTTTAATTGTATTTATTTATTTATTTATTTATTTTTTAGATTAGATTAGATTTTAGATTCAACTTTATTGTCATTACACATGTACAAGTACAAGGAAACGAAATGCAGTTTAGGTCTAACCAGGAGTGCAATAGCAGCAAGTGCAGGATACAGGTATAAGTTATAAAGTGCAGTTATAGAAAAACTATGGTGATATTTACAAATGGATGTACTATGAACATTATATACAGGTTGTATTAGCTATAAACAGAGATTTACAATAGATGGATATATGTACAGGTTGCTATTAATAATTAGAAGTGTGCAGATAGATAAACAATTACAAATGTATATGTACAGTTGGTATGAACATAATTACAAATGTGCAGTGGGTATGTACAGTTCAAATAAATGAATCAGTGCAATGAATACGTGCAATTTTTAAATATTTTTACATTTTTATTTTGGCAAATCTGGTGTTTCTGAATAAGTTGTATGACAAAAAAAAGACCCATCAATGCAATCTCTTAGTAACAACACTAATATAAGTAGTTTTATGTTTTTAAAATTTCCATATGAAGAAAAAAAAAGTTTCATTTCTGGTTGCCCCAAAAAATAAGTTCATACAAGTACTAATAAACAGCCAGTATCTTAACATGCATGCAGTGGTTTATAGTGAGAATTGGTTTTTAAAGTAAAGTATTATCAAAAATTCTTTACAAAAACCACAGATGCCAATATAGAATCTTTGATGGTTGTAGGGTTATATTGTCATTCGGTGTAAAAAAAAAAAAAAAAAAAAACAACATGATTCTAACTTGTACTTAATAAAACATGTAAATTGATTTGTGATTATATGACAATTTATTAATTTAGAAATCATTTTTGCTAACTTAAAAAACCTTTTGCTGACAAATGCATGGGTAAAATTGTTATGAAATTGTGTATAAAAAATAAATATTTTAAACTTTGCTTAATTTGTATTTTGGATCTTTTAATTTGTCGTCAAATGATTTTTTTCTAGATACATTTTGGTGTTACCTATAGTTACACTAACTTTTATGTAAGTTTTATTTTTGTTCCATAAATCAAAGTATGATGTATTATTTTTGCTCAATAAATAAATAAATACACTAAATAAAATAGATTGTTTTAAAGCTGGAATACATTTTTTTCATCCTGACATAAATAACAGTTAATTTCTATAGCACCGAAGTGTCAATTCTTTATCAGAAATACTGTTATTCTTACACTGCAGATTGTTGACCTGTTCTTTAGGTGAGTCCTGACTAGTTGCTGTAATGCTGAGCAGATCTTGACTTTTTCATGAACTCTAAATGACCTGGCATTGTCACCCCAGGTTCATTTGTAAAGCATAAGATCTAATTAGTATTGACTTAATTTACTCTTGAATTCTTGTATTTTGACACCTTTTAACAGAACCTTCAGATCAGGAAATTCAACAATAACATAGAACCAGAGCAAATGATACACAATGGAGTAGCCAGGGTGCTGGCTGAAAATATACGGTGTCGTCAGAGAGCTGTATTTACAAGCCAGTCTCATCTATCAGACACAAATGCGTCACACGTTCGCCATTAGACTAAATATCATTCATCACGGCATACAGCATCAACCTGCTCCCAGTCGTACCCTCTGCTGTAGTGGTCAAGGGTTAACGGCACCAAACACGCAAACGCACACACACACAGGCACTCCATCAGAAGCAGTTAGGCTGGAGAATGTTTAATTCCCTCCTGTATAGCCTCCTACACCTTTCCAAATGTAATAACAACAACAACAATAATGCAGGCAACAATATCAGATTGTACAATATCAAACCTACAACAGAGAGATACACATTATTACACACAGATTTAGATTAAAAGTATAACGCTCTTTATTTAATTTAAAATGTAAAATAAAATTTATGTGTACATCACAATGGGATCTCACATCCTTGGCCTGTAGATGTTTACATGAAACATTTGGGGTAAGACTTGTTGTTTTAGTATATTCTAATTTAGACTGCATTTATTTGTTTAAAAAATGTCAATTATTTCTGTGATGTAACAACTGTGACTTTTAATTAACCTAATGCAACGTTGCTGAATAAAACCATTAATTTCTGTAAAAAAATAAACATAAGTAAAACTAATGGTGGTAAGCATGTCCTTTATAAAACATTGTTGTTTATTACTTCTGTGTTCTCTGTTTTAACAAAGTACAGTGTATAACTAATGTAATCAGAGTACACTCTTAAAAATGCTGGGCTGGAAAATAACCCAACCCTAACCCAAGCGCTGGGTAACTATGGGACAGAACATGTGCTTGAGTTGTTTTGACCCAAGTGCTGGGTTTACTTATTTAGCCCAGAATGATGGGTTGTTTATTTGACCTAATCAGTGGGTTAGGTTAACCAAGTTGTTGGGTTAAATATGACTTAAACATTGGGTTATTTGTTGTCTCATCCCTTGCTACCTTTATATTTTCTAATATTACTAATAATAGTAAATAACAATAACAAATTAATGCAAAATGAATACATTTTTAAATTATTACACAACACAAAATGCTGCAGTAAAATTCAGTTTAATTAGAATTCACAATCTTATATTTTTGACTGGCTTCAACTGTCACACATTTCATCCACCCCATACAGACATATAAAATCAAACACTCAAAAATGATGGATGATTGCCAGATTGAGTCCTAACATTGTGCCATAAAAATTAGGCCAGACAAAGAGTCCTGCAACAAACAATAAATATGACCAAAAAATGTAAATTACAAACAGTAAGAAAAAACTGCTCAAAAACTTCACATGTAAAAACTTGTGTCCATTCATATGCTGGAGAAATCCCCATCTGGGGTATTATTGCCTCATCAGGAATCACTGGTCTCGGCATCTTGTTGTTGTCTTTTCACCGTGTTGCACCCCACCTGTTAATAACACAACACTTTTTGCATCAAAACTAACAATTATCAGTATGATCAGTAGTTTCAAATCTGTTCATATCAGAACTTGTTCAGGATAAATGTTTTTTTGGAGATCCTCACATGTCTAAAAAAAAAAAAAAAAAGAATATCATGAACAAGTTCTTTATTTTTTTTACAATTAATTTGAATAGGGGGCACAGTGGCGCAGTGGGTATAGCACAATCGCCTCACAGCAAGAAGGTTGCTGGTTCGAGCCCCGGCTGGGTCAGTTGGTGTTTCTGTGTGGAGTTTTCATGTTGTCCCCTGTGTTCGCGTGGGTTGAGTATGTGTGTGAATGAGTGTGTATGGATGTTTCCCAGTGATGGGTTACAGCTGGAAGGGCATCCGCTGTGTAAAACATATGCTGGATAAGTTGGCAGTTCATTCCGCTGTGGCGACCCCAGATTAATAAAGGAACTAAGCCGAAAAGAAAATGAATGAATGAAGTTTAAAAAGCAAACTTTCTTATATTTTTGATTCATCGTGCAAAATTCATCGTGTTTGTTTCTCTTCTGGTGGTTACAATTTACAGCTTATGAAAATAAAAAATTCAGTTTCTTAAAAACCTAGAAGCATGGGCTGTTTTAACCTTGCCCAATTAACCCAAAAATAAGTTTACAGAATTAACCCTACATTTTTTAGAGTGTAGCTTCCATCAGAAGTACCTCCAAAAATGTAGTTTTTATGATTGCAAAATTGTATTTCAGATTTCTGTCACCAAGTCCGTGGATGTTTTGCCATCAAAATGAAAGCCCCGATCGGTCAATTTCCTTCAAGAACAGCAGAGAATGTTATTGTAATTAGATTGTAAAGTGGATTATTGACCTTTCAGCCTCTTATTTCTCTCTTAAGAGTCACAGAACATGATGTTGATGTTTGTTTATTAATGCTCAAACGCGTCTGCTTAGCGGTGTGTGTTTCTGAGTGAATGTGTCTTTGCTGTGTGATAGAAGAGTGTGTGAGTGGCTCTGAAGTGTGATGGTGGATGATGAGCATGTTTGATGCAGAGATGCAGCTCTTGCTCCTCTTCTCTGCATCTCTCAGTGGTAATGAGAGCTGAAGACATAGTTCACCCTCTCAAATGCTGAGATAATGCGTGACCGCGCACAGGTAGTTCATTATAAAGAGATGCATTGCGCTTATGACGTGTTGTTCAGATCTTTTTTTAAAAATAGAACTAAAACACATATATTTAAAATTTTCAATTTTTTCATATGCAGTTGAAGGCTAAATTATTTCTTATAATGTTTTTTTCTTTTAGTTTGGGATTTAAATTTTTTGTTTTTAAATAATTTTTCAAGCCAATATTATTAGCCTCTTAGGATTTTTTTCTTAATTGGCTACATAAACCACTGTTGTCCAATGATTTTCCTAAATATAGTTGAACTAATTAACCTATAGTTAACCCTTTAAATTGTACTTTAGGCTATTACTGTATTAATATTGCCTATTAATATACACTCACTGCCCACTTTATTAGGTACACCTGTCCAACTGCTCGTTAACACAAATTTCTAATCAGCATTTAGGCATGTAGACATGGTTAAGATGATCTGCTGCAGTTCGAACCGAGCATCAGAATGGGGAAGAAAGGTGATTTAGGTGACTTTGAATGTGGCATGATTGTTGGTGCCAGATGGGCTGATTTGAGTATTTCAGAAACTGCTGATCTACTGGGATTTTCATGCAAAACCATATCTAGGGTTTACAGAGAATTGTCAGAAAAAAAGAAAATATCCAGTGAGTGGCAGTTCTGTGGTCACAAACTCCTTGTTGATCCCAGAGGTCAGAGAAGAGTGGCCAGACTGGTTCGAGCTGATAGAAAGCCAACAGTAACTCAGATAAGCATTTGTTACAACTGAGGTATGCAGAAGAGCATGTTTGAATGCACAACACGTCCAACTTTGAGGCAGATGGGCTACAGCAGCAGAAGACCACAACAGGTGCCACTCCTATTGGTTAAGAACAGGAAACTGAGGCTTAAATGTCGCACAGGCTCAACAAAATTAGACAATAGAAAATTGGAAAAACGTTGCCTGGTCTGATGAGTCTTGATTTCTGCTGCGAAATTCAGATTGTAGGGTCAGAAATTGGCATCAACAACATAAAAACATGGTTCTATCTTGCCTTGTATCAACGGTTCAGGCTGCTGGTGGTGGGGTAATGGTGTGGGGGATATTTTCTTGGCACACTTTAATATCAATTAAGCATTGTGTCAATGCCACAGCCTACCTGAGTATTGTTGCTGACCATGTCCATCCCTTTATGACCACAGTGTACCTGTCTACTGATGGCTGCTTCCAGCAGGATAACGCGCCATGTCATAAAGTGCGAATCATCTCAGACTGGTTTCTTGAACATGACAATGAGTTCACTGTACCTAAATGGCCCCCACAGTCACCAGAACTCAATCCAATAGAGCACCTTTGGGATGTGGTGGAAAGGGAGATTTGCATCATGGATGTGCAGCCGACAAATCTGCAGCAACTGTGCGTTGCGATCATGTCAATATGGATCAAAATTTCTGAGGAATATTTCCAGTACCTTGTTGAATCTATGACACAAAGGTTTAAGGCAGTTCTGAAGGCAAAAGGTGGTCCAACCCGGTATGAGTAAGGTGTACCTAATAAAGTGGCTGGTGAGTGCACATGTGGTTCTTTTTTGCCAACACTGCAAACTTTACTTATATAAAGTTGTATGCTTTTTACTCATGGAATTTCAAACATGTATTGGGAAATGCAGACATACAGTGTGTGGTTATGAAGAATTTGACCAGCAAAAGCTCTGAGATCTTTAATTTTGTTGATTGTCTCCTCCCTTCTAGACTCAGAGGGCAATGTGAATATTCATCATTGCTCTAATTGTCTAGTGAATTAGATGATGAGCAATGTTTTGGGTGGTTCTCAATTTCAGACAGTATCATCCTGATCAAAGAGCCAAGTGTGTCTTGCTCATTAATATGGTAATGAGATGCCTCTTTTAGAACGTATAGTGGGAGGGGCTAGTCTAATGAAGAGGAGTCAGCGTAGCAGCCCTTTCACTTACACTTGCATATTCATTAGAGTAAATGCACTCTGCTGGTGTGGTAATGCCCTGTTAATTTATTCAAATTTATCAGAGCAGATTTCAGATTTATTGGAACACTTGTAAAATGAGCCACTTTAATTATGGGGCGTCTTAGATAAACCACTCATCTTGATGTGTGTTTGAATCATTGTCAGAGTGAAAAGCTTTTTCCTGTTTTTTGTTTTGATCGATAGTATAATATATAATAATATAATATAAATCTATTACTATTTTAATTATATAATATTAATCTTGGGTGGCACGGTGGCTCAGTGGTTAGCACTGTTGCCTCACAGCAAGAAGGTTGGCTGGTTCAAATCCCTGCTGGGACAGTTGGTATTTCTGTGTGGAGTTTGCATGTTCTCCTCCTCAGTCCAAATACATGCATTATAGGTGAATTGAATAAGCTAAATTTGTTGTAGTGTATGGGTATTTCCCAGTACTGGGCATCCGCTGAAAGAAATGAATGAATGAATATTAATCTTAATCCTCCATATTATAATTAAGTATTTTCAGAATCGTCTTCTTTTTTTTCTGTTGTTGGTAATATTTATTGAACTGTAGCACCTTATAGGTTTACTTAATTATTTATACATCATTTTTTGAAAAGTTGTTGTTTTGCACCTCCAATAAAAACAAAAGAACTTTGATTATAAAATGAAGTATTTAAATATCGTCTTACTATCTTACCAATTTTTCAAATTGAAATATAGCAAACCGATAAAAACAACACAAAAATGTTTTTTTTTTTTTTTTTTTTTTGGGGGGGGGGGGGGGGGGGGGGGGGGTTAAATAAAACAAATATTTCAGTTAATATTAACAAGTAATGTAATACATAAATAACAATGATAGATGTTTCACACTCTTTAAATATTTAGAATGAATAATTAATTACAAATAAATATATGGCTGCACGGTGGCGCAGTGGGTAGCACGTTCGCCTCACAGCAAGAAGTTCGCTGGTTCGAGCCTCGGCTGGGTCAGTTGGCGTTTCTGTGTGGAGTTTGCATGTTCTCCCGGGTTTCCTCCGGGTGCTCCGGTTTTCCAAAGACTTGTGAATTGGTGAATTAGGTAGACTAAATTGTCTGTTGTGCATGTGTGTGAATGAGTGTGTATGGATGCTTCCCAGTGATCAGTTGCAGCTGGAAGGGCATCTGCTGCGTAAAACATATGCTGGATAAGTTGGTGGTTCATTCCACTGTGGTGACCCCTGATGAATAAAGGGACTAATTCGAAAAGGAAATGAATGAATGAAAATAAATATAACTTAAAATTAGATATATGAGCAATATCATACGAGTAGCAGTGCAATATGGTTGTATATCAGCACTGGTGGGAGGCGTGCGTCAGGCCGAGTGCCTTAGTGTCCTACCAGTGATGACATACAGCCAAATCGCACTGCTACGAGTGTGATATTGTGTTTATACTACAGTTCAACGGCATAATCGTGTGTATAAAAAAGAAAATCAAACACAGAGAGTCTCAAAACCCTTTTGTAAGAGGAACTACTTTCTTCGCCATTCATTCACATCTGCAGCTGGCGTCAGAACAGCAGAAACCGTTACTAATTCACAAAATGTCACTTTAGAGCTAGTATTTAAATGATTCTCCTTCATGATGTCTAAAGTGATGACAAAACAGCTGATTTTGCTTTTAAGATTATAAGGCTGAATGGCATGAAAAGCGATCTGTCTTCAGAGATTTCCCAGTACTCTCTGTTGCAATCGGGATATCACAACAATTAACCCCGAAAAAAACAAACTTATTGTTGTGCTTGCGATAAGGAAAAACGCTAAACACATGCGGGCATTTCTTTTTTTTTTTTTCTATTTACTGAACTAGTCTGCAGTAAGGAAAACTGGAGACGCATTAGAAACAGATGGCCAGCAATTTAATGGTCTATCAAGAAATTATTAAAAATAAGCACTATCCTTATAAATAAACTGCATAGTTGCAATCTAAACAACTACATTCTCGACTAAAAAGACTCAAAATTACATTATGTTGTCCAACAGCAGCAATATTTGTCAAACTGTAGAGTGTCCTATGCTTGTTGCTGTATGTGGGCGGAGTAATAAACAAGGGTGAAGGGTTAAGTGGCTGTAGGAGTGCTGTTATTTGCAGAATAATGACGGCTATCAGCTAATTAGATTCAAAAACAAAATAATGTATATACATTATTATGCATCACTATTAAATATTAAATTATTAATCACTTATGATAAAACTTATATATTCTTTTATATATTATTAGTATTTTAGACTTGTAGTAGTGGAACTGCTTCTCAAGTGAACTTCCAAAAACACATATTATAAATATAAATGACTGGAAGTAATTTTTTTGTTCTTCTTTCTCTTTTTTGGTTATAAATTAATGTTTTCTAGCATCTGTGATTGGAAAATAAAAGATGTGTGTTCTGATGAGCAAAGCTTTCTTAAGTACACACATAAATACTATCTCTCCATCATCCTCATTCTCTCTCTCTCTCTCTCTCTCTCTCTCTCTCTCTCTCTCTCTCTCTCTCTCACATACACACACACACACACACACCACCCTCTTTCCACCTGCCATATTAGCAGGGTGGATTTATGACATCGTTATCTTAAAGTATTAGATATGCAGGGACAGAGCATGACTTTTATTAATTAGATTAATCTAGAGCTCTCACTCAGAGTGTGATTAACTCTGCAAAGCTCACAGAAACAGATCTGTCCCCTTGCTGAGGCTCTGACATGAGTGTCACCAGATGACCTCTACATTCGTACTCTCACTTTACAAACCTGCATCTCACTAAAGGTTCGTCTTCAGCAGTTTAGGGATGCATTGATAGCATTTTTTCATAATTGGTCCGATTCTAATATCTAAAATTCTGAGTACTGGCCATAGCAGTCTGAAATATATGATGTTTTTTCTTCTACACACATTTTGCTTCATTTTAGTTACCAGAGTTACTTAGCTTTTTTGTCATTTTGGTATGTTTTCTTTTTCATTTAAGTTAGTATTTTTGATTATTTTTATTTAAGGTTTTCTTTATTTTTTTTAAATTAAATTCAAAACCAATAATATTTCCTTGACAAATAGCTGAAATTATGTACATTTTTTATTAATTATCCATGTTTATACTGTGCTGAAAGTGATCAGAATAAATAAATACATACATTTAAAAAATTTTTATTAAACATCCTTAAAAAAAATATTTGTATTAAATAAATACTATAAAATTAAAAGAAGCTTGTTTTAAATGTTTTGCTGAGATTTAGATGACAAAAAAGCAAGACTTAAAAATATATGAGTACTAACTAAAACTAAATCAGAATTCACAGTAAGTAGCTACAAGACACACAATGAGTATACTGTGAAGTGAGTAAAATTAGGTGGCGTATTTTATGAACTGTAAAGAGTTGTTCTGGTACTACTGATGTGTATTTAGGCATTTAAAACCTAAAATAAGTCTCTTGTGATTGAAAACACTGATAATTTGTGATTCATGACAAGCATGTCTTTCTGACTAGATCTAAGCAGCCGCAGACTGAATTGTGAAGGCGGAGTTTGTTCATTTTCGTATTCATATCATTGTAATATCATAGTCTTTCATATTTGGTTCTGTTTTTAAGTTTTAATTATTTAAGTGAAATTATTGTGTAGGCCTATGTGTTTTATTCATTTTATACAGTGCATCCGGAAAGTATTCATAGCGCTTCACTTTTTCCACATTTTTTTATGTTACAGCCTTATTCCAAAATGGATTAAATTCATTTATTTCCTCAAAATTCTACACACAATACCCCATAATGACAATGTGAAAAAAGATTTTTTGAAATTGTTGTAAATTTTTTGAAAATAAAAAACTTGAAATATCACATGTACATAAGTATTCACAGCCTTTGCTCAATACTTAGTTGATGCACCTTTGGCCGCAATTTACAGCCTCAAGTCTTTTTAAATATGATGCCACAAGCTTGGCACACCTGTCTTTGGGAATTTTTGCTCATTCCTCTTTCCAGTACCTCTTAAGCTCTATCAGGTTGGATGGGAAGTGACGGTGTACAGCCATTTTCATATCTCTCCAGAGATGTTCAATAGGATTTAGGTCTGGGCTCAGGCTGGGCCACTCAAGAACATTCACAGAGTTGATGTGAAGCCACTACATTGATATTTTGGCGGTGTGCTTTGGGTCATTGTCCTGCTGGAAGATGAACCGTCGCCCCAGTCTGAGCTCAAGAGCACTCTGAAGCAGGTTTTCATTCATTTCATACATTGCTGCATTCATCTTTCCCTCTATCCTGGCTAGTCTTCCAGTTCCTGCTGCTGAAAAACATCCCCACAGCATGATGCTGCCACCACCATGCTTGACTGTAGGGATGGTATTAGCCTGGTGATGAGCGGTGCCTGGTTTGCTCCAAACGTAATGCCTGCCATTCACTCCAGTTTTAGTCTCATCAGACCAGAGAATTTCGTTTCTTATGGTCTGAGAGTCCTTCAGATGACTTTTCGTAAATTCCAGTTGGGGAGTGGCTTCTGTCTGGCCACTCTACCATACAGGCCTGATTGGTGGATTGCTGCACAGATGGTTGTCCTTCTGTAAGGTTCTTCTTTCTCCTTTCTCCACAGTCTCAGAGGTCCCTTGTCTTTATGCTTGATTTGTGCTTTGACATGCACTGTCAACCCTGGGCCCTTATATAGACAGATGTATGCCTTTTCAAATCATGTCTAATCAACTGAATTTACCACAAGTGACCTTGAAACATCTCAAGAATGATCAGTGGAAACAGAATGTACCTGAGCTTAACAGCAAAGGCTGTGAATACTGATGTACATGTGATTTTTTTCAGCTTTTTTATTTTTTAGAAATTTGCAACAATTTAAAAAAATTCTTTTTCACATTGTCATTATGGGGTATTGTGTGTAGAATTTAATTTAATCCATTTTGGAATAAGGTTGTAACATAAAAAATGTGGAAAAAGTGAAGTGCTATGAATACTTTCCGGATGCACTGTATATGCAATTTTCATGGACATATTTTTTATGTTAAATCTAACTGAACAATATTTTTTAAAAGGTTAATGGTTAATGATTGGTTAACAAGGGCCAGTTTTGCATTCATTTTTTTTTTTCAAAATGAACAACCAACTTTTTATAGTTAGGTAGGAGATGTAGGGGATGTTTGCGGCACAGAATGATGACTCATATCGATCAAAGATTATGTAAAAATCCTATGAAATTTTACATAACCGTGCTGCTGTCCCATTGCAAAACATCACATCTGTATCTGATTTAATACTACATATGAAAGTGGCACAAATCTGAAGTGAAAAGATCAGATTCCATGTGGTTTGGGCTGTTTACACTGTCAAATCAAAACTCAGATTTGCGCCACATTTGTCTGCAGTGTGAACGTAGCCTTCCACCTCTGTGGATATAATGGCAGTGCATAGAACCACGTTTGTCGAATCAGTGCCTCTTGACTTAGTCCAACTCCACCTCCATTGCATAATGGGTGGGGCTAACGAGTGGAGTTAGTTTAGCTTCACTCTGGACCTAATGTGTGGAGCTTCACTAAAGTTATCTTTTGGGTTGCTGGATGTAAAGCTTTGCCTGTGGCTATTTAGAAAACACTCTCCAAACCAAAACGTTATAGATGTCTTTAAAACAGGACCAATCTCTGTTCCTGGAGATCTACCTTCTTGCAGATTTCAGTTGCAGCCCATATCAAACACACCTGTCTGTAATTATCAAGTGCTGTTCAGGTCCTAATTAATTGGTTCAGGTGTGTTTGGTCAGGGTTGGAGCTGAACTCTGCAGGAAGGTAGATCTCTAGGAACAGGATTGAGCCCCCCTTTAAAACGACTTAAAAGCAACATGGATAGACAGCACAAATCACTGCATAATGAAAAGTTCAATTCGTAACGTTTTGATTTAGTCGCTAATTTGTATGAATTCGTACAATCTCATTCATATAATTTAGTACTATTTGCTCATCCGTCAGTAACAGTTGGGTTTAGGGGTGGGGTTGGGTGCCACACCTCCTTTTTAAAATTGTACTTCGTTAATTCGTACACATAAACTTATATGAATTCGTTCGTATGAATTAGCCACTAATCTGACAAAACGTAAAATAGATACGTTTCCTAGTGAGATCAGGCTGGATATTAATATAATAGATAGATATAAAGTAGATATTGATTTAATAATCAGATTGATGTTTATCTGCAGGATTTAATATAATTGATGAAAATTATATAGTATATATTATATTATTTAATAGTAATGTTTGCAGATTTGAAAAAACATAAAGAAAAAAACACATCTTTTGTCCTATACAACTTCATATTCATCAAAAATAACTGTAATCACCGTATCACACATGGTACAAAAGCAGGCATAAGCACATAACAGACATTCATTCTTTATCATAATCATGCTGTCTGCATGAAATTGCTTGAGCGACAGAAGCAGTTCACAGTGGAGCCGCAGAGAGAGTGAAGCAGAGAGCCGAGGTGATGGATACACCGCTGTGAACAGGAATAAGTGCGTTTGTGTGCTTGATCAAGACGTGAGAGTGGCGAGAGGTGGAGAACTGAAGCTGATTAAAGGAGGGAGAAGCTCCACTCCATCTTGCCTTGTGTCTTGCGTGTCTTATGATATCTTATCATTAGTTCCCTTGACAGTGATTTAGCAGCTGCTATTCTATCTCATTGCCAGGGAACAGTGTTTAAAAGTAACCTTCTTTTAATAATCCTGGCCATTTATCACCTCTGCTACTGTCATGAGTCAAGTGGAGTGGTGGTAGTCGGATGCTAGTTTTGTGGTGATTTTTAGGCCTTAAGGTCTCGGAGGGATTAGCGTATAGTCACGAGGACCGCAGGGAAGAAGAATCCATGAAGAATACAGTTGGTTAGATGATGAATCATGGTCAACTCTAAAGCTGCATTTACATTACAAAATTTCAAGGTTCTGTTAAGGGTATTTCACTCCACACAGATAAATGCCAACAAACAAGTCTTTGGAGTTTGTTAGATGAGTGCATTACCAGTGTTGTCATCCATTGCTGTTGGTCAGAGTTTGTTTTCAGCCGACTGAATATGTTTAATTGGCATTGGTTGAATTGTGGCATGTCTGAGCTGTGTGATGTGATTTTCCAAAAAAAAAAAAAAACGGCAACATTCGAAATACTACCAACTTAATTGTTTTATGTTCAGTCCACTTAAATCTAGAAAAACAATTAAGTGAGCTTAATTGATTTGTGTTGGGACAACATGAAAGAATTATGTGGAACTCAGCATTTTTTACACTGTATGGTTACGGCTGATGTCCTCAACTCAACCCACAAAAAAAAAAAAAAAAAAAAAAAAGCGCTCAAGACCACATTTTATTGAAAAACCTTGCAGCATAGACTAAATACAAAGCAGTCTTTTGAAAATGGAGGTGTGGCTATCACCAATCACTCCCTGGGTATTGAGAATTATTTCCTGATTCACCAAACCTTACGTTACAAGAAGACAACAAGAAGGTTTCTCTAAAATGCAGTGAAAATGGCAGTATCAGAGTTCCCTTTCAGGTCAGGAGCTCCAACATTAAGCCGCGGTCACACTGGACTTTTCCCTCCATAGACTTCCATTCATACGCACGCGAA
Organism: Danio kyathit; assembly: GCA_903798195.1. NCBI lineage: Eukaryota > Metazoa > Chordata > Actinopteri > Cypriniformes > Danionidae > Danio > Danio kyathit. The sequence goes on along the minus strand of LR812525.1, from coordinate 35,414,077 downwards.
TGCGTCAGACCGGAAACGCAGGATCATGTGTCAGATTTCGCAGGTTGTTGCGGTGCAAAGTTCAAACTTGGTGAACTCTGACCTGCGAAATCGCATCACTTGACTGCGTGAGACCAATCCAGGATCAAAACATGACCTCTCTGGACAGAAATTTAAAACATGAAATGTCTTATCATCTTGTTTAATCCCGCCCCTTTTCGCAGCGCCGTACAACAGAATTTCGCAAGCTCAAACTCTAGTGTGACCGCGGCATTATGTTGAACAATATTACCACCAGATGACCAATCACTCTGAAGAGTAAGAAAATCGGCCAATGAATGCCTATGAATTGAACCAAGCTCCTTCACAGGTGTGGCCACTCATAATCAGCTGAGTACATAAGCAGCATCCTTCAAGCAACAAGAGTTATGACAGTAACCAAGACAATACCTTTCAGGTCAGAAACTCCAATATTATGTTATAGTTGAATAACATTATGGTCATCTGGCGATTACCCATAATGTTATTCAACAATGTTGGAGTTGCCTCCTTCAGATTTTTAGCCCATCACTGAGTCTATGTATTTACTTGTGTAAATGTGTGTAAATTTATATTTATTCATTTTTTAATTAATTTAATTAATATTATTGTGATATAATAATAGTAACATGAAAATGGGATTTATTCTGTCTTTTAGTAGATATTATATGAGAGACTTGTTTTGTTTACCAAATAAGTGGATCTAATTGGATTTGCCTTGTAAACATTTATTTATATTTCATATATTAAGTTTTTAGTTATGATACTCCCAAAATCATTCTGCATAAATCCGCAGATTTACAAATTATCCACAGATTCTGTCTGGCCTTAGTTATGACAGTAACCAAGAAATTTTCATTCTAAAATGACATATAAAAATAAAGTCCAGCTACCCCTCCATGAGAATAATGGGCACTTGACTCAACCTAGACAGTAGAAGAGGTGATGTATAGCTATGCTTATTAAAAAAAGGTTACTTTTAAAAACTGTTCTCAAGTAGATTAAATGGTTGGAGCTTGACCTAGTCCGGCTCCACCTCTGTGGGCATAATTGGTGGGTCGAGAAAGTCTGTCTGTATCTGAAAGTATCTCTGTGGACAAATCTGGCACAGCTTAGAACAAAAATCGTCAAATGGGTGGAGCTTGCTATAGTCAAGCTCCTCCTCGATGTACATAATGGGTGGGGTCAGGAAGTTTAAACTTTCAAATTTTTTATTGAGGATTCTTTAAATTGATCAAAAGTGATAGCAAAAGCATTCATATAGGTATGAGATATTCTTATTTCAAATAAATTATGTTCTTTTGAATTTCTATTAATCAAGATTCTATTTCTAGTCTTATTTTGTAGTACAACTGTTTTTCAACAATGAGCAACAAATGATAACTGAAGGATCATATGACACTGGATCTCTGTTAAAGATTCAGCTGTGCAATTGATTCAGTGTATATTAAATATATTTAAACAGATAATTGTTAAAATTGCAATAATATTTCAGTTTTTACAGTGCTTTGCCTTGGTAAGAGAAATGTCCTTGAAATACCTTATGAATATATAGAAATATCACAGTATTTGTGTAATACATATGTAAATACATTACTAACAAACAATGCAAATAGAAATACATTTTAACTGAACAATTTAAAAAAAATGTGTGTGTGTGTGTGTATATATATATATATATATATATATATATATATATATATATATATATATATATATATATATATATATATCGATTCAAGGCAACGCAGTGGCGCAGTAGGTAGTGCTGTTGCCTCACAGCAAGAACGTCGCTGGGTCGCAGGTTCGAACCTCGGCTGGGCTGGGTCAGTTGGCGTTTCTGTGTGGAGTTTGCATGTTCTCCCTGCGTTCGCGTGGGTTTCCTCCGGGTGCTCCGGTTTCCCCCACAGTCCAAAGACATGCAGTACAGGTGAATTGGGTAAGCTAAATTGTCCATAGTGAATGAGTGTGAATGTGTGTGTGGAAGTTCCCAGAGATGGGTTGCGGCTGGAAGGGCATCCGCTGTGTAAAATCGTGCTGGATAAGTTGGCGGTTCATTCCGCTGTGGCGACCCCGCAAGGGACAAAGCCGACAAGAAAATGAATGAATGAATGAATATATCGATTCATTTAGGCTTTTAAATAATATTTTAATAAATTATTTTGACTTTTATATATTATATATTATATATATATATATATTATATTATATATAAAAATAAATTACTGTATACATGAAAATATATCACATTTATTTAGGATAAATAGCTTTAATAATTTAAAAATGCTGTACACTGCAAGATGTTTCTGAAATTTGAGAGTTTCTTGCATTTAAAATAGTTCACTGGCTTGCTTGGTTTGGGACTTGTGGAGCTGCGCATTGATGTATTAGCTCTTCAGTGTTTGGAATTTCAGCAGTGAAATTTAAACCACACTGAACTAAACTAAACTGAACTTCAACTCTGAAAACTGGACTGACACAGTTTCAATTTACTAGAACTTCTATGTTAAGCTGCTTTGACAAAATCTACATTGTAAAAGCGCTATAGAAATAAACATGAATTGAATGGAATAGTTGGAAACCCCCCTGAACCAACATACATGCATGTTTGCGTCGTTGTGTATGTGTGTGTGACAGTGTGTCTATGTCTGTGTGTGCATTTGCATGGGTTTTCTGTGTTCTTTGTGCACTTGTGTATGGTAGAGTAGGTCGGTTATATCATGTATCGTCGTTGTATGAGGTCAATAACTCTTCTATAGTATACAGATAAGGTTAATCATGAGGCGCTCTGACAACACTCATTTTTCCTCAGCGTGTTTCCACTGGTGTGTGTATTCTCATACTCTGCATGCACATGCAAGTGTGTGTGTGTGTGTGTGTGTGTGTGTGTGTGTGTGTGTGTGTGTGTGTGTGTGTGTGTGTGTGTGTGTGTGTGTGTGTGTGTGTGTGTGTGTGTGTGTGTGCACTTGCTGCACGTTTGAGAAGAGATGAATGAGGCCGTGTTGGATTCGGTGTTGTTGGTGCGAATATGTTGACATTTCGTCAATACAGTATTGGCATTCCAGTTAAGCTGAGGATTAGTCAGATAAATGTGTAGCAAATGGATTGTTTGCTGTTGTGCGCACCATAAATCAGGCAGCACTACTTAAACACACACACACACATAAGGTTTAGGCTGCTCTTTTTCAAGATTTTACTTTACAATGTCGGAAAGGCCAGTTCTGCAGCATGAAGGGAAATTAAGATGTCAAATATGTCACATTAGTGCATTAAATAAATTTATAAGCTGTTCAAAAGGAGAGAATGGTTTAACGCAAGTGTGAAATCTTAATTTGAAATCTCTCATGAGTAAAATAACACCAGTTGTAATGATTTAAGTGAACCCCCAACTTCATACGATGTGTAGCTCTGTAAAAATATTGGCCTTCATTCGTCTATGCTCTGCTTGATCACATAATCAGTGTGAATTAAAACATTAATGTCGTTTCTGCGGGGTCAGGATGAATGATAATCTCTGACACTAATGGAAGTCGTGAATCAAGAGATAACCAGAATGCTTCATGAAAATAAGATCTGCTCGCTGCACACTGTAAATTACAGGAATACTTTAGTCCTTGTATTTTTGGACAGCAAATGGGAATATGGAAATCTGTCTGTATGCCTGTGTTTGTCCAGCCTGATCTCACAAGGAAACGTAACTATTTTACGTTTGTCAGTTTAAAGGCTAATTCAACGAGTTCAGTCATACGAAAATAAACCCAAATCCGTCATTGATGGATAAGAAAATCGTGGGTAGTGCCGTCACCTCACAGCAAGAAGGTCGCTGAAGGTTTGAAGAAGGTTTGTCTGTCTGTCTGTCTGTCTGTCTGTCTGTCTGTCTGTCTGTCTGTGTGTTAATCTGTCTGTCTGTCTGTACATATATCCGTCTGTCTATCTATCTATCCATCCATCCATCCATCCATCCATCCATCCATCCATCCATCCATCCATCCATCCATCCATCCATCCATCCATCCATCCATCCATCCATCCATCCATCCATCCATCCATCCATCCATCCATCCATCCATATCTGTCTATCTGTCTGTCAATCCGTCCAACTTTATTTTTAAAAGTGTGTTCTAGATTATGGTCTTGGATTGTTCCTAAATGTGGCCCTAATGTTTTTCTTTTTTTTTTTTTGCACATCTGATAGTGTGCCATTATTATTAAAATGAATAATAAAAATGATAACATGAAGATATTTAAAGATTGTTTGTCAGCATTCAGTGCACATGCAGGACCTTGAACGTATGAGGTTTTGTTCTGCCGTCACTTTGATTTGTAATAGTTTCTTTGCACGTCATATTTATTTGTCTACAGGCTACTGGCCAGGATTTTGTTGCGTGGTATATGTACGGTATGGTGCGTAGATGGGTTATCTCCATTGATTATCAGCGTGTATCATTCATTATCTAGGAAGTGCTCTCAAGGTCACAGGGCTGGAAATTTAATTATGCTGCCACTTTATTAAGTGGTCCATTTAAAAATGCTGAATCGCAGTAATTAATTTGGGGGGCAGTATTCCCATAGGAAATGATTATTTTTCGCTCCTCCCTCCAGATTAAGGGTGAGTGTAAGCGTAAATGAAGGTGTGCAGTATTTCATTTTCTGTATGAGTTGACAGCTGCTTTATTGGTGGGTGGTGGTCTTTATCTTTGATGGCAGGGTCTTCAAATATTTCCATGTGTACAAACACTGAGGTCTGTCTAACAGGTTGATCCGTCTCCGCACAACATAACCAAGATTTCGTCACATAAAAGTGTGTTTTATTACATTTCAAAAGAATATATTGCATGTACTATTAATAGATTTTTGTTATGCACAAATGATTGGTTTAGTTATTTATATCTAATCAGTTGAAAAGTCCATTTGCAAAAACAGGCACCTCTGTTTTGCAATTATACTCTTTTGGCCCGTTTCCACTCACTGGTACAGTACGGTACGGGTCAGTAGGGTCACCTTTATCAGCCTTGCGTTTCCACTTCCTAAAGGGTACTAATGGTACCCTTTTGGTGGGCATGGTGTATGACAGAAAGTTTTAGTTGATGTTATTCTCGCTCAAGGAAATCTCGCTCAAAGCAAAGCTGTATCGTTCACATATCATATGAGAATCACTTCTCACAAAACAGATGCTTTATACATATAAATACTTGTTAATTAATAACCTTCCTATAAACATGATTTGATTATAACTCCAGATCAATGAATGTACGAAATAGCCTACTGCAACGTCTGCAATTATATGAAATAAATAAATAAATGCAACATATATGAACACATACAGACCCTTACAGTCTCCAATATGTTACCATTTACAGAAAAACTACCCACAGCATACATTTAGTCCTTATCTAATGTATGTTTTTGTTCAAAAACAACACGCAACATATAGCCCAGTCAGTTCAAACCTCTCATCTGTGTCTTTAATCTTCACCAGCACCTCTGTTAGAGAGTAATTCCGTCATTTCGAGTTCATAATAGTCCAAAAGGTGATGATAATAATTAAACATGGCAGTTTGTTCATGTTTTAAGTTGGTGAAAGAATCATTCGCTCTTTTGTTTTTTTGGGCTTTTCCATTGTTTTTTCGCGTGTCACTCTCGCGTTTGATCGTTTCTGAAAGGATCAGATGTCAGAAGCACTTCAATAATCATGCGCACGTTTTTATCATCAGCTCAAGAAGTTTGCTATTTCAAATATAGACTCGCACATGAGCAACCGCAAGCTCTCTGGAGAAAGTGAACTTTTAGACGGCCTCGTAAAACCAAAACAGGACACGGCAGATTTTGTTCTTCTTGGCTTTGTGGCTGTTCATCAAGACAACGACAAGGTTTGTTTGAGCTCAGGTCAACCATGGCTCCTTAATATATGCATATAGTATTACGGTGTAATGTCTTGGCTGTGTATTTAAAAATAGCAGTTTCTTTGATTTCATTCTCCTACTTATGTATGCACGAGTAACGTTTCTCTGTAAACCAATAGCATTCAGCTGCGCGTCTAGCTCCGCCTTTTGGTACTCTTTTGACGTGCTAGGTACCCTTTGCAAAGGGTACTCAAAAAGTGGTACGGTACAGTTCGCTTTTAGGTACCTTTTGGCAGTGGAAACGGCCATAAAAGTGTACCGAACCGTACCGTATCGTACCACTCAGTGGAAACGGGCCATTTGATACTCCATGTAAGAATATGATTTCTGAATATTACAAAAATATTCCAATTTCCATAAATCATGTTTTTTTGTAAGTGTACTCTTTAATACACAAAAACATTATAACTTTGAACTTTAAACTTTAAAATTACAAAACAAAAAAAATCTAAAATCTGGTTTATAATCTCATTTCTGTTCATCAAGATGTGCCATTATGGATTCACAATATCCTTGTTTAAATGTTGTATAAAATATAAGACCAGCTGTTTTTTCTTGACACATTACTTAAATTCAGGAAGGATGTTTGTAGAATTAATATTATTATTTTACAATGATAATTTTCATAGTAAATGATAATAAGATGCAACAAACCTGAAGATTGAATGAAAATATTTTCAATATCAAATGAAAACAACATTGCCGAACACACCAAAAATAGTGATGCTAAACTTTTACATAGTGTAAGCATTTCAAATTAATAAGCGTCTATTGTGATTTTGTGTCTTTTGCATCATTTTATCATTTTAATTATCACTAAACAGACTTTACTATTTAACCTTTTGGCATCACGAAAGCAGAATGGCTTACAATGAACCGACGACACTGAATAAAGGGTGAGAAGTAGAATAAAGGGAACGCTAATCTGTCCTGCTCCAGCCGTGGGGGAAGATGCAGATGCTTCACTGTTTAACTACAGACTGACCAGCATCACAGTGCTTGTAGATGTGTAGGATGAGCTTTGGTCTGTGGGCTGAAAGGAGGAAAGTTGACGGAAAACACTGTCCGTCAGAGACAATGAGCTGCCATTCAAGTCACATTAAATAAGCAATAACAAGATACAAAGTTATAAAATAAAGGCCTTTCATGAATATCAGCCATTAAACAAAGAGTTTCAATTCTATTTTATCTTTTTATTTCATTTTCTATCTTTTATAATATTTTATGTGCAGAACCAAAAAGACAGATTGACAGATTACACATAGTATGAACAGTATAAATATAAACAATCTTTTCTTTTTTTTTTGTTTATTTCACTCTACATCACCTGACATTGTCTTTGTTAATAAGAATGAATGGCCTCAGAATTATTTAGCATTTATAATGCTGAAGCTGTTTGAGAAAATATTCAGTTTGTGGTTAATCATGCTGTTATAGGGCAATGGGGAAATTAATTAAGCTTATCCCAGTCTCTGGGGCATTGTTGTGCTAATTGTTCTCATTGACTTGTGTAATTATTTGTTTGCTGATCACATTTGCATACTCCTGAAAATCGTGCTGATGAATGGTGTAATGATTGGTGATAAGCTGTGCTGTCTGTAGGAGCCTGTGTGCTGTAAAATGCAGCCAGATGTAGAGAGAGAGGGAGAGAGAGAGACACACTCTTAATGAAAATCTGCGGAACTCAGTAATAGAGCTGTATAGGCCTAATTCAACACACTGCACAGGCTGGACAGAGCCTTGTGTCCCATGAAGATGAGAGATACACTGAACCCCCTCAAATTAGACAGAGGTCACAGGTCAGAGGGTGAAAGTTCCCTGCAAACAACATGAGTAACTGAGGTCACGGAGGAACAATGTTGACCTCCATATAGACACTCAGTTTTTACTCTGTCTTTCTTTTATTATAATCTGTCTGTTAATCTATACACCCATACCATCTATCTATCTATCTATCTATCTATCTATCTATCTATCTATCTATCTATCTATCTATCTATCTATCTATCTATCTATCTATCTATCTATCTATCTATCTATCTATCTATCTATCTATCTATCTATCTATCTATCTACCTACCTACCTACCTACCTATCTACCTGTCTGTCTGTCTGTCTGTCTGTCTGTCTGTCTGTCTGTCTGTCTGTCTGTCTGTCTGTCTGTCTGTCTGTCTATCTATCTGTCTGTCTGTCTGTCTGTCTGTCTGTCTGTCTATCTATCTAATTTTAACATGGGCTGTGTCTGAAAGCTCTAAAATGCTTCCTTCTGAGGCAATGTTTAAGGCGGGAAACCATCAAGACACGTCTGAATGCGAATTCTGCCTCACTTCCTGTCTCAGGAAGTATCTTCTGATCAAGTTTCAAAAACATAATAGTGTGTCCTTCACTGCCGTTGATATCCCAGAATTCTGTGCGTTACATTTCTGACATTTGAGCTAGAATAAAATAAAAAGGTGGCATCTGAAAAGCACTATTTGGATGTCATTGTTTATGATTAAATGTACAAGTTTTCCACATTTGACGGCGGTTCTAGTGAGAATTTAGCATTGTAGTGAGCAAATGTTCCCCTAGTTATCACTAAAGTGCTATCTATTTTGTTGTACATGATTAAATCGCTACACTGTCTCTGGCTATGTTTACAATGCATCAATGTATCCAAAAAGTGAAAAGTTTTTCCATTGTGTTTTTAGGAACTTACATATATACACAGCAGCATTTTCAATATCATCCATATTTACACACATATTTGTGAAGACGGCTAAAAATGCTGTATTATGTATGCCAACCCAGTATGTGTCATCAGCATTTCTGTGCTGCTGTGTATTTAAAATTTGCAGAGTGTATTTGATGCGTCTCTGCTGGTAATTGTAATATTGGTGAAGTAAATCTACACTGCTGATGAAGCAATTAGCAAACTCTTGACCAGCGATAACACTACCATGTACCTTGCCACTGTTGTGCATGTTTAGGGCTTGATCACACTTCCCATTAAAACTGACACATACTACACGTGTCTAACATGTACTATCCGCTTGTTAAGTCGTATCGGTGACGTATGGAATACTGTTTCTGGATCCAAGCCGCTACTCATTTGAATTGAGAAAATATTCCCACTTATATGGCCATTTTTAGTCCTATCACACATTAAAGCAAATTTGATATAAAATCATGGTGTACACAACAGTCTCTGGACTTGCTGCATAACAAATACCAAAATTGTAACAATTTATAAAAAAATAATCACTTTCTGGCCATCAGATAGTTGGCATGGATATATATATATATTGCGATCGTGATTTTCGAAAGTAATATATCGCTTTGTAAACATTCATTATTACCACTTGATGAGTCTCCCCATTAGGCATGGGATGATAACCGTTTTCAAGGTATACCGCGGTTTAGAAAAGTGAAAGTTTTTGTTTACTTTTTTTGTTAGTTTTTTAGGACAACAGTATCTTCAGCAGGAAAAATATCCAAAGGTGCCATTTTAAATTGTAGAGAAATCTGTGTTTTTGAAACTAATGAAGACAGCAGAAGTCAATGACTCATTTTCATTATTTAGCCTGACATGTTTACTGCTCCAAAATATTATAAATCTTTCAAAAAATAAAATGTATTGTTTTCAAAGGGGAAAAAATGTGTTGTTTTTTACCCAGACATTTAAAAAGAACATATTTTAGAGCAGTAATCACAATACCGTGAAACCGTCATATTTTTATCCAAGGTTATCATACCGTCAGAATCTTATACCGGCCCATGCCTACTCCCCATACAGTTTGATAGAGCGCTTGGAGCCGGAAGCCACTTTGCGTTTTTGAAACTAATGAAGTCAGCAAAAGTTAATGATTCATTTGAATTATTTAGCCTGACATGTTTACTGTTTCAACATAAAATATATTGTGTTCAAAGAGAAAATAGGTTTAGTTTTTACCCAGACATTAACAAAGAATATATTTTAGAGCAGCAATCACAATACCGTGAAACCGTGATATTTTTATCCAAGGTTATCATACTGTCAGAATCATATACCGGCCCATGTCTAGAATGTGCATGTTGTCACCGTTTTCAAAGACTCCCATTTTGGCTGTTTACATGAAAAGGGTTACTGCATTTGTAAAAACGTCCACTTTGAGACCCTTTTCCGTCCTCAAAACACCATATATTTAAAGGAATAAGCAAAACAAATAAAAAGTTCACGTTTTTTGGCTGAAAATGTTGTCATGTTGTCCCCTCAGAAGTCTGACTGACCCATTCTTTGTGCATTTAAGACATTTTTCATTTCATTAATTTAGAGAAAATCAGACACACAATCCAATGAACTGCTAGCGACTTCTTTATAGGGTCCTCTTCTAGATCATTTAAGAAAGTAAAATATTGGTTTACTTCCCGCTAGGTGTAGATTGATTATTGGCCACATCTTGAATTGAGTTATATCTATCTACTTAAACCTGTGATTTTATTGTGCATATTTGTTTGAAAGACCATGTTGTGTTTTTTTATTTATTATTTCATTCATTCATTTTCTTGTCGGCTTTGTCCCTTGCGGGGTCGCCACAGCGGAATGAACCGCCAACTTATCCAGCACGATTTTTACGCAGCGGATGCCCTTCCAGCTGCAACCCATCTCTGGGAACTTCCACACACACATTCACACTCATACACTATGGACAATTTAGCTTACCCAATTCACCTGTACTGCATGTCTTTGGACTGTGGGGGAAACCGGAGCACCCGGAGGAAACCCACGCGAACCCAGGGAGAACATGCAAACTCCACACAGAAACGCCAACTGACCCAGCCCAGCCGAGGTTCGAACCTGCGACCCAGCGACGTTCTTGCTGTGAGGCAACAGCACTACCTACTGCGCCACTGGGTTGCCTATTTATTATTTGTAAATTAATTAATTTATTTTTATTGGTGTTGCTGTATTTTGTATAGAAATTTTATCATTCGTTTTTTTTCTGTATCTGTATCTGAGTTGGAGAAAATATAGTTTGGCTGAAGTCAATTTTGCGAGGTGAACAAACATTGCATCCAATCACTGTTTTTAGGCTGCAAGGAAACAATCAGTTGCCAAACTTGCGGACACATCCATGGATTCATTCATATATAATAGTGTTTACATTAAAATCCTGTCTAATTAAAGTATAAAAGGGTACATTTTGCTAAATAAAAAAACTTAATAGTTAAATACTTATTCACTGCGGACCATTGAGACAGCTGAGAGGGATAAATAAATTCACCTTAATCTTGCTCATTTTACAATGCTGTTTCAGTCTCATTAAAGAGAGTCTTTACGCAGCGATACAAGAGTTGTTGAAACAACATCATCCACCAAAAAAAGCGATACTAAATAAATGTTAGAATACTCCACACGCCAACAAATAACTAAACAAATGCATCAAACTGAGAGGAAAAGCAGAAAGTCCAGCAAGTATGAATAAATCTGTGGCGTAGTGGTCATGTTTTCTGATTTCTAAGGTAATTCGGTTTGACACAGTAATTAAATGAAGGAAGCAGCTCCCATTTCTGCCAGCCTCTCTGTATCCATCATCGTTTAAAGCCCACCATCCTCCACTGCACACAAACACACGCTCAAGAGGAGATGAATAAGCTAAACGAATGCTATTATTCCAACGCAGAGAGAACAGGACCATTGATCAACGTTGATGGTTGGGTTTGTGTTGAGCCCACATTCTCTCATCGTAGCCAAATAATTGCATACCATTTTTTCATCTATTTACCGGGTGCCTTATTTGCATTCTCTTAAAAATGAAATCATTACAGGGATGTGTCGTTTCAAATATCTCTATAAACACTTCTATTCATTAGCAACATCAATTTATGAGGCTGAAGCGCAGTAAGTATTTGACCAAATTCCTTCCAAACTATGATTTATCTGTGGTTTTCCTTGTGTAGATGCTTATTCTAGCATCCACTGGCATCTTCATTTGTCTGTGTAAAGGGTTACTAATGAAGAGCTGTATTTAGTCTCAGCTTGGTTATATGTCTGAGCTTTAGCATATCCTTGTTTTGAAAAAGTACCCAATAAAATTTAATTAACTGACATGAAATTATTTGGTTTTTAATATTTAAATCTGTAAACTTTTGAGGGAAAAAAAATTCAAAGTTCTTCAAAGTTGAAAAAGTTCAATGTATATTACAAGTAACATATATTGACACGATGCCCAATTGATTCTAATGGGCCCAAAGTGTCCCAAGAAAATGTCCCCCACACCATTACACCACCACCACCATTCTAAACCATTGATACAAGGCAGGATAGATCCATGCTTTCATGTTGTTGACGCCAAATTCTGATCCTACCATCTGAACGTTGCAGCAGAAATCGAGACTCATCAGACCAGGCAACGTTTTTCCAATCTTCTATTGTCCAGTTTTGGTGAGCCTGTGCAAATTGTAGCCTCAGTTTCTTGTTCTTAGCTGACAGGAGTGGCCCCTGGTGTGGTCTTCTGCTGCTATAGCTCATCTGCCTCAAGGTTGGACGTGTTGCACGTTCAGAGATGCTCTTCTGCATACCTCGGTTGCAATGAGTGGTTATTTGAGTTACTGTTGCCTTTCTATTAGCTAGAACCAGAGGTCTGGCCATTCTCCTCAGACCTCTGGCATCAGAAAGTCATTTGCGCCCACAGAACTGCCACTCACTGGATAGTTCCTCTTTTTCGGACCATTCTCTGTACACCCTGTGCGTGAAAATCCCAGTAGATCAGCAGTTTCTGAAATACTCATATCAACCCGTCTGGCACCAACAACCTTGCCACGTTCAAAGTCACTTAAATTACCTTTCTTCCTCATTCTGATGCTCGGTTTGAACTACAGCAGATCGTCTGACCATGTCTACATGCCTAAATTCATTGAGTTGGTGGCATGTGATTGGTTGATTAGAAATTTGTGTTGAAAAAAAGCGGTTTGACAGGTATACCTAATAAAGTGGCCAGTGAGTAAGTGTATAAATGTAAGTATATATTGTTTTATATTAAACTATATCAACAGATAAAGCAAAGAAATATCACTTATGTTTAAATATATATTTAATTTTATTGTTTGCAGTGTTTCTCGTCCGAGTGACTCTTTTACACTGTGTTTTTATATTTGAGGCTTCTGGTTGGATGACATAATTTATACATCATCATAACTTGTAAATGGCTAACTGATACAAGCCTAATTTCAAAGCAAGTAGGCCTATCAAAACAGCTGCACTGTAAGTCTCCCAGCTTGTGACGTTCATATTTTAGTTTAACTCTGTTTTATTGATGCATATTAGTCTGAGAGTTACAGTATTAAATACAAAGAATCACAAGACATCAACTGATCCAATCTATTAGCAGAAACAGAAATTAGTTCAAATTTTCTTCCAATACAATTATATATTCTTGCATTAAAAACAATATTTAAGGCAAACCACAAATAAAAATACATAATATTCCTTCATTCATTTTCTTTCCGGCTTAGTCCCTTCATTAATCTGGGGTCGCCACAGCGGAATGAACCGCCAACTTATCCAGCATATATTTTTTTTTTATGCAGCGGATGCCTTTCCAGCTGCAACCCATCTCTGGGAAACATCAATACACACTCATTCACACACAAACACTATGGACAATTTAGCCTACCCAATTCACATGTACTGCATGTCTTTGGAATGGGGGAAACCGGAGCACTTCACGCAAACACGGGGAAAACGTGCAAACTCCACACAGAAGGCTCAAACCAGTGACCTTCTTGCTGTGAGGCGACAGCACTACCTACTGCGCCACCGCGTCGCCAAACACATAATAATATTAATAATAAAATGTAATTAAATAACATTATAGATAAAAGGAACACATATTAGCCTGTACAGCAAAATATACAAATACCAGTATGCAGATGATACAGCAGTAAAAAAAAATATATATATATATGTTTTTAAATGTAATTAAAAAAGGGAAGAAAGAAAAAAACAAACATGCATATTTTCTCTGTGCTCTCCATTTTGAGCTAAGCAAGGGGCAGGAAAAATAGGTCAGCTATAGGTTTTTGTTTTTTAAAATGTGAGAGAAAGGGTTGCCAAATAGTATCAATAGTTTTCTGTATTACTGCAAACTGTATACCTAATCTTTTCTATTTGAATAGACTGCATCAGATCATGCATCCAATGCACATAGCTGGGCGGAGAAGGATTTCTCCAGTTTAATGTTATAAGCCTTTTAGAAATTATTAAATAGAAGGCGAGTGCATTTGACTGTGAAGATGACAAGGAAACATTTGTAGGGTTACATCCAAATAATGCTACTAGGGTGCATGGTTCAATATCTAAAAGATAATATTCAGAAATTGATTTAAAAATGGATGGCCAAAAAGTGCTTAGAGCTGGACAAAGCCAGAAAGTGTGAAAAAGAGTGTCTGGAGCTTGTTGACACCGATCTCAAATTGGATCAAAACCAGGGTGGCCTTCATATTTTAAACAAACATTTGCAAATATATTATATTTAATTAAAATTGTTTCCTGGAAAACACAAGTCCTCTAAACTAAAAGGAAAATAAAAGAAAAATACCATCCCTCTACTTTTAAAAAGTAGATTCAAAATTTCATATGTTTTTAAATCCCATCCACACATCCTTACCCTCATTTCTGACTTCAAATCCTTATACTTAAAATATACATACAAAAAGAAATAAAACTCATCAAGTAGACTTCTCCCACTGGGATCATGAAGTAATGTGGACTATCAGTTCTGTTCAGATACCATGATGTTTGCCGCCCTCAAGTGGTTGTGAAAAGAAATGCAACCATTAACAAAAAATATTGACGACGCAGCATTATACTGTAGCAAGAAGTACGGAATTAAATATTTATATAAGTGTTTGAACAAGTATTAAATTAAGTAGATTTACATTTATAATATGATTTAATATTTATTATAGGCTTATTTTAGGCATTATTATAGGAATTATAAGGCATTATTTAGGCATTATGTAGTTCAGCAAAATTTTAAAACAAAACAAAACGATTTCAAGGACAAACATTCTAATTGATGTCACAATTAGAACGCCAAAGTGCAATGTTAAGGCTTGACGGTGTAGTTTAGATTTTGTTGGTAGTTTGGAGTGACACGGTGCGTTTGTTTTATCATGGGTCAGCAAATTTCTTGTGTGAATACAGCGACAGAGACGGAGTGTGTGTACAGTTTCCATCCAAGTACACCACTTCAGTCCAACAAAGACACGCCTCGTCAAGAAAAACATCAGCTTGATGAGAGCCGTGCTGTTACTTATGAGGAAGATGGAGTAGGGAGGGAGGTGAAGGAGCAAAAGAGGTTAAAGAAGAAATCGAAGTTTTGGAGAAAGCTGGCCTGTTTCCGCTTTTCACGCCCAAGAACTGGAAGGGGTGAAAAAGTGGAGCAGGTGGACAGTGAGAAGGTGAAGCAGGACACCGAAGCAGAACCTTCTACTGATGGTAAATCCCTTTATTTTTTGTGAGACTGGGAAAACATTAAATACAAATGATCACCATAGTTTTAAGCTATTGTCTCTGCAAATATATGTGTTTGTAAAAGGATTGAAAAGTTCCTGTGTATTTTTATTTAAGTAAATGTTGAATGCATATTCCCCTCTTTAGATCAAGCCTCTGTAAAGGACACCTCATGCACTGTCGAGGACTGTAATTACCAGCAAGCTCCCAACAGTAGCCTTGAGGTTCCTCCCTCCACTTTTGACCTGCAAATACAGGAGCAGTGTGAGAAGGTGAAGCAGGACACCGAAGCAGAACCTTCTAGTTATGGTAAATCACTTCATCTTTTGTGTGAGTGGAAGTTTTTTTTTTTTAATGATCACTATAGCTTTAAACTATTGTATCTGTAAATATATGTATAATTTATCTGTAAAAGTATTGAAAAGTTTCTGTGTTTTTATTTAAATAGATGTTGAATGTATATTTCCTTCTTTATATCAAACCTCTGTAGGGAACATCTCGTGGACTGTTGAGGACTGTGATTACCAGCAAGTTTCCAACAATAGCCTTGAAGTTCTTCCCTCCACTGTTGACCTGCAAATACAGGAGCAGTGGGAGAAGGTGGAGCAGGAGGCAGAATCTTCCACTGATGGTAAATCCCTTTACCTTTAGTGTAACTGGAAAAAAATGAAATAAAAAATGATCACCATAGCTTTAAACTATTGTATCTGTAAATATATGTATAATTTATCTGTAAAAGTATTGAAAAGTTTCTGTGTGTTTTTATTTAAATACATGTTGAATGGATATTTCCTTTAGATCAAGCCTCTGTAGGGAACATCTCGTGCACTGTTGAGGATTATGATTACCAGCAAGTTCCCAACAATAGCCTTGAGATTCCTCCCTCCACTGTTGACTTGCAAATCCAGGAGCAGTGTGAGAAGGTGGAGCAGGAGGCAGAATCTTCTACTGATGGTAAATCCCTTTACCTTTAGTGTAACTGGGAAAAAATGAAATAAAAAATGATCACCATAGCTTTAAACTGTTGTATCTGTAAATATATGTATACTTGTAAAAGTATTGAAAGGTTTCTGTGTGTTTTTATTTAAATAAATGTTGAATGTATATTTCCTTTAGATCAAACCTCTGTAGGGAACATCTCGTGCACTTTTGAGGATTATGATTACCAGCAAGTTCCCAACAATAGCCTTGAGATTCCTCCCTCCACTGTTGACCTGCAAATCCAGGAGCAGTGTGAGAAGGTGGAGCAGGAGGCAGAAACTTCTACTGATGGTAAATCACTTTACCGTTTGTGTGTACTGAACTTAATCATTAAAAAAGATCATCATAGCTTTAAACGTTTGCAGAGTTCAAATGTTCAGACGTGCAGAGGTTTGTGTGTCTGAACTCTTCAGTTATTGTCTCTGTAAATATATGTATTATTTGTAGCAGTATTGAAATGTTTGTGTGTTTATTTATATAAATGTGAAATGTATATTTCTCTCTTTAGATCAAACCTCAGTGGAGTTCACATGTACTGTAGAGAGTTATGGTCCCTATGACACTCCTACTAACTGTAGCCTTGAGATTCCTCCCTCCACTGTTGACCAGCAAATCCAGGAGCTTCCAGTTGATCTGTCAGAAGAAGAAACTGTGTGCCCTCTGGCAGAAAACCCAAACCAAGATGTGTTCTTGATTATTGGGTGTAAGTTCATTTTAATTATGGCTCCTTGATGCTTTCACTTTCATAAAGGATTAGATGTTTATGCATTATGTATTAGTGACGTAGTGGTATATAAAGTGGTAATAAAGTTTTACTTTTGCATTGTAGAATATGAATCTGTCTCTAAAACTAATTATATTTGAACAGACATGTGCTTGACCTACAACATGGGCGAGATACTGGGAGAAGGAGGATTTGGTGCAGTATATGCTGGTGTTCGTGCCAATGATGGTCTTCCGGTATATTTATATATATTTTTGCATAATCTACTGAACAAACTATATTGATGTGTTATGCTTTGTCTTTTGTAACACAATTAGAGCCCTTGATCTGACCTGACCAAACATGCTACAAATTCATGAATAGAATTTCAACAAGAATTAATGAATGACCTGAAGTAATCCAGTGCTAACTGTAAAAATTCTGTTTTGTTGATCAGGTGGCAATCAAGTTTGCCAGAAAACTGGAGGGCATGGAATATCTCTACGTTGTAAGTAGACTGTCCTCCATGTGATTTCCTCTAACTCTCTGTTTTTATTTTTTTTTTCAACAATGTTAATCATAGACAGCAAACTATCTCTCAGTAAACAAATTATAAACATGTTGTGCAAACCACCTAAATTTATCCATTCTAAAAACTCTTTCCACTAGCCTGGCCTTCCAGAACTTGTACCTCTAGAAATCGGCCTGACACTCCTGGCAAATATGGGTCCCAGCTCACCCAACATAATTGAGTTGCTGGATTGGCAGGAGCTTCACGATCATTATGTAATGGTCCTGCAGCGCCCTTCGCCATGCCAGAGTCTGTTCAAGCTTTTGGAGAGCTGTGGGGACATCTTTGAGGAAATGTTTTGCGCGGCATGTGATGCAGCAGGTAATCGAGGCAGCTGAGACCTGCTGCAGACGCGGAGTTCTCCACAGAGATATCAAGTTGGAGAACTTGTTAATAAACACAGACACCATGGATGTCACCCTCATTGACTTCGGCTGCGGGTACCTGTTTTACGAAACAGAGTACAACACCTTAGTGGTATGTACAGTATTAAAACTTTCGTGTCATGACGCACAAGCTGCTGAATACAGTAGAAACAAAATGTTGTAATTCAGACATGCAAATCTCTTTTCTCCAGGCACAGAGATGTACTGCCCTCCTGAATTTTTTGAAACGGGCAGGTATTATGGACGGCCAGCAACTGTGTATTCACTAGGAGTGCTGCTGTACACTATGGTGTGCGGATATATGCCGGACCACACTGATCTGGAAAAGATACAGCACTGGCTGTGGTATCTGCCGTCCTTGTCGAGTGGTAAGAACTTGAAAAAATTGTAACAATTATAAATCATACAAAAATGTGTCTTACGAAGCCACTTGGCTCAGATATCCAAAATGCCATCAGGAGATGTAAAGGATGTTTAAAATGATGGTCAAACATTATTCCTGCCTTTCAGAATGCAGCCATTTGATAAATGCCTGTCTACAACCAGATCCCAGTGAGAGGATACCTCTAGAGCAGATTCTCTTCCACGACTGGTTTACGGTACCTAAGATCCGCAAAACATGATTTTTAAAATGTCTAATTTTGTTGTTTTTTTTTTTGAAAAATAAACCTGATTTTGTTTTTGTTTTTGCTTTAGATCTTACCATAAGTCGTGGAGCTGAGAACACCCTGTCCTGACCACGCAGGAAGTGAAATATATTGTTGAATTGAAATAAAATTGTGTCAATTGAACTGTTGTGTTTCATTCATTCATTTTCTTGTCGGCTTTGTCCCTTGCGGGGTCGCCACAGTGGAATGAACCACCAACTTATCCAGCACGATTTTACGCAACGGATGCCCTTCCAGCCGCAACCCATCTCTGGGAATTTCCACACACACACATTCACACTCATACACTACGGACAATTTAGCTTACCCAATTCACCTGTACTGCATGTCTTTGGACTGTGGGGGAAACCGGAGCACCCGGAGGAAACCCACGCGAACGCAGGGAGAACATGCAAACTCCACACAGAACGCCAACTGACCCAGCCCAGCCGAGGTTCGAACCTGCGACCCAGCGACGTTCTTGCTGTGAGGCAACAGCACTACCTACTGCGCCACTGCGTTGCCTACTGTTGTGTTTGTCATATTTTTGTCCAATTTTTGCCAAACTTTGAATTAGAGTTTGCATTAAGCCTAGTAAGACCATGGTTAACTGGTACAGGTGTATTTAATTATGGAAGAAGCTAAAAAAAACTCAGCATATTGTGGTCCTCCAGGAGCTGGATTGGACATAGAAAGTAAGTAATGTGTATTTATATAGCGCATTTATCATGTATGGCCATACACCCAAAGTGCTTCACAGTCTTGAGGGGGCTCTCTCCACACCACCACCAGTGTGCAGCATACACTTGGATGATGCGATGGCAGCCGCAGGACAACGGCGCCAGTGTGCTCACCACATACCAGTCATAGGTGGAGTAGAGAGACAGTGATAGATAGAGGCAATCAGAGGCAATTGGGTTGATGGAGAGGAGGCCATGATGGGAAGGAATTGATGGAGGGAATTTGGCCAGGTTACACCCCTACTTTTTACGAGAAGTGTCATGGGATTTATAATGACCACAGAGAGTCAGGACGTCAGTTTAAAATGTCATTCGAAAGACGGCACTCACTGACAGTATAGTGTCCCCTTCACTATACTGGAGCATTAGGACTCACACAGACTGCAGATTGAGCACCCCCTGCTGGCCTCACTAACACCACTTCCAACAGAAGCCTAGTTTTCCCACGTGGTCTCCCATATTAACCACACTGTTAACCCTTACCAGGTTTTTTTTACAGTAGAATACTGGCAACACTGTTGCCAGTTAGTCACTGTTAGAGATATTTTACAGTGAGTAACTGGCAACAGTGTTGCCAGTAATTTACTGTAACTGAACCATTACAGTGAATAACTGGCAACAGTGTTGCCAGTTAATTACTGTAATAGAGCAGTAGCGGTAACTAACTGGAAACTGCTTACCAGTTAATTACTGTACTGTAGTGTAACAACTTACAGCATTATACTGCATACACATAAATAGTATGTCATATATAGTTATTGTAGTGTTTCCTAAAATTTATCAGTATTCTTAACTAATTAAAAATAGAAAGCATATAAATTCTTCAGACAAATTGTATTTTATTGTTTGGCAGCAAACAAATATACAACAGAAAATGTCTAACAAAATTAAATCAGCATATATCATCAATACATTTTCTATTTACAATGAAACAAAAAGGTTAAATAAATAGACAACAGCTGAAGTGTATTTAGCACAGGTGTCAAACATTTACATATCATCTTACATGCGAAATTCGTACAGTGCTGCGAAAAGGAGTGGGATTAAACAGGATAATTTGAGATTAATAAAGCGAACGATTGGTCCATATTTTAAATTTTTGTCCAGAGAGGTCATGTTTTGATCTTCGATTGGTCTCACGCAATCACATGATGTGATTTCGCAGGTCAGGTTGAACTTTCCAACGTCTGCAGCATTCGCATGTGTATGAATGGAAATCTATAGGGAGAATAGTGCAGTGTGACCACAGCTTTAAGCTGTAACTCTAATTAAACACACCTGATCAAACTAATTGAGGCTTGTTAGAAATCTACAGGTAATGTTGAAGCAGGGTGGGAACTAAACTCTGCTGGGCTGCAGCCCTTCACGTACTAAGTTTGACCCCCATGGTATATAGCATACTTTTAAAGCAACTGCCAACATTTATCACAATCACATATCCAATAAAAAACTAAATTAATGAATTAATTAACAAGCTCCATCTAAAGCAAAAAAAAAAAAAAAAATGTTCAGCACTGATCCTCATGTTGCTCCAACCCTGTAGGAATAATAAAAAACAAAACAAATAATGTATGCATTTATTTAAGAAAGCCTTTAATAACTATAAATACAACTTTTACTTACTTCATTTGAAGTTTTTCTGTCAACTTCATTGAGCCTCTGCAAAAATGTATGTAAGTGCTGTTTAAGGGGGAGATTTATTTAAAACACATTCTTAGTTATTTTGCAAGATTCTAATATTCAGCTTACTATGCAATTTAAAGGCTTAACTTGGTTAATTAGGAAAAGTAAATAAAGTTATTAAAAACACACAAACACAGAAAATGCTGCATGTGTCACTCTCACCTCAATGCTGACTGTGCCATACAAAACTGAACAGCAAAAAACACAAAATAATAATTTGTATTAAAGTTTCATTAAAGTTTTCATTAAACACACACATACTCTAGAAATGGTTAGAAACATGTTTGTCAAACCCAGGCACATACCATACGTCAATTCTCAATAAAAAGGTTTTAAATATTTATAAAAAAACAAGTCGGCAACACAGAGAATCCAAAGGATCCAATCTTTAATATTATAATTATTATTTACTTAAAAATCTCAATACAACAAACTTTTCTATTGTCCCAAATATAAATTCATATGTGGAATCACAGCTCTGAAAAATACTTAGCAACAAACCTGGGACCTGACAGTGGAGGTTTGCGTGTGGATGTCTATGTGTATCATATTTTTTGTGATTCCCTGTGATGATTTTTGTGCACATGTTACCTAACTGAGGTGATGAAAAAAAAGTAATGGTTTTTATGTGTATAAAAACTGCTTGGTGGCCAGAAAAAACACATTACACTGTTAGCATCTGTACATTATGGCAATATGCAATATCCAGTTAATAATAATACTTAAATAAAGTAATGTAGGACGTTATATGAGGAGAGGCTAACTAGCTAACAATGTAGCTTTCAAGTAGACAGTTCAAGATAACAACAATATAACTTAAGCACAGACTTATTTTAAAAAACCCTCAAAAACATTTGAACACTCCCTCGTTGTAGAATATTTAAGACTCTACATCTGACTTTATAGACAGAGAATTGAGCACACTCAGAAGTAAACAAATCAAACACCTGGCTCCCTTAAAGGGCCAGCGTTTTCTGAAAACTTTTTCTAATAACTTTGTGTTTAGAATAAGACAAACAGCCTGTGGAAGTGTTTGATAATGCCTAAATCATTGTTTTCTGTCTTAAATTAAATGCACTGCTCTATAAATAGCAACATAAAGCACCAGAGTAGATGGGATAGTAATGGCTGAACAGTAATTTACCATTTATTGTCACAGTTACTACCTATAATGAGTACATAAAGTGAATGACTGTAATTTATTCTTGGCACTACACAATTTCATACAAACCCTACTCATTTTACAGTAAAATACTGCTTCCTTTCATTAAAGCAAAACAATGGCTATTTTACAGTTATTTACTGCATCATCTACAAGGTAACAGTGCAGTTCAGCTTTAACCCTAATTAAACACACCTGATCAAACTAAATCTAAAGATAAGTGTGTTGAAGCAGGGCTGGAACTAAACCCTGCTGGGCTGCAACCCTCCAGGAATTTGACACCTCGGTACATAGCATATTTTCGAAGCAACTGCTTACATTTATCACAATCATGCACATATCGTCGAATAAAAACAATAAAAATATACAAACTTCATCCAAAGCAAAAAAAATAATAATAATCTGATCCTTGTGTCATTCCAAACCTGTAGTAATAATAAAAGATAAAACAAATAACCTGATTTATGCATTTATTTAGGAAAGCCTTTATACTATACTTTTGATGCCACTTTTATTTACTTCATTTGAAGTTTTTCAGTCAAATTCATTGAGTCTCTGCAAAAATGTATGTAAGTGCTGTTTAAGATATTTTTTAAATATCACATTTTTACTAGTTATTTAGCAAGATACTAGTATTCAGCCCTAAGTGCAATTTAAAGGCTTAACTATGTTAAACTAGGCAAATTAGATTAATTATAGGAAAGTAAACAAAGTTATAAGAATTATTGTGACAATTTCTTTGCTCTGTTAAACATCACTTGGGCTATATTTGAAAAAAAAAAAAAAAACTATTTCAAAAAGGGTGAATAATTTTGCATTTAAATGCGTCTCGTCCATATCTTATACTTACCTCTTAATAAGCTCTGTGGCATTGGTTGACTCCTGATACGCAATGTTAAAATCATAACAGAAACCAAAGAAACCAAAGAAAACACAGAGATGGCTGCTGTGAAATCCAGCTTATTATCAATGCAGTGACTCAATCTCCCCTCAATGCTGACCATTCACATACCAAAACTGAACAGTAAACACACTATATATATATATATATATATATTCTATAAATAGCAACATAAAGCATCAGAGTAGATGGGGCAGTAGGGGTTTAACAGTAATTTACCATTTATTATCACAGTTAGTACCTGTAATGGTACATAAAGTAAATTACTGTAATTTATTCTTTGCACGACACAATTTCATACAAATCCTGCTCCTTTTACAGTAAAATACTGTTTCCTTTTATTACAGCAAAACACTGGCTATTTTACAGTTATTTACATTATAATCTACGGTAAGGGTTAACAGTGCAGGCTCAGCCCTGCTTAGCTTCTGTAAGTAACCAGTCTTGGGCTGCAGGGTGATATGGCTGTGGCTGTGATATTTCTGAACTATGAATATTTACAAGTGAGAAACTGCATTCTACATGATGCCGTGGTTGCTGATTTGTGTCACTGAAAGAGACATGTCAGTCTTTAAAATGATGGAAGCATTGATCTATAGATAATTCAATATCTGCTTCAGTACAACAACAACAACAACAACAACAACAAAAGCATATTTAGAAGTATTGGCAGAATAAAGTGTTCACTTATATATAGAAAGGAATGTGGTTGAGAACCTGTGGATTAAGCCATAGGGATGAGCCCTTCTAAAAGAAACATAGTGACAATCTTTCAAGACAAGATACTGTTTTTATTTCCTTTAGACAATGCAGGGTAAGGGTGAGTGAGTATTCTTGTATGTGGTAGAGTGTGAATAAAATATTTGTAATAGTCTCACATTTCAAGTTGAATACGTTTATCACAGGCGACGCGGTGGCCCAGTAGGTAGTGCTGTTGCCCCACGGCAAGAAGGTCGCTGGATTGAGCCTTGGCTGGGTCAGTTGGCGTTTCTGTGTGGAGTTTGCATGTTCTCCCTGCATTCACGTTTCCTCTGGGTGCTCCGGTTTCCCCCACAAGTCCAAACACATGCGGTATAGGTTATTTGGGTAAGCTAAAATATTGTCCATGGTGTATGAGTGTGAATGAGTGTGTATGGATGTTTCCCAGTGAGAGAGCAGGCCAAAAAAAAAAACATCAGTGATGCACTTGCAAACACATGTAGGGGAGAACAGGGTAATGTGAGACATTGGGTAATGTGAGACACCCCCTGTATCTAGGCAACGGATTTTATATATCACTCTATAACAATTTTGTTTTTAAGCCCCTTCCATTTCCCCTCTACCATGAAGAACAGGAAATCCTGGTGCTGTGGAAAGCATGTTTTTTTCACAAAAATATGTTTTTTGCATGTAAAAGTAATTTTTTTTTCCATCAACTTAATCAACTGTTGTGCCAAAGCAAATTGATTCAAGTAGACAAACTTATATCATACATGTTGATGAACTATCAACATATAAAACCATGTGATGATGCTAGCTGAAGATTAGCCTGAATTGCTAAATAAGATAATTTTTTCTAAAATGTGGCAGTGGGGTAAAGTGAGACAAATGCTCTGGGGTAAAGTGAGACATAAGGCACAAGGTAAATTTAGTCTACCAGATTGTAGGACTTGTGAATGAGGCCTTCATATCAACAGTGACACCATGCAACATCACTTCTGGATTTAGGTCCACTGGAATTTTTCCATATAACCGTGAAATTTTCCCTGATAAAGCATTTGCACTATTCATGGTGCCAGACTGGCCAAATCCTGAGCTCCAGCCTGCCACTACAGAAGATTTGGATGGTCCACCCCCTGCAGATGATCCACCTGCAGATAATTCACTCACTGATGCTAATCCTTTCATTGCACATATAGTCTACATGGATGTGCCATGTGTTTCCAGCCAACCTGGATATGTGTTTCTTCATGAAATGCTACCATTCTCAAATGTCGTCCCGAAACACAATCCAAATGAAACTGTGTGACGACAGCCATCCTAACTGATACAGCTGAGAAGCAGACAATTGAAAAGGCCTATAAAAAAAAACTAGCAGGGAAAAAGCTAAATAATAGCAAATAAAGGGAAAATTGAAAAAAGAAAGCAACCCAAAAGGAAATCATAGTTAGCAGCTCTGAGAAAAGTGATGTCCCTGAATCAGTTGATAATGTGTCTGATGAAGAGAGCTCTAAGGATGAGAGTAGTGGTCCAAGAAACACAGAAATGTCTGTGGGAGACTTTGTCATAGTTAACTTTGCAACAAAAAACACAAGCATTCATTACACTGGCATGGTTAAGAAAGTTGAGGATGACGAGATACACACGTCATGATTTTGCCAAATATTCTGTGATCCTGGATTAACATCTATGTTTATCCTGGAACATCATTTTTGTTGGAAAATGTAATCCATACCTATTCCCTACCCCTAAACCCAACCATAACTGTAAATTACTCACAAAATCAGAGAGGAATAATAGCTGGATAACAATCATGTGGAAGTGTGTAAACCTAACCATAAGCCTAAACTGAACATAAACTGTAAACGTATCCTTTAATTCTGATTGGCATGTTGTTCAAAGATCAATATATACTGTATAGATGTTAATCCAGGAACATGTGGGTGAAATTAGGTTGGTGACGAGACAAAAAGAGTGGTAGTTGTAGAGTATGACAGTAGGCTGATGTTCTAATCCCGGTGGGTCTAGTCCTGTGTTCTGAGTCCCAAGCTGTTCTATCTGGTTCTGATTGTCCTTTTCTCTGACCCCCAGACACTATAGCTGGCTCTAAGGGTCCTGTGTTCTGACCCCCGGATTGTGTTCTAATCTAACTGGTTCTATCTGTCATTAGAATGTAAATTCAAATAGTTTGGATTAGATTGTTGTATTTGATTTTGTTTAGAGTTACTTTCAAGTGTTTAGAAAAACAAATGTGCTTAATTGACCAATCCCTAATCCATAAGTGACTACTCCGACATTAATTCTAAAATGTGTGGTTGTCAAGCTAGCTGTCAGGATTCAGACTCTTACTACATGCATTGTTATGGCAGTTTTAAAATGGAAAAAGTAAGTGGGTCAGTTTACCCCCGGCTGGTTCACTTTACTTTTTTTATTGATTTATATGAATAATATGATACATTGAATAGTAATATGATAGATTGAATAATAATGTCATATATTGAACAATATGATATACTGTATAATTTATATTTTATTTAATTATTACTTATAAATATCTTCTTTTTTATTATTATATATGCATGTTACTTTTTATGTAAACTTTATTAATGCTTTGGCAATACATTTGTAACATTTGTCTTGCCAATAAAGCAAGTATTAAATTGAATTGAATTGAATTGAGAGAGATGCACTGCGCTCTGTGAATCTGGTGTGTGTTTTCAGTAGAGGTTGAAGAATTGAGCTCGCCTCGTACTGTTGGAGTTTGCATGTTCTCCCTGCGTTCGCGTTTCCTCCGGGTGCTCCGGTTTCCCACACAGTCCAAAGACATGCGGTATAGGTGAATTGGGTAGGCTAAATATTGTACATTGGGAATGAGTGTGTATGGATGTTTCCCAGAGATGGGTTGCAGCTGGAAAGGCATCCGCTGTGGCATTCCCTGATTAATAAAGGGAAATGAATGAGTGAATGAACAAAGTAAGTTAAGAAATTGGCCACATAATGGATGCTATTTTTCTCGTGTTCAGCTCAAGCAATGTGTGCATACCAACCATTTATTTATTCATACATAAAAATATAAAGTAATGTTCAAACATCTGTCAGTGTAATAAGATGTAATCCCTTCTAATACAATATTTTTCAGTAGCACAATGTTTTTTTGTACTGTTCCTCTAGATAAAACAACATTTAAAGGGATAGTTCACACATAAATTACAGTTTACAATCTATTTACTCAAACCCTGACAAGTTTCTTTATTCTGTTGAACACTAAAGTCAATGTATATATGTTAGAGTCAGACAATAAAACACAACTGCAATATTTACTAGGGGAAAAAACTGACTGTGTCCTTCTAGCGGCACAATACATTAATGCCTGTCACAAAAAGAGAGAGCAGGCCAAAAAAAAACATCAGTGATGCACTTGCAAACACACACATGCACACACACAAACACACACAACCACACACACACACACACACACACACACACACATACACACACACACACACACACACACCTAGATTATTATAAATGAATCACTGTAAATATACTGATTATTATGGTTTTTATTACTGTTTTATGCTAAAATGTTGATTGTTAAATGTGCAGCGTATTCTGATTTTTTAATTGATTTATATGAATAATTTAATACATTGAATAATAATGTCATATATTGAATAATATGATATATTATTTATATTTTATTTAATTATTACTATTAAATATCTTATTTTTATTATTATAATATATGTGTTACTTTTTATGTAAACTTTATTAATGCTTTGGCAATACATTTGTAACATTTGTCATGCCAATAAAGCAACTATTGAATTGAATTGCATTGAAATGAATTTAATCTAATCGAATCAAATTTAATTTAATTGAATTGAATTGAGAGAGATGCACTGCGCTCTCTGGATCTGGTGTGTGTTTTCAGTAGAGGGTAAAGAATTGAGCTCGCCTCGCACTGTTGTAGTCAGTCATTAACACATTGTACGGAGTTTACTTTGTTTCACGGGTTGTATTCCTTTTACAGTCTATGGTTGTAACCTGGTTGTAACATTCTCTATAACAGAATGTAACATTCTCCGTCTGCAGAAACAATGTCTGGGCTCTTCTGCTGCCGTCTGCTGGCGCCACACTGTCACAATGTCTTTAAAATCTTTGAATCTCTTTATGCCTATTCCATGCCAAATTATGACTTTACTTTCCTTACGTAACACGAAGGTAAAACAAATAATGATAAATAATAAGGTTGTGTGGTATAATCTTTGTGACTATGACATATTTTTCTTTCTTTTCATTTTAAAATGAGGGATGTCTAATACTATGATAATATAATGCCAATTACACTAAAACCTCTGTTTTAAAACAAAATCAGTTTTAAAAGCTATACGGTTATAAAATAAATGTATTTTCATTTTCCAAGTCGACGAGGAATTGAACGAGCAATGATTTATTATCCTTATAATTACAGTATTAAATACAAAGAATCACAAGACATCAACTGATCCAATCTATCAGCAGAAAAGAAAATTAGTTCAAATTTTCTTCCAATACAATTATATATTCTTGCATTAAAAACAATATTTAAGGCAAACCACAAATAAAAATACATAATATTCCTTCATTCATTTTATTTTCGGCTTAGTCCCTTCATTAATCTGGGGTCGCCACAGCGGAATGAACCGCCAACTTATCCAGCATATGTTTTTTTTATGCAGCGGATGCCTTTCCAGCTGCAACCCATCTCTGGGAAACATCAATACACACTCATTCACACACATACATTACGGACAATTTAGCCTACCCAATTCACCTGTACTGCATGTCTTTGGAATGGGGTAAACCGGAGCACCCCACGCGAACATGGGGAAAACGTGCAAACTCCACACAGAAGGCTCAAACCAGTGACCTTCTTGCTGTGAGGCGACAGCACTACCTACTGCGCCACCGCGTCGCCAAACACATAATAATATTAATAATAAAATGTAATTAAATAACATTATAGATAAAAGTAACACATATTAGCCTGTACAGCAAAATATACAAATACCAGTATGCAGATGATACAGCAGTAAAAAATAATATATTTTTAAATGTAATTAAAAAAGGGAAGAAAGAAAAAAAACAAACATGCATATTTTCTCTGTGCTCTCCATTTTGAGCTAAGCCAGGGGCAGGGAAAATAGGTCAGCTATAGGTTTTTGTTTTTAAAATGTGAGAGAAAGGGTTGCCAAATAGTATCAATAGTTTTCTGTATTACTGCAAACTGTATTCCTAATCTTTTCTATTTGAATAGACTGCATCAGATCATGCATCCAATGCACATAGCTGGGCGGAGAAGGATTTCTCCAGTTTAATGTTATTAGCCTTTTAGAAATTATTAAATAGAAGGCGAGTGCATTTGACTGTGAAGATGACAAGGAAACATTTGTAGGGTTACATCCAAATAATGCTACTAGGGTGCATGGTTCAATATCTAAAAGATAATATTCAGAAATTGATTTAAAAATGGATGGCCAAAAAGTGCTTAGAGCTGGACGAAGCCAGAAAGAGTGAAAAAGAGTGTCTGGAGCTTGTTGACACCGATCTCAAATTGGATCAAAACCAGGGTGACCTTCATATTTTAAACAAACATTTGCAAATATATTATATTTAATTAAAATTGTTTCCTGGAAAACACAAGTCCTCTAAACTAAAAGGAAAATGAAAGAAAAATACCATCCCTCTACTTTTAAAAAGTAGATTCAAAATTTCATATGTTTTTAAATCCCATCTACACATCCTCACCCTCATTTCTGACTTCAAATCCTTATACTTAAAATATACATACAAAAAGAAATAAAACTCATCAAGTAGACTTCTCCCACTGGGATCATGAAGTAATGTGGACTATCAGTTCTGTTCAGATACCATGATGATTGCCGCCCTCAAGTGGTTGTGAAAAGAAATGCAACCATTAACAAAAAATATTGACGACGCAGCATTATACTGTAGCAAGAAGTACGGAATTAAATATTTATATAAGTGTTCGAACAAGTATTAAATTAAGTAGATTTACATTTATAATATGATTTAATATTTATTATAGGCTTATTTTAGGCATTATTATAGGAATTATAAGGCATTATATAGGCATTATGTAGTTCAGCAAAATTTTAAAACAAAACGATTTCAAGGACAAACATTCTAATTGATGTCACAATTAGAACGCCAAAGTGCAATGTTAAGGCTTGACGGTGTAGTTTAGATTTTGTTGGTAGTTTGGAGAGACACGGTGCGTTTGTTTTATCATGGGTCAGCAAATTTCTTGTGTGAATATAGAGACAGAGACGGAGTGTGTGTACAGTTTCCATCCAAGTACACCACTTCAGTCCAACAAAGACACGCCTCGTCAAGAAAAACATCAGCTTGATGAGAGCCGTGCTGTTACTTGTGAGGAAGATGAAGTAGGGAGGGGGGTGAAGGAGCAAAAGAGGTTAAAGAAGAAATCGAAGTTTTGGAGAAAGCTGGCCTGTTTCCGCTTTTCACGCCCAAGAACTGGAAGGGGTGAAAAAGTGGAGCAGGTGGACAGTGAGAAGGTGAAGCAGGACACCGAAGCAGAACCTTCTACTGATGGTAAATCCCTTTATTTTTTGTGTGACTGGGAAAACATTAAATACAAATGATCACCATAGCTTTAAGCTATTGTCTCTGCAAATATATGTATTTGTAAAAGGATTGAAAAGTTCCTGTGTATTTTTATTTAAGTAAATGTTGAATGCATATTCCCCTCTTTAGATCAAGCCTCTGTAAAGGACACCTCATGCACTGTCGAGGACTGTAATTACCAGCAAGCTCCCAACAGTAGCCTTGAGGTTCCTCCCTCCACTTTTGACCTGCAAATACAGGAGCAGTGTGAGAAGGTGAAGCAGGACACCGAAGCAGAACCTTCTAGTTATGGTAAATCACTTCATCTTTTGTGTGAGTGGAAGTTTTTTTTTTTTTTAATGATCACCATAGCTTTAAACTATTGTATCTGTAAATATATGTATAATTTATCTGTAAAAGTATTGAAAAGTTTCTGTGTGTTTTTATTTAAATAGATGTTGAATGTGTATTTCCTTCTTTATATCAAACCTCTGTAGGGAACATCTCGTGGACTGTTGAGGACTGTGATTACCAGCAAGTTTCCAACAATAGCCTTGAAGTTCTTCCCTCCACTGTTGACCTGCAAATACAGGAGCAGTGGGAGAAGGTGGAGCAGGAGGCAGAATCTTCCACTGATGGTAAATCCCTTTACCTTTAGTGTAACTGGAAAAAAATGAAATAAAAAATGATCACCATAGCTTTAAACTATTGTATCTGTAAATATATGTATAATTTATCTGTAAAAGTATTGAAAAGTTTCTGTGTGTTTTTATTTAAATACATGTTGAATGGATATTTCCTTTAGATCAAGCCTCTGTAGGGAACATCTCGTGCACTGTTGAGGATTATGATTACCAGCAAGTTCCCAACAATAGCCTTGAGATTCCTCCCTCCACTGTTGACTTGCAAATCCAGGAGCAGTGTGAGAAGGTGGAGCAGGAGGCAGAAACTTCTACTGATGGTAAATCACTTTACCTTTAGTGTAACTGGCTTTAAACTATTGTATCTGTAAATATATGTATACGTGTAAAAGTATTGAAAGGTTTCTGTGTGTTTTTATTTAAATAAATGTTATTTCCTTTAGATCAAACCTCTGTAGGGAACATCTCGTGCACTTTTGAGGATTATGATTACCAGCAAGTTCCCAACAATAGCCTTGAGATTCCTCCCTCCACTGTTGACCAGCAAATCCAGGAGCAGTGTGAGAAGGTGGAGCAGGAGGCAGAAACTTCTACTGATGGTAAATCACTTTACCGTTTGTGTGTACTGAACTTAATCATTAAAAAAGATCATCATAGCTTTAAACGTTTGCAGAGTTCAAATGTTCAGATGTGCAGAGGTTTGTGTGTCTGAACTCTTCAGTTATTGTCTCTGTAAATATATGTATTATTTGTAGCAGTATTGAAATGTTTGTGTGTTTATTTATATAAATGTGAAATGTATATTTTTCTCTTTAGATCAAACCTCAGTGGAGTTCACATGTACTGTAGAGAGTTATGGTCCCTATGACACTCCTACTAACTGTAGCCTTGAGATTCCTCCCTCCACTGTTGACCAGCAAATCCAGGAGCTTCCAGTTGATCTGTCAGAAGAAGAAACTGTGTGCCGTCTGGCAGAAAACCCAAACCAAGATGTGTTCTTGATTATTGGGAGTAAGTTCATTTTAATTATGGCTGCTTGATGCTTTCACTTTAATAAAGGATTAGATGTTTATGCATTATGTATTAGTGATGTAGTGGTATATAAAGTGGTAATAAAGTTTTACTTTTGCATTGTAGAATATGAATCTGTCTCTAAAACTAATTATATTTGAACAGACATGTGCTTGACCTACAACATGGGCGATATACTGGGAGAAGGAGGATTTGGTGCAGTATATGCTGGTGTTCGTGCCAATGATGGTCTTCCGGTATATTTATATATATTTTGCATAATCTACCGAACAAACTATATTGATGTGTTATGCTTTGTCTTTTGTAACACAATTAGAGCCCTTGATCTGACCTGACCAAACATGCTACAAATTCATGAATAGAATTTCAACAAGAATTAATGAATGACCTGAAGTAATCCAGTGCTAACTGTAAAAATTCTGTTTTGTTGATCAGGTGGCAATCAAGTTTGCCAGAAAATTGGAAGGCATGGAATATCTCTACGTTGTAAGTAGACTGTCCTCCATGTGATTTCCTCTAACTCTGTTTTTATTTTTTTTTTTCAACAATGTTAATCATAGACAGCAAACTATCTCTCAGTAAACAAATTATAAACATGTTGTGCAAACCACCTAAATTTATTCATTCTAAAAACTCTTTCCACTAGCCTGGCCTTCCAGAACTTGTACCTCTAGAAATCGGCCTGACACTCCTGGCAAATATGGGTCCCAGCTCACCCAACATAATTGAGTTGCTGGATTGGCAGGAGCTTCACGATCATTATGTAATGGTCCTGCAGCGCCCTTCGCCATGCCAGAGTCTGTTCAAGCTTTTGGAGAGCTGTGGGGACATCTTCGAGGAAATGTTTGCGCGGCATGTGATGCAGCAGGTAATCGTGGCAGCTGAGACCTGCTGCAGACGCGGAGTTCTCCACAGAGATATCAAGTTGGAGAACTTGTTAATAAACACAGACACCATGGATGTCACCCTCATTGACTTTGGCTGCGGGTACCTGTTTTACGAATCAGAGTACAACACCTTTAGTGGTATGTACAGTATTAAAACTTTCGTGTCATGACGCACACGCTGCTGAATACAGTAGAAACAAAGTGTTGTAATTCAGACATGCAATCTCTTTCCTCCAGGCACAGAGATGTACTGCCCTCCTGAATTCTTTGAAACGGGCAGGTATTATGGACGGCCAGCAACTGTGTATTCACTAGGAGTGCTGCTGTACACTATGGTGTGCGGATATATGCCGGACCACACTGATCTGGAAAAGATACAGCACTGGCTGTGGTATCTGCCGTCCTTGTCGAGTGGTAAGAACTTGAAAAAATTGTAACAATTATAAATCATACAAAATGTGTCTTACGAAGCCACTTAGCTCAGATATCCAAATGCCATCAGGAGATGTAAAGGATGTTTAAATGATGGTCAAACATTATTCCTGCCTTTCAGAATGCAGCCATTTGATAAATGCCTGTCTACAACCAGATCCCAGCGAGAGGATACCTCTAGAGCAGATTCTCTTCCACGACTGGTTTACGGTACCTAAGATCCTCAAAACATGATTTTTAAAAGGTTTAATTTTGTTGTTTTTTTTTTTTTTTGAAAAATAAACCTGATTTTGTTTTTGTTTTTGCTTTAGATCTAGTCGTGGAGCTGAGAACACCCTGTCCTGACCACGCAGGAAGTGAAATATATTGTTGAATTGAAATAAAATTGTGTCAATTGAACTGTTGTGTTTCATTCATTCATTTTCTTGTCGGCTTTGTCCCTTGCGGGGTCGCCACAGTGGAATGAACCACCAACTTATCCAGCACGATTTTACGCAGCGGATGCCCTTCCAGCCGCAACCCATCTCTGGGAATTTCCACACACACACATTCACACTCATACACTACGGACAATTTAGCTTACCCAATTCACCTGTACTGCATGTCTTTGGACTGTGGGGGAAACCGGAGCACCCGGAGGAAACCCACGCGAACGCAGGGAGAACATGCAAACTCCACACAGAAACGCCAACTGACCCAGCCCAGCCGAGGTTCGAACCTGCGACCCAGCGACGTTCTTGCTGTGAGGCAACAGCACTACCTACTGCGCCACTGCGTTGCCTACTGTTGTGTTTGTCATATTTTTGTCCAATTTTTGCTGAACTTTGAATTAGAGTTTGCATTAAGCCTAGTAAGACCATGGTTAACTGGTACAGGTGTATTTAATTATGGAAGAAGCTAAAAAAAACTCAGCATATTGTGGTCCTCCAGGAGCTGGATTGGACATAGAAAGTAAGTAATGTGTATTTATATAGCGCATTTATCATGTATGGCCATACACCCAAAGTGCTTCACAGTCATGAGGGGGCTTCTCTCCACACCACCACCAGTGTGCAGCATACACTTGGATGATGCAATGGCAGCCGCAGGACAACGGCGCCAGTGTGCTCACCACATACCAGTCATAGGTGGAGTGGAGAGACAGTGATAGTTAGAGACAATCAGAGGCAATTCGGTTGATGGTGAGGAGGCCATGATGGGAAGGAATTGATGGAGGGAATTTGGCCAGGTTACACCCCTACTTTTTACGAGAAGTGTCATGGGATTTATAATGACCACAGAGAGTCAGGACATTGGTTTAAAATGTCATTCGAAAGACGGCACTCACTGACAGTATAGTGTCCCCTTCACTATACTGGAGCATTAGGACTCACACAGAATGCAGATTGAGCACCCCCTGCTGGCCTCACTAACACCACTTCCAACAGAAGCCTAGTTTTCCCACGTGGTCTCCCATATTAACCACACTGTTAACCCTTACCAGGTTTTTTACAGTAGAATACTGGCAACACTGTTGCCAGTTAGTCACTGTTAGAGATATTTTACAGTGAGTAACTGGCAACAGTGTTGCCAGTAATTTACTGTAACTGAACCATTACAGTGAATAACTGGCAACAGTGTTGCCAGTTAATTACTGTAATAGAGCAGTAGCGGTAACTAACTGGAAACTGCTTACCAGTTAATTACTGTACTGTAGTGTAACAACTTACAGCATTATACTGCATACACATAAATAGTATGTCATATATAGTTATTGTAGTGTTCCTAAAATTTATCATTATTCTTAACTAATTAAAAATAGAAAGCATATAAATTCTTCAGACAAATGTATTTTATTGTTTTGGCAGCAAACAAATATACAACAGAAAATGTCTAACAAAATTAAAGCAGCCTATATCATCAATACATTTTCTATTTACAATGAAACAAAAAGGTTAAATAAATAGACAACAGCTGAAGTGTATTTAGCACAGGTGTCAAACATTTACATATCATCTTACATGCGAAATTCGTACGGTGCTGCGAAAAGGAGTGGGATTAAACAGGATAATTTGAGATTAATAAAGCGAACGATTGGTCCATATTTTACATTTTTGTCCAGAGAGGTCATGTTTTGATCTTCGATTGGTCTCAAGCAATCACATGATGTGATTTCGCAGGTCAGGTTGAACTTTCCAACGTCTGCAGCATTCGCATGTGTATGAATGGAAATCTATGGGGAGAATAGTGCAGTGTGTGACCACAGCTTTAAGCTGTAACTCTAATTAAACACACCTGATCAAACTAATTGAGGCTTGTTAGAAATCTACAGGTAATGTTGAAGCAGGGTGGGAACTAAACTCTGGTGGGCTGCAGCCCTTCACGTACTAAGTTTGACCCCCATGGTATATAGCATACTTTTAAAGCAACTGCCAACATTTATCACAATCACATATCCAATAAAAAACTAAATTAATGAATTAATTAACAAGCTCCATCTAAAGCAAAAAAAAAAAAATGTTCAGCACTGATCCTCATGTTGCTCCAACCCTGTTGGAATAATAAAAAACAAAATAAATAATGTATGCATTTATTTAAGAAAGCCTTTAATAACTATAAATACAACTTTTACTTACTTCATTTGAAGTTTTTCTGTCAACTTCATTGAGCCTCTGCAAAAATGTATGTAAGTGCTGTTTAAGGGGGAGATTTATTTAAAACATATTCTTAGTTATTTAGCAAGATTCTAATATTCAGCTTACTATGCAATTTAAAGGCTTAACTTGGTTAATTAGGAAAAGTAAATAAAGTTATTAAAAACACACAAACACAGAAAATGCTGCATGTGTCACTCTCACCTCAATGCTGACTGTGCATACAAAAACTGAACAGCAAAAAACACAAAATAATAATTTGTATTAAAGTTTCATTAAAGTTTTCATTAAACACACACATACTCTAGAAATGGTTAGAAACATGTTTGTCAAACCCAGGCACATACCATACGTCAATTCTCAATAAAAAGGTTTTAAATATTTATAAAAAAACAAGTCGGCAACACAGAGAATCCAAAGGATCCAATCTTTTAATATTATAAATATTATTTACTTAAAAAATCTCAATACAACAAACTTTTCTATTGTCCCAAATATAAATTCATATGTGGAATCACAGCTCTGAAAAATACTTAGCAACAAACCTGGGACCTGACAGTGGAGGTTTGCGTGTGGATGTCTATGTGTATCATATTTTTTGTGATTCCCTGTGATGATTTTTGTGCACATGTTACCTAACTGAGGTGATGAAAAAAAAGTAATGGTTTTTATGTGTATAAAAACTGCTTGGTGGCCAGAAAAACACATTACACTGTTAGCATCTGTACATTATGGCAATATGCAATATCCAGTTAATAATAATACTTAAATAAAAGTAATGTAGGACGTTATATGAGGAGAGGCTAACTAGCTAACAATGTAGCTTTCAAGTACACAGTTCAAGATAACAACAATATAACTTAAGCACAGACTTATTTTAAAAAACCCTCAAAAACATTTGAACACTCCCTCGTTGTAGAATATTTAAGACTACATCTGACTTTATAGACAGAGAATTGAGCACACTCAGAAGTAAACAAATCAAACACCTGGCTCCCTTAAAGGGCCAGCGTTTTCTGAAAACTTTTTCTAATAACTTTGTGTTTAGAATAAGACAAACAGCCTGTGGAAGTGTTTGATAATGCCTAAATCATTGTTTTCTGTCTTAAATTAAATGCACTGCTCTATAAATAGCAACATAAAGCACCAGAGTAGATGGGATAGTAATGGCTGAACAGTAATTTACCATTTATTGTCACAGTTACTACCTATAATGAGTACATAAAGTGAATTACTGTAATTTATTCTTGGCACTACACAATTTCATACAAACCCTACTCATTTTACAGTAAAATACTGCTTCCTTTCATTAAAGCAAAACAATGGCTATTTTACAGTTATTTACTGCATCATCTACAAGGTAACAGTGCAGTTCAGCTTTAACCCTAATTAAACACACCTGATCAAACTAAATCTAAAGATAAGTGTGTTGAAGCAGGGCTGGAACTAAACCCTGCTGGGCTGCAACCCTCCAGGAATTTGACACCCCGGTACATAGCATATTTTCGAAGCAACTGCTTACATTTATCACAATCATGCACATATCGTCGAATAAAAACAATAAAAATATACAAACTTCATCCAAAGCAAAAAAAAAATAATAATAATCTAATCCTTGTGTCATTCCAAACCTGTAGTAATAATAAAAGATAAAACAAATAACCTGATTTATGCATTTATTTAGGAAAGCCTTTATACTATACTTTTGATGCCACTTTTATTTACTTCATTTGAAGTTTTTCAGTCAAATTCATTGAGTCTCTGCAAAAATGTATGTAAGTGCTGTTTAAGATATTTTTTAAATATCACATTTTTACTAGTTATTTAGCAAGATACTAGTATTAAAGTGCAATTTAAAGGCTTAACTATGTTAAACTAGGCAAATTAGATTAATTATAGGAAAAGTAAACAAAGTTATAAGAATTATTGTGACAATTTCTTTGCTCTGTTAAACATCACTTGGGCTATATTTGAAAAAAAAAAAAAAAACTATTTCAAAGAGGGTGAATAATTTTGCATTTAAATGCGTCTCGTCCATATCTTATACTTACCTCTTAATAAGCTCTGTGGCATTGGTTGACTCCTGATATGCAATGTTAAAATCATAACAGAAACCAAAGAAAACACAGAGATGGCTGCTGTGAAATCCAGCTTATTATCAATGCAGTGACTCAATCTCCCCTCAATGCTGACCATTCACATACCAAAACTGAACAGTAAACACACTATATATATATATATATTCTATAAATAGCAACATAAAGCATCAGAGTAGATGGGGCAGAAAGGGTTTAACAGTAATTTACCATTTATTATCACAGTTAGTACCTGTAATGGTACATAAAGTAAATTACTGTAATTTATTCTTTGCACGACACAATTTCATACAAATCCTGCTCCTTTTACAGTAAAATACTGTTTCCTTTTATTACAGCAAACACTGGCTATTTTACAGTTATTTACAGCATAATCTACGGTAAGGGTTAACAGTGCAGGCTCAGCCCTGCTTAGCTTCTGTAAGTAACCAGTATTGGGCTGCAGGGTGATATGGCTGTGGCTGTGATATTTCTGAACTATGAATATTTACAAGTGAGAAACTGCATTCTACATGATGCCGTGGTTGCTGATTTGTGTCACTGAAAGAGACATGTCAGTCTTTAAAATGATGGAAGCATTGATCTATAGATAATGCAATATTTGCTTCAGTACAACAACAACAACAAAAGCATATTTGGAAGTATTGGCAGAATAAAGTGTTCACTTATATATATAGAAAGGAATGTGGTTGAGAACCTGTGGATTAAGCCATAGGGATGAGCCCTTCTAAAAGAAACGTAGTGACAATCTTTCAAGACAAGATACTGTTTTTATTTCCTTTAGACAATGCAGGGTAAGGGTGAGTGAGTATTCTTGTATGTGGTAGAGTGTGAATAAAATATTTGTAATAGTCTCACCTTTTAAGTTGAATACGTTTATCACAGGCGACGCGGTGGCCCAGTAGGTAGTGCTGTTGCCCCACGGCAAGAAGGTCGCTGGTTTGAGCCTTGGCTGGGTCAGTTGGCGTTTCTGTGTGGAGTTTGCATGTTCTCCCTGCATTCACGTTTCCTCCGGGTGCTCCGGTTTCCCCCACAAGTCCAAACACATGCGGTATAGGTGAATTGGGTAAGCTAAAAAATTGTCCATGGTGTATGAGTGTGAATGAGTGTGTATGGATGTTTCCCAGTGAGTGAGCAGGCCAAAAAAAAAACATCAGTGATGCACTTGCAAACACACACACACACACACACACACACACACACACACACACACACCTATATTATTATAAATGAATCATTGTAAATATACTGATTATTATTGTTTTTATTACTGTTTTATGCTAAAATGTTGATTGTTAAATGTGCAGCGTATTCTGATTTTTTTATTGATTTATATGAATAATATGATAGATTGAATAATAATATGATAGACTGAATAATAATGTCATATATTGAACAATATGATATACTGTATAATTTATATTTTATTTAATTATTACTTATAAATATCTTCTTTTTATTATTATATATGCATGTTACTTTTTATGTAAACTTTATTAATGCTTTGGCAATACATTTGTAACATTTGTCATGCCAATAAAGCAACTATTAAATTGCTATTAAACTGCGCTCTGTGAATCTGGTGTGTGTTTCAGTAGAAGTTGAAGAGTTGAGCTCGCCTCGTACTGTTGGAGTTTGCATGTTCTCCTTGCGTTCGCGTTTCCTCCGGGTGCTCCGGTTTCCCACACAGTCCAAAGACATGCGGTATAGGTGAATTGGGTAAGCTAAATATTGTACATTGGGAATGAGTGTGTATGGATGTTTCCCAGAGATGGGTTGCAGCTGGAAAGGCATCCGCTGTGGCATTCCCTGATTAATAAAGGGAAATGAATGAGTGAATGAACAAAGTAAGTTAAGAAATTGGCCACATAATGGATGCAATTTTTCTCGTGTTCAGCTCAAGCAATGTGTGCATACCAACCATTTATTTATTCATACATAAAAATATAAAGTAATGTTCAAACATCTGTCAGTGTAATAAGATGTAATCCCTTCTAATACAATATTTTTCAGTAGCACAATGTTTTTTGTACTGTTCCTCTAGATAAAACAACATTTAAAGGGATAGTTCACACATAAATTACAGTTTACAATCTATTTACTCAAACCCTGACAAGTTTCTTTATTCTGTTGAACACTAAAGTCAATGTATATATGTTAGAGTCAGACAATAAAACACAACTGCAATATTTACTAGGGGAAAAAACTGACTGTGTCCTTCTAGCGGCACAATACATTAATGCCTGTCACAAAAAGTGAGAGCAGGTCAACAAAAAAAACATCAGTGATGCACTTGCAAACACACACATGCACACACACACACACACACACACACACACACACCTATATTATTATAAATGAATCACTGTAAATATACTGATTAGTATTGTTTTTAATACTGTTTTATGCTAAAATGTTGATTGTTAAATGTACAGCGTATTCTGATTTTTTTTATTGATTTATATGAATAATTTAATACATTGAATAATAATGTCATATATTGAATAATATGATATATTATTTATATTTTATTTAATTATTACTTATAAATATCTTCTTTTTATTATTATAATATATGTGTTACTTTTTATGTAAACTTTATTAATGCTTTGGCAATACATTTGTAACATTTGTCATGACAATAAAGCAACTATTGAATTGAATCGAATCGAATTTAATTTAATCGAATTGAATTGAATTTAATTTAATTTAATTGAATTGAATTGAATTGAGAGATGCACTGCGCTCTCTGGATCTGTTGGGTGTTTTCAGTAGAGGTTGAAGAATTGAGCTCGCCTCGTACTGTTGTAGTCAGTCATTAACACATTGTACGGAGTTTACTTTGTTTCACGGGTTGTATTCCTTTTACAGTCTATGGTTGTAACCTGGTTGTAACATTCTCTATAACAGAATGTAACATTCTCCGTCTGCAGAAACAATGTCTGGGCTCTTCTGCTGCCGTCTGCTGGCGCCACACTGTCACAATGTCTTAAAATCTTTGAATCTCTTTATGCCTATTCCATGCCAAATTATGACTTTACTTTCCTTACGTAACACGAAGATAAAACAAATAATGATAAATAATAAGGTTGTGTGGTATAATCTTTGTGACTATGACACATTTTTCTTTCTTTTCATTTTAAAATGAGGGATGTCTAATACTATGATAATATAATGCCAATTACACTAAAACCTCTGTTTAAAACAAAATCAGTTTTAAAAGCTATACGGTTATAAAATAAATGTATTTTCATTTTCCAAGTCGACGAGGAATTGAACGAGCAATGATTTATTATCCTTATAATTACAGTATTAAATACAAAGAATCACAAGACATCAACTGATCCAATCTATCAGCAGAAAAGAAAATTAGTTCAAATTTTCTTCCAATACAATTATATATTCTTGCATTAAAAACAATATTTAAGGCAAACCACAAATAAAAATACATAATATTCCTTCATTCATTTTCTTTTCGGCTTAGTCCCTTCATTAATCTGGGGTCGCCACAGCGGAATGAACCGCCAACTTATCCAGCATATGTTTTTTTTATGCAGCGGATGCCTTTCCAGCTGCAACTCATCTCTGGGAAACATCAATACACACTCATTCACACACATACATTACGGACAATTTAGCTTACCCAATTCACCTGTACTGCATGTCTTTGGAATGGGGTAAACCGGAGCACCCCACGCAAACACGGGGAAAACGT
The DNA here is from genome assembly GCA_903798195.1 of Danio kyathit. Lineage (NCBI taxonomy): Eukaryota > Metazoa > Chordata > Actinopteri > Cypriniformes > Danionidae > Danio > Danio kyathit. The sequence continues at coordinate 35,372,142 of LR812525.1, read as the reverse complement.
GCAAACTCCACACAGAAGGCTCAAACCAGTGACCTTCTTGCTGTGAGGCGACAGCACTACCTACTGCGCCACCGCGTCACCAAATACATAATAATATTAATTTAAAAAATGTAATTAAAAAACATTATAGATAAAAGTAACACATAATAGCCTGTACAGCAAAACCTACAAATACCAGTATGCAGATGATACAGCAGTAAAAAAAAATATATATTTTTTTAAATGTAATTAATAAAGGGAAGAAAGAAAAAAAACAAACATGCATATTTTCTCTGTGCTCTCCATTTTGAGCTAAGCCAGGGGCAGGGAAAATAGGTCAGCTATAGGTTTTTGTTTTTTAAAATGTGAGAGAAAGGGTTGCCAAATAGTATCAATAGTTTTCTGTATTACTGCAAACTGTATACCTAATCTTTTCTATTTGAATAGACTGCATCAGATCATGCATCCAATGCACATAGCTGGGCGGAGAAGGATTTCTCCAGTTTAATGTTATAAGCCTTTTAGCAATTATTAAATAGAGGGCGAGTGCATTTGACTGTGAAGATGACAAGGAAACATTTGTAGGGTTACATCCAAATAATGCTACTAGGGTGCATGGTTCAATATCTAAAAGATAATATTCAGAAATTGATTTAAAAATGGATGGCCAAAAAGTGCTTAGAGCTGGACAAAGCCAGAAAGAGTGAAAAAGAGTGTCTGGAGCTTGTTGACACCGATCTCAAATTGGATCAAAACCAGGGTGACCTTCATATTTTAAACAAACATTTGCAAATATATTATATTTAATTAAAATTGTTTCCTGGAAAACACAAGTCCTCTAAACTAAAAGGAAAATGAAAGAAAAATACCATCCCTCTACTTTTAAAAAGTAGATTCAAAATTTCATATGTTTTAAAATCCCATCTACACATCCTCACCCTCATTTCTGACTTCAAATCCTTATACTTAAAATATACATACAAAAAGAAATAAAACTCATCAAGTAGACTTCTCCCACTGGGATCATGAAGTAATGTGGACTATCAGTTCTGTTCAGATACCATGATGATTGCCGCCCTCAAGTGGTTGTGAAAAGAAATGCAACCATTAACAAAAAATATTGACGACGCAGCATTATACTGTAGCAAGAAGTACGGAATTAAATATTTATATAAGTGTTTGAACAAGTATTAAATTAAGTAGATTTACATTTATAATATGATTTAATATTTATTATAGGCTTATTTTAGGCATTATTATAGGAATTATAAGGCATTATATAGGCATTATGTAGTTCAGCAAAATTTTAAAACAAAACAAAACGATTTCAAGGACAAACATTCTAATTGATGTCACAATTAGAACGCCAAAGTGCAATGTTAAGGCTTGACGGTGTAGTTTAGATTTTGTTGGTAGTTTGGAGTGACACGGTGCGTTTGTTTTATCATGGGTCAGCAAATTTCTTGTGTGAATATAGCGACAGAGACGGAGTGTGTGTACAGTTTCCATCCAAGTACACCACTTCAGTCCAACAAAGACACGCCTCGTCAAGAAAAACATCAGCTTGATGAGAGCCGTGCTGTTACTTGTGAGGAAGATGAAGTAGGGAGGGAGGTGAAGGAGCAAAAGAGGTTAAAGAAGAAATCGAAGTTTTGGAGAAAGCTGGCCTGTTTCCACTTTTTCACGCCCAAGAACTGGAAGGGGTGAAAAAGTGGAGCAGGTGGACAGTGAGAAGGTGAAGCAGGACACCGAAGCAGAACCTTCTACTGATGGTAAATGCCTTTATTTTTTGTGTGACTGGGAAAACATTAAATACAAATGATCACCATAGCTTTAAGCTATTGTCTCTGCAAATATATGTATTTGTAAAAGGATTGAAAAGTTCCTGTGTATTTTTATTTAAGTAAATGTTGAATGCATATTCCCCTCTTTAGATCAAGCCTCTGTAAAGGACACCTCATGCACTGTCGAGGACTGTAATTACCAGCAAGCTCCCAACAGTAGCCTTGAGGTTCCTCCCTCCACTTTTGACCTGCAAATACAGGAGCAGTGTGAGAAGGTGAAGCAGGACACCGAAGCAGAACCTTCTAGTTATGGTAAATCACTTCATCTTTTGTGTGACTGAAAAAAAAATGAAATAAATAAATAAAAAATTATATATATATTACTATAGCTTTAAACTATTGTATCTGTAAATATATGTATAAATTATCTGTAAAAGTATTGAAAAGTTTCTGTGTGTTTTTATTTAAATAGATGTTGAATGTGTATTTCCTTCTTTATATCAAACCTCTGTAGGGAACATATCATGCACTGTTGAGGACTGTGATTACCAGCAAGTTCCCAACAATAGCCTTGAAGTTCTTCCCTCCACTGTTGACCTGCAAATACAGGAGCAGTGGGAGAAGGTGGAGCAGGAGGCAGAATCTTCCACTGATGGTAAATCCCTTTACCTTTAGTGTAACTGGGAAAAAATGAAATAAAAAATGATCACCATATCTTTAAACTATTGTATCTGTAAATATATGTATAATTTATCTGTAAAAGTATTGAAAAGTTTCTGTGTGTTTTTATTTAAATACATGTTGAATGGATATTTCCTTTAGATCAAACCTCTGTAGGGAACATCTCGGACACTTTTGAGGATTATGATTACCAGCAAGTTCCCAACAATAGCCTTGAGATTCCTCCCTCCACAGTTGACCAGCAAATCCAGGAGCAGTGTGAGAAGGTGGAGCAGGAGGCAGAAACTTCCACTGATGGTAAATCCCTTTACCTTTAGTGTTACTGGAAAAAAATGAAATAAAAAATGATCACCATAGCTTTAAACTATTGTATCTGTAAATATATGTATACTTGTAAAAGTATTGAAAGGTTTCTGTGTGTTTTTATTTAAATAAATGTTGAATGTATATTTCCTTTAGATCAAACCTCTGTAGGGAACATCTCGTGCACTTTTGAGGATTATGATTACCAGCAAGTTCCCAACAATAGCCTTGAGATTCCTCCCTCCACTGTTGACCAGCAAATCCAGGAGCAGTGTGAGAAGGTGGAGCAGGAGGCAGAAACTTCTACTGATGGTAAATCACTTTACCGTTTGTGTGTACTGAACTTAATCATTAAAAAAGATCATCATAGCTTTAAACGTTTGCAGAGTTCAAATGTTCAGATGTGCAGAGGTTTGTGTGTCTGAACTCTTCAGTTATTGTCTCTGTAAATATATGTATTATTTGTAGCAGTATTGAAATGTTTGTGTGTTTATTTATATAAATGTGAAATGTATATTTCTCTCTTTAGATCAAACCTCAGTGGAGTTCACATGTACTGTAGAGAGTTATGGTCCCTATGACACTCCTACTAACTGTAGCCTTGAGATTCCTCCCTCCACTGTTGACCAGCAAATCCAGGAGCTTCCAGTTGATCTGTCAGAAGAAGAAACTGTGTGCCCTCTGGCAGAAAACCCAAACCAAGATGTGTTCTTGATTATTGGGAGTAAGTTCATTTTAATTATGGCTCCTTGATGCTTTCACTTTAATAAAGAATTAGATGTTTATGCATTATGTATTAGTGTTGTAGTGGTATATAAAGTGGTAATAAAGTTTTACTTTTGCATTGTAGAATATGAATCTGTCTCTAAAACTAATTATATTTGAACAGACATGTGCTTGACCTACAACATGGGCGAGATACTGGGAGAAGGAGGATTTGGTGCAGTATATGCTGGTGTTCGTGCCAATGATGGTCTTCCGGTATATTTATATATATTTTTGCATAATCTACCGAACAAACTATATTGATGTGTTATGCTTTGTCTTTTGTAACACAATTAGAGCCCTTGATCTGACCTGACCAAACATGCTACAAATTCATGAATAGAATTTCAACAAGGATTAATGAATGACCTGAAGTAATCCAGTGCTAACTGTAAAAATTCTGTTTTGTTGATCAGGTGGCAATCAAGTTTGCCAAAAAATTGGAAGGCATGGAATATCTCTACGTTGTAAGTAGACTGTCCTCCATGTGATTTCCTCTAACTCTGTTTTTATTTATTTTTCAGCAAACTATCTCTCAGTAAACAAATTATAAACATGTTGTGCAAACCACCTAAATTTATCCATTCTAAAAACTCTTTCCACTAGCCTGGCCTTCCAGAACTTGTACCTCTAGAAATCGGCCTGACACTCCTGGCAAATATGGGTCCCAGCTCACCCAACATAATTGAGTTGCTGGATTGGCAGGAGCTTCACGATCATTATGTAATGGTCCTGCAGCGCCCTTCGCCATGCCAGAGTCTGTTCAAGCTTTTGGAGAGCTGTGGGGACATCTTTGAGGAAATGTTTGCGCGGCATGTGATGCAGCAGGTAATCGTGGCAGCTGAGACCTGCTGCAGACGCGGAGTTCTCCACAGAGATATCAAGTTGGAGAACTTGTTAATAAACACAGACACCATGGATGTCACCCTCATTGACTTTGGCTGCGGGTACTTGTTTTACGAATCAGAGTACAACACCTTTAGTGGTATGTACAGTATTAAAACTTTCGTGTCATGACGCACAAGCTGCTGAATACAGTAGAAACAAAGTGTTGTAATTCAGACATGCAAATCTCTTTCCTCCAGGCACAGAGATGTACTGCCCTCCTGAATTCTTTGAAACGGGCAGGTATTATGGACGGCCAGCAACTGTGTATTCACTAGGAGTGCTGCTGTACACTATGGTGTGCGGATATATGCCGGACCACACTGATCTGGAAAAGATACAGCACTGGCTGTGGTATCTGCCGTCCTTGTCGAGTGGTAAGAACTTGAAAAAATTGTAACAATTATAAATCATACAAAAATGTGTCTTACGAAGCCACTTGGCTCAGAAATCCAAAATGCCATCAGGAGATGTAAAGGATGTTTAAAATGATGGTCAAACATTATTCCTGCCTTTCAGAATGCAGCCATTTGATAAATGCCTGTCTACAACCAGATCCCAGCGAGAGGATACCTCTAGAGCAGATTCTCTTCCACGACTGGTTTACGGTACCTAAGATCCGCAAAACATGATTTTTAAAATGTCTAATTTTGTTGTTTTTTTTTTTGAAAAATAAACCTGATTTTGTTTTTGTTTTTGCTTTAGATCTTACCATAAGTCGTGGAGCTGAGAACACCCTGTCCTGACCACGCAGGAAGTGAAATATATTGTTGAATTGAAATAAAATTGTGTCAATTGAACTGTTGTGTTTCATTCATTCATTTTCTTGTCGGCTTTGTCCCTTGCGGGGTCGCCACAGTGGAATGAACCACCAACTTATCCAGCACGATTTTACGCAGCGGATGCCCTTCCAGCCGCAACCCATCTCTGGGAATTTCCACACACACATTCACACTCATACACTATGGACAATTTAGCTTACCCAATTCACCTGTACTGCATGTCTTTGGACTGTGGGGGAAACCGGAGCACCCGGAGGAAACCCACGCGAACGCAGGGAGAACATGCAAACTCCACACAGAAACGCCAACTGACCCAGCCCAGCCGAGGTTCGAACCTGCGACCCAGCGACGTTCTTGCTGTGAGGCAACAGCACTACCTACTGCGCCACTGCGTTGCCTACTGTTGTGTTTGTCATATTTTTGTCCAATTTTTGCTGAACTTTGAATTAGAGTTTGCATTAAGCCTAGTAAGACCATGGTTAACTGGTACAGGTGTATTTAATTATGGAAGAAGCTAAAAAAAAACTCAGCATATTGTGGTCCTCCAGGAGATGGATTGGACATAGAAAGTAAGTAATGTGTATTTATATAGCGCATTTCAAGAGTTCACACTTAGCTCATGATTTATCACATAGCTTGTTTGGCATGGTGTCCCGGGAGAGAGCCCTGAGCTCAAGGGATCCTCGGGCCCAGGGCTCCCCCCTTTCACATGGGGAGGGGAAATTGAGCTCAGGTCGATCTCAAACTCCCCCGCTGCTGAGGCCAAGGTGAACTTCTTGAGAGTAAGACATTAGAAAAAGATTTAGGCTTATTATAGAGCATATTTGGCCGGTGGGAGGAAACCGGGGAACCAGGGGGAAACCCACGCGGACACAGGGAGAATATGCAAACTCCGCACAGAAATACCAGATGACCCAGCAAGGACCTGATGCCATTGGTATTCTTGCTGTGAGGCAACAGTGCTAGTCACTGGGCCACCGTGCCGCCCATTCTGGATAAAGGTGGAAGAAGGGGAGGAGGGGGGTTTCTTCCAAATGAAGATAGATGTAGAGAGGAAATAAGGATATATATATAGTGACTTGGGGTGCTTTGATTGGAAGATCATGATTAGCTAATGTGGGCCAGCTGGGTCAATCATGAGCACATGCTCCTCTCGAAATTAGTTTAAAATTAAACTTCACTTATCATGTATGGCCATACACCCAAAGTGCTTCACAGTCATGAGGGGGTCTCTCCACACCACCACCAGTGTGCAGCATACACTTGGATGATGCGATGGCAGCCGCAGGACAACGGCGCCAGTGTGCTCACCACATACCAGTCATAGGTGGAGTGGAGAGACAGTGATAGTTAGAGGCAATCAGAGGCAATTCGGTTGATGGTGAGGAGGCCATGATGGGAAGGAATTGATGGAGGGAATTTGGCCAGGTTACACCCCTACTCTTTACGAGAAGTGTCATGGGATTTATAATGACCACAGAGAGTCAGGACGTCAGTTTAAAATGTCATTCGAAAGACGGCACTCACTGACAGTATAGTGTCCCCTTCACTATACTGGAGCATTAGGACTCACACAGACTGCAGATTGAGCACCCCCTGCTGGCCTCACTAACACCACTTCCAACAGAAGCCTAGTTTTCCCACGTGGTCTCCCATATTAACCACACTGTTAACCCTTACCAGGTTTTTTTTACAGTAGAATACTGGCAACACTGTTGCCAGTTAGTCACTGTTAGAGATATTTTACAGTGAGTAACTGGCAACAGTGTTGCCAGTAATTTACTGTAACTGAACCATTACAGTGAATAACTGGCAACAGTGTTGCCAGTTAATTACTGTAATAGAGCAGTAGCGGTAACTAACTGGAAACTGCTTACCAGTTAATTACTGTACTGTAGTGTAACAACTTACAGCATTATACTGCATACACATAAATAGTATGTCATATATAGTTATTGTAGTGTTCCTAAAATTTATCAGTATTCTTAACTAATTAAAAATAGAAAGCATATAAATTCTTCAGACAAATGTATTTTATTGTTTTGGCAGCAAACAAATATACAACAGAAAATGTCTAACAAAATTAAAGCAGCATATATCATCAATACATTTTCTATTTACAATGAAACAAAAAGGTTAAATAAATAGACAACAGCTGAAGTGTATTTAGCACAGGTGTCAAACATTTACATATCATCTTACATGCGAAATTCGTACGGTGCTGTGAAAAGGAGTGGGATTAAACAGGATAATTTGAGATTAATAAAGCGAACGATTGGTCCATATTTTACATTTTTGTCCAGAGAGGTCATGTTTTGATCTTCGATTGGTCTCACGCAATCACATGATGTGATTTCGCAGGTCAGGTTGAACTTTCCAACGTCTGCAGCATTCGCATGTGTATGAATGGAAATCTATGGGGAGAATAGTGCAGTGTGTGACCACAGCTTTAAGCTGTAACTCTAATTAAACACACCTGATCAAACTAATTGAGGCTTGTTAGAAATCTACAGGTAATGTTGAAGCAGGGTGGGAACTAAACTCTGGTGGATGCAGCCCTTCACGCACTAAGTTTGACCCCCATGGTATATAGCATACTTTTAAAGCAACTGCCAACATTTATCACAATCACATATCCAATAAAAAACTAAATTAATGAATTAATTAACAAGCTCCATCTAAAGCAAAAAAAAAAAAAATGTTCAGCACTGATCCTCATGTTGCTCCAACCCTGTAGGAATAATAAAAAACAAAATAAATAATGTATGTATTTATTTAAGAAAGCCTTTAATAACTATAAATACAACTTTTACTTACTTCATTTGAAGTTTTTCTGTCAACTTCATTGAGCCTCTGCAAAAATGTATGTAAGTGCTGTTTAAGGGGGAGATTTATTTAAAACACATTCTTAGTTATTTAGCAAGATTCTAATATTCAGCTTACTATGCAATTTAAAGGCTTAACTTGGTTAATTAGGAAAAGTAAATAAAGTTATTAAAAACACACAAACACAGAAAATGCTGCATGTGTCACTCTCACCTCAATGCTGACTGTGCATACAAAAACTGAACAGCAAAAAACACAAAATAATAATTTGTATTAAAGTTTCATTAAAGTTTTCATTAAACACACACATACTCTAGAAATGGTTAGAAACATGTTTGTCAAACCCAGGCACATACCATACGTCAATTCTCAATAAAAAGGTTTTAAATATTTATAAAAAAACAAGTCGGCAACACAGAGAATCCAAAGGATCCAATCTTTTAATATTATAAATATTATTTACTTAAAAAATCTCAATACAACAAACTTTTCTATTGTCCCAAATATAAATTCATATGTGGAATCACAGCTCTGAAAAATACTTAGCAACAAACCTGGGACCTGACAGTGGAGGTTTGCGTGTGGATGTCTATGTGTATCATATTTTTTGTGATTCCCTGTGATGATTTTTGTGCACATGTTACCTAACTGAGGTGATGAAAAAAAAGTAATGGTTTTTATGTGTATAAAAACTGCTTGGTGGCCAGAAAAACACATTACACTGTTAGCATCTGTACATTATGGCAATATGCAATATCCAGTTAATAATAATACTTAAATAAAAGTAATGTAGGACGTTATATGAGGAGAGGCTAACTAGCTAACAATGTAGCTTTCAAGTACACAGTTCAAGATAACAACAATATAACTTAAGCACAGACTTATTTTAAAAAACCCTCAAAAACATTTGAACACTCCCTCGTTGTAGAATATTTAAGACTCTACATCTGACTTTATAGACAGAGAATTGAGCACACTCAGAAGTAAACAAATCAAACACCTGGCTCCCTTAAAGGGCCAGCGTTTTCTGAAAACTTTTTCTAATAACTTTGTGTTTAGAATAAGACAAACAGCCTGTGGAAGTGTTTGATAATGCCTAAATCATTGTTTTCTGTCTTAAAATAAATGCACTGCTCTATAAATAGCAACATAAAGCACCAGAGTAGATGGGATAGTAATGGCTGAACAGTAATTTACCATTTATTGTCACAGTTACTACCTATAATGAGTACATAAAGTGAATTACTGTAATTTATTCTTGGCACTACACAATTTCATACAAACCCTACTCATTTTACAGTAAAATACTGCTTCCTTTCATTAAAGCAAAACAATGGCTATTTTACAGTTATTTCCTGCATCATCTACAAGGTAACAGTGCAGTTCAGCTTTAACCCTAATTAAACACACCTGATCAAACTAAATCTAAAGATAAGTGTGTTGAAGCAGGGCTGGAACTAAACCCTGCTGGGCTGCAACCCTCCAGGAATTTGACACCCCGGTACATAGCGTATTTTCGAAGCAACTGCTTACATTTATCACAATCATGCACATATCGTCGAATAAAAACAATAAAAATATACAAACTTCATCCAAAGCAAAAAAAAAATAATAATAATCTGATCCTTGTGTCATTCCAAACCTGTAGTAATAATAAAAGATAAAACAAATAACCTGATTTATGCATTTATTTAGGAAAGCCTTTATACTATACTTTTGATGCCACTTTTATTTACTTCATTTGAAGTTTTTCAGTCAAATTTATTGAGTCTCTGCAAAAATGTATGTAAGTGCTGTTTAAGATATTTTTTAAATATCACATTTTTACTAGTTATTTAGCAAGATACTAGTATTCAGCCCTAAGTGCAATTTAAAGGCTTAACTATGTTAAACTAGGCAAATTAGATTAATTATAGGAAAAGTAAACAAAGTTATAAGAATTATTGTGACAATTTCTTTGCTCTGTTAAACATCACTTGGGCTATATTTGAAAAAAAAAAAAAAACTATTTCAAAAAGGGTGAATAATTTTGCATTTAAATGCGTCTCGTCCATATCTTATACTTACCTCTTAATAAGCTCTGTGGCATTGGATGTGTAAAAGTCCATCTATTAGCCCAATGACGAAACTAACAGCATGGTCGAAGGTTAAATGCATGTAAGCCTTTTCCAGTGCTTCTGAAAAGAATTCTGTTATTTATTAGAGTTTATTTATACTCATTTTCTAGCTCCGAATTTTATCTGACTCCATTTTTAAGTGATCGTAATATTTAGACTGTATTTCTAATTATAGGAACGGATCACAATAATCATTTATGACTCAATTTAGAGTTTTGATCTATCTGTTCCCATACTCTTCAATTTATACGTTCATTAGTGGCCATACGCCGCTCAGAGTTTCACGCCCCGGGATGCGTCAGCGCTCATGATGAGTATGTCGACACTCTGAAATTAGTCAGAGGATACGGGATGAAATAATATTTAATTAGGCTGTTTGCACAATGCTTACTCATGCCAAAAAAAACCTCTCACTTAATCAAGATCCGTACTTGCTAGTTCCAGTGGTTAAGGAATTAAAAGATCTCTATGATACCGTGTGCCATACTACGTGTAATCTATATGTCTAATAATTCCAAAATTATGCCGATCATAAAGGTAGCGAAAATGGCTTCACGTAATCTACTGGATATAAAAGATTTCAGGAGAATTCAGAATGTGTCAAAACTTAACATTTTATTCGTCAGGTAAAATTGTATAATGCCAATTATATAATAAAACAATCATCAAGCCAATTCAGAGATGATACTGTAACAATATAACATCCATTAACTCAAAGATAGATTAAAGAATTAAAGATGCATACCTGACCAGAGAAATACATTGCAGCATAACGAGTTACTGCAATGGGGGTCTTGGCTACAAGATTTCCCCCGAGCTCTATCACACCTCTCCCTTATATAGTCAACTCAGAACAAACAGTCATAAATTCAAGACAATAGAAACGTCACAGAGACTCTTGCCTGGTGAATTTGAGAAGTTAATCATCTCTAGAGGGGGGAGCATCTGGCAGAGGTTTTATCAAAGTCAAAAACCAAATCAACATATATAAATGAAATATTATAGTGTAATTAAGACCACTTTACCAATCACACAGAGACATTTAAAATGATACCAAACATGAATACAGTGCTATAACATACATCATATTAAAACCTTGAGCATTTTATGTGGACTGTGAATTATGGAGAAAGGTAGCTTAAAGTTCAAGAAGGGGGGCTTGAGGTCAAAATGAGAGGGGAGATCTTTCCCGCATTACCCCCTGGCAAGACGGAGCCCTGGGTCTTCAGCCTGCGTTTGGATTGTCAACAGTGATTTGAATAGAATAGTTGAACAGCTGGAACTCTTATCTTCTTAGACCCGAGAGTTTGTTGTTTTATTGCATCTCATGAAATTCCATATCAGCTCTCAGGATCTGACATACTGGAGAGGTTTAGCCATCTTACAGCTGACTCCTGATACGCAATGTTAAAATCATAACAGAAACCAAAGAAACCAAAGAAAACACAGAGATGGCTGCTGTGAAATCCAGCTTATTATCAATGCAGTGACTCAATCTCCCCTCAATGCTGACCATTCACATACCAAAACTGAACAGTAAACACACTATATATATATATATATTCTATAAATAGCAACATAAAGCATCAGAGTAGATGGGGCAGAAAGGGTTTAACAGTAATTTACCATTTATTATCACAGTTAGTACCTGTAATGGTACATAAAGTAAATTACTGTAATTTATTCTTTGCACGACACAATTTCATACAAATCCTGCTCCTTTTACAGTAAAATACTGTTTCCTTTTATTACAGCAAAACACTGGCTATTTTACAGTTATTTACAGCATAATCTACGGTAAGGGTTAACAGTGCAGGCTCAGCCCTGCTTAGCTTCTGTAAGTAACCAGTCTTGGGCTGCAGGGTGATATGGCTGTGGCTGTGATATTTCTGAACTATGAATATTTACAAGTGAGAAACTGCATTCTACATGATGCCGTGGTTGCTGATTTGTGTCACTGAAAGAGACATGTCAGTCTTTAAAATGATGGAAGCATTGATCTATAGATAATTCAATATCTGCTTCAGTACAACAACAACAACAAAAGCATATTTGGAAGTATTGGCAGAACAAAGTGTTCACTTATATATATAGAAAGGAATGTGGTTGAGAACCTGTGGATTAAGCCATAGGGATGAGCCCTTCTAAAAGAAACGTAGTGACAATCTTTCAAGACAAGATACTGTTTTTATTTCCTTTAGACAATGCAGGGTAAGGGTGAGTGAGTATTCTTGTATGTGGTAGAGTGTGAATAAAATATTTGTAATAGTCTCACATTTTAAGTTGAATACGTTTATCACAGGCGACGCGGTGGCCCAGTAGGTAGTGCTGTTGCCCCACGGCAAGAAGGTCGCTGGTTTGAGCCTTGGCTGGGTCAGTTGGCGTTTCTGTGTGGAGTTTGCATGTTCTCCCTGCATTCACGTTTCCTCCGGGTGCTCCGGTTTCCCCCACAAGTCCAAACACATGCGGTATAGGTGAATTGGGTAGGCTAAAAAATTGTCCATGGTGTATGAGTGTGAATGAGTGTGTATGGATGTTTCCCAGTGAGAGAGCAGGCCAAAAAAAAAACATCAGTAATGCACTTGCAAACACATGTATACACACACACACACACACACACACCTATATTATTATAAATTAATCACTGTAAATATACTGATTATTATTGTTTTTATTACTGTTTTATGCTAAAATGTTGATTGTTAAATGTGCAGCGTATTCTGATTTTTTTATTGATTTATATGAATAATATGATAGATTGAATAATAATGTCATATTGAACAATATGATATACTGTATAATTTATATTTTATTTAATTATTACTTATAAATATCTTCTTTTTTATTATTATATATGCATGTCACTTTTTATGTAAACTTTATTAATGCTTTGGCAATACATTTGTAACATTTGTCATGCCAATAAAGCAACTATTAAATTGAATTGAATTGAATTGAGAGAGATGCACTGCGCTCTGTGAATCTGGTGTGTGTTTTCAGTAGAGGTTGAAGAATTGAGCTCGCCTTGTACTGTTGGAGTTTGCATGTTCTCCCTGCGTTTGCGTTTTCTCCGGGTGCTCCGGTTTCCCACACAGTCCAAAGACATGCGGTATAGGTGAATTGGGTAGGCTAAATATTGTACATTGGGAATGAGTGTGTATGGATGTTTCCCAGAGATGGGTTGCAGCTGGAAAGGCATCCGCTGTGGCATTCCCTGATTAATAAAGGGAAATGAATGAGTGAATGAACAAAGTAAGTTAAGAAATTGGCCACATAATGGATGCAATTTTTCTCGTGTTCAGCTCAAGCAATGTGTGCATACTGTTGTAAACAAATAAATGTTGGATAGAAGAGAACCCAGTCCAGGAGACTCGAAACAAGCAGAATTCTTTTATTGAGACGTGTTGGTTAAATCTGCAGTCATACAACGTCTTCAAGAAGTCCATGTGTCTGCAGGAGCCTACTGGAGGTCTGCAGTCTGCTAGTTTCATCACAAGTCTGCTTTGAAACAAAGATGTCCTGTCTATATTGTATTCTTAGGAGGAGGGGAGATGGCTAAACAAAGCATACAAATTCAGCATTGAAGTCATCATGATACCTGGCATGTAGGTGCTAGATAACCTGCCACACAAGTTAATCAACAAAGGGGTTTCTTTGGCCTGAAAGTATCACCCTAAGACAAAGGCAGAGTCATTGAAAGCCTGCCCGTTACATTTGCATCACTGGCTCAGCCAGTAGTCAGAAAGACAAAGGTTTAATGTATCTCATATAGCTGGTCTGTAAATGAAATGATATAATTAAAAAACCAAAGAATATAACTTTTCAGTTATATGTAGATTATTGTTCATTTGAAACTAGATTATATAAATTTATAATCCCACAGTACCAACCATTTATTTATTCATACATAAAAATATAAAGTAATGTTCAAACATCTGTCAGTGTAATAAGATGTAATCCCTTCTAATACAATATTTTTCAGTAGCACAATGTTTTTTTGTACTGTTCCTCTAGATAAAACAACATTTAAAGGGATAGTTCACACATAAATTACAGTTTACAATCTATTTACTCAAACCCTGACAAGTTTCTTTATTCTGTTGAACACTAAAGTCAATGTATATATGTTAGAGTCAGACAATAAAACACAACTGCAATATTTACTAGGGGAAAAAACTGACTGTGTCCTTCTAGCGGCACAATACATTAATGCCTGTCACAAAAAGAGAGAGCAGGCCAAAAAAAAAACATCAGTGATGCACTTGCAAACACACACATGCACACACACACACACACACACACACACACACACACACACACACACACACACACACACACACACACACACACACACACACCTATATTATTATAAATGAATCACTGTAAATATACAGATTATTATGGTTTTTATTACTGTTTTATGCTAAAATGTTGATTGTTAAATGTGCAGCGTATTCTGATTTTTTAATTGATTTATATGAATAATTTAATACATTGAATAATAATGTCATATATTGAATAATATGATATATTATTTATATTTTATTTAATTATTACTTATAAATATCTTCTTTTTATTATCATAATATATGTGTTACTTTTTATGTAAACTTTATTAATGCTTTGGCAATACATTTGTAACATTTGTCATGCCAATAAAGCAACTATTGAATTGAATTGAATTGAGAGAGAGAGATGTTTTTATTTTTATTTTACTACTGTTTACTGTTTTTTTATTATATACACTCTAAAAAAAAATTCCGTAAAAAAACGGTAAAATGTACTGGCAGCTCATTACACAAATTGTTTACCGTAAATTAAAAACGGAAAACTTCTGTTAATTGACAGTGTGTCCACATTAAAAAAACAAAAAAAAAAAATCAGTTTTTTGACGGTTAAACTACCGTAAAATAACGAAACATTTGATATTAATTTAAGGGTTTTCTATATGAAAACAGTTATTTTCTGTGTTTTTAAGGGTATACCAACTGTAAAAAAAGTGGAAATATTCTGTGTTTTAATAGTATACCTACAGTAAAAAAACAGACAGATTCTGTGTTTTAATGGGATACCTACTGTAAAAAAGAGGCCTTTTTTGGTGTTTTAATAGTATATCTACAGTGGAAAAAAGAACAGATTCTGTGTTTTAATGGTATAACTACTGTTAAAAAAACCTATTTTACTCATTTAATGCTATTCAAGCAGCATAGAAATGGCAAATGGTAAAAATACACATATAAACATATGGGAAAATACACTATTTATGGTTTACCTGTAGTAAAACTATTTTTTTTTCTATACTGTATGTGTAGAGAAGCAGTAAATAGTTTAACTGTGCACTTACAATGATTAGTAAAAAACACCTTTGCAAATACAACAAATTCTTTAATGAATACAAATCATTTGAATTCCAAACAGCTAGTTATACACATAATAAAACATATTAACATGTGAATCACACAGTGAGAAGTTTTGGCAAATAATCTCATAGCAAATTAGTTTTAAATGTTAGCTTTAAGATAACTGAGGACAAGTGGGCAAATTACAAGTACTTTGCATTTTAAGAAACCAGGTTAACTGCAAGATGGCAGGAAACAGACGATACAGCTGGATCTTCTTCCTCTCCATTACTGATACTTCAATGGCTGTAAAACAAACAAAAAACATCATTAATGACATTTCACTTACAACTGGGGTGATTCCTTGCATTTCAATAATTTACACAAAAAATGAATGTTTTATCATCATCTTCTTGTTTCACTCTATTGTCATTTTAAGCCTGTCTGACTGACATACTTCCACAGAACACAAATGGAGATATTTAGAAAAATGATAATAACCGAATAGTGGCAGCACATATTCACTTGCATTGTACTGACTCATACCAAAGCAAGTGAATGGGTGGCACCCCTGTTTGGTTACCAACATTCTTCAAAACATGATATTTTATGTTTTGCAGAGGAAACAAAGTCATGCAGGTTTAAAATGTCAAGGGAGTGAGTAAATTATGAATAATTAATTATTCTTTTTTGGGTGAACAATCACTTTAAGATTTTTCAAAATAAAGTACACTGTAAAAAAAAAACGTAATTTTACAGAAAATATCTCTAAATTTTTTACAGTAATTTTTTGTCATTTCAAATTATATTCAAAACTTAGTAAAATGACAAACAATCTCTCTAAATTAACAGTTTGACTTTCATTTTAGGTACTTTATCATTAAAGACAAATTACTGACATTTTTGTTTTTTATACAGGGAAATTACACTATTATTTATACAGTATTTTTTCTGTTATTTTAAATTATATTCAAAAGTCCGTAAAAATTACAAACAATATCTGTAAATTAACAGCTTGACTGTTATTTTATGTACTATACAATTAATGACAAATTACAGCAATTTGTCTGTTTTATACAATTAAATTGTCGTATTATTTACACACTGTTTTTTCCTGTTTTTTTGAAGTACATTTAAAATTACGTAAAATTAAAGTAATAAATTGTAATTGTAAAAAAAAAAAAATCGTAAAAAAAAGGTAAATGACTGGCAGCTACGGCTGCCAAACAAAAACCATAAAATTACGGTAAAATTTCTTTTGTTGAAATAAAGTGCAAAAATAATAAATCTACAGATATTTTCATTAAAATGTTTACAGAAAAACACTGTTATTTTACAAACTTCTCCTAGATTATTATGATCAAATACGTTCAATAAAGTTACACAATAAGAGTTTTACAGAGAAACACTGTTATTTTACAGACTTTTCCTAGATTATTATTATCAAATCCATTTAATAAAGTTACACAATAAAAGTTTTACAGAGAAACACTGTTATTTTACTGACTTTTCCTAGATTATTATTATCAAATCCATTTAATAAAGTTACACAATAAAAGTTTTATAGAGAAACACTGTTATTTTACAAACTTTTCATAGATTATTATGATCGAACACCATCAATAAAGTGACTGCACTAAAATTTTAAGAGAAAACAATGTTATTTAAAAGAATTTTCCCTAAATCATTACGATTAAACACCTTTAATAAAATGCCAAGACGTGCTCAAGGTCGTAATTTAACGGTTTTATTTTGGATCAAAAAAGTCTGGAAAAAACAAGATACAACTGATTAAAATTCTCACAACTTTAAAATTACAGTGGTTACATTTTATTGAATAGTATTTATGTAAAACATGTTGAAATTTAAGTTATATGGAATGACTCAGTTCCAAATCTTAAATGAAACTGTAATGTGAATGGGACGCTGACAAAGGAGTGCGGATCCAAATGCAAGTTTATTACACAGAGATGGTCAGGCAAGCAACAGTCAACAGAGGAGCAAACAGATGTATGCAGGGAATCCAGAGTCATGGTCAAATAACAGGCAAATAGTCAGTCCCAGCAGCAACAACAACATAAACAATTAACAAGCAAAGCAAGAGAAACGCATCATAATGTTCACAGTAATAGTATAACAAGCCTAAGCAATTAGTGCGTGCGTCTGTGCTGCTTTTAAAGTCCATGTAATCAGTTCATAACGATCCTCCGACTGTGTGTGTTTGTGTGTGTGTGTGCAAATAGTGGGTGTGAAACAGTGAAAATCAAGTAGCTGTATACGTTTTCAGTATATCTTAAGTTTATCATAATCCTATAGTCTGAGAATTTCATAAAAATGTTGTGCCGTTTACTGTAGTAGTATAAATGTTCCTGTCACAATCATCAGCAATTTAATCCTTGTAGATCGCTGGTAAACACGCAGATCACCATAGAACTACAAATCCGCCATTATATGGACTACAGATCCAGTCATGCAATGCTCACATGCACCTGTCCCAGATTCCACTGATTGGGCACACACACACAGTCGGAGGATCGTTATGAACTGATTACATGGACTTTAAAAGCAGCACAGACGCACGCACTAATTGCTAAGGCTTGTTATACTGTTACTGTGAACATTATGATGCGTTCCTCTTGCTTGTTAATTGTTTATGTTGTTGTTGCTGCTGGGACTGACCATTTGCCTGTTATTTGACCATGACTCTGGATTCCCTGCATACATCTGTTTGCTCCTCTGTTGACTGTTGCTTGCCTGACCATCTCTGTGTAATAAACTTGCATTTGGATCCGCACTCCTTTGTCAGTGTCCCCTTCACATTACAGTTTCATTTAAGATTTGGAACTGAGTCATTCCATATAACTTAAACCTCAACATGTTTTACATAAATACTATTCAATAAAATGTAACCACTGTAATTTTAAAGTTGTGAGAATTTTAATCAGTTGTCTCTTGTATGTTGTTTTTCTAGACTTTTTTGATCCAAAATAAAACCGTTAAATTACGACCTTGAGCACGTCTTGGCATTTTATTAAAGGTGTTTAATCGTAATGATTTAGGGAAAATTCTTTTAAATAACATTGTTTTCTCTTAAACTTTTAGTGCAGTCACTTTATTGATGGTGTTCGATCGTAATAATCTATGAAAAGTCTGTAAAATAACAGTGTTTCTCTGTAAAACTCTTATTGTGTAACTTTATTAAATGGATTTAATAATAATAATCTATGAAAAGTCTGTAAAATAACAGTGTTTCTCTGTAAAACTCTTATTGTGTAACTTTATTAAATGGATTTGATCGTAATAATCTAGGAAAAGTCTGTAAAATAACAGTGTTTCTCTGTAAAACTTTTATTGTGTAACTTTATTAAATGGATTTGATAATAATAATCTGGGAAAAGTCTGTAAAATAACAGTGTTTCTCTGTAAAACTCTTATTGTGTAACTTTATTAAATGGATTTGATAATAATAATCTAGGAAAAGTCTGTAAAATAACAGTGTTTCTCTGTAAAACTCTTATTGTGTAACTTTATTAAACGTATTTGATCATAATAATCTAGGAGAAGTTTGTAAAATAACAGTGTTTTTCTGTAAACATTTTAATGAAAATATCTGTAGATTTATTATTTTTGCACTTTATTTCAACAAAAGAAATTTTACCGTAATTTTATGGTTTTTGTTTGGCAGCCGTAGCTGCCAGTCATTTACCTTTTTTTTACGATTTTTTTTTTTACAGTGTATAGGTAATTTTGCAGGGTTTCTGCAGATATCATAATGTCAAATTTAAGACTTTAAGACCATTAAGAATTAAATTTAAGACCTTCATCACAATATCAAAAACACACATACACATAAAAAGAAAATGCTAAATCCCAAAATTAGTGGTTAAATAAATGTATTAATAATAATAATAATTTTTATTTATATAGCGCCTTTCCAGAGCTCAAGGACACTTTACAAAAATGCGACAAGAAAAGATAATACAAGCAGATAAGTGTCAGCAACAATAGATACACAAACATACAGGAAGTCAAATATAACAAACTGGAAATTCTAAAACAAGACCTAAGAGACAAATAAACAGAGTGCAGGTGGATCAGATAAAGTGGTCAATTTGTCAGTTCAGAAGTGAAACATTCAGAGAATAAGTGAGTTTTAAGTAAAGATTCAAATTGAACAGTACTAAAGACAGGTTACGTAGATGCACCATTGAGCTACAGAAAAAAAAAACAAACAAACAAACATCTTAATGCTGATTTACACTTTCGCCTGGCACCACATCGCACACCTCACAGAACGGACGAGGCTTTTATACTTGACGCGTTCGCCATTGAGATATTCTTTTAAATGACAGGGGGCGGTCAAAAGAAACAGACAGTAAAATCAGACGGATAAACAGAAGTAGAAAGTTTCCGGAACTTGGTCATATCATTAATATCAATGAAGATTTTTGGGGGGCCTCTTTTTTTTGTTTTAACAAACTTATCCTTCAGGTTTTTCCAAACTTTTACAAAATCTTTCCTCCTTTCCCACTGCTGTTGCAATTTTTAGCCAAGAATATTTGGTCATCTGATTCTCTCTATGATCACGCATGGACCGATCATGAAGATGTCTGTACAGACGTACCTGTTTCAGACAAAATCTCTTCAAAGTGTTTCATATTCAACTCAAATCAAATGCAGCGCCGCACGAAATGTTCACCCGAGTCTCAAACAATTCTGTGAGCTCCACTATGGTGTTTTTTCACTGACAAATGTCGTGAGCGCAGTATTACATGTCACGAGCGCATTCATGGAATACGAGCAAGCAAATCACATTGCTTGTGCACCGATTTCCTCTGTTTGTGGACAAAACTGCGTGCGAGCTCTCAAATATAATACGCTGCTCGCGCACAAATTTTCTCACTCTCAAATATGCACTGCTCTCGCATAAATTTTCTTGCACACTCTCAGTACACTGATCACTCAGTGAGATTATATGCACTCACAATGTGTGTCTTATTCCTTTCGTGCTTTTTGATATGATTTATATTAGTACACTATTTATTAACAATAACCAAAATACTAAAATAGACTAACATATTACATTTTTAATCTAATAAACCATAACATTTTCGCTGTATGTTATATGATGAGATATTTCCAGTTTCAAACACTTTGACACAGAATAGTTTTATTTTAAAAACATTTATTAAACATCCAAAAAGTGCACCATACTAATCAAATAAAAAACATTTAAATATAACTAATGCAAGCAGAAATGTAACTGTGATAGAAAATAGGGAAAAACTTGATAAGGTATTATAGCCTACTGCACTATTCACTCTTATAAATCTCACTATTAATCTCATTTTGTCATGTCAACTAAAATAAAGTGAACTAGTCTCTGTTGTCTTGCCCTTGAACACACATATTGGCATGTGCAGTGTTTTGAACAGTAGTATAGTAAAGTACTTCAATTAATCTGTTGTGGTAATACTATAGTTGCTATGATAACACAACAAGTGTAATGTAAACAAACTACCCAGTGCTGTAGTTTTTTTTTTTACAATATAGGGTATATTATACTACAATTCACCACACTTTACTGTAGTAAAACTACACTGCATTTCATTTTATCAGTTCACTATTCTTTATACTTTAGTATGCTGAAGCATTCATTAACAAGTTGTAAATAATAGCCAAAACAATAGGCAGTATACCTAACACTCAAAAACACTAGTGTTTATTATACAATTTACCTTAACTTTTTAGTTTTTTGTGTATTGTTAATAAACAGTGTAGCAATATTTAAACCACATCAACATTCTTGGAATAACCAATTTAACAGGAGGATCTCTGGAGAGCAAAAGCACGAAAGGAAGAGGAAACACAAGACACAAAAATTGTGAGTCTGCATCATCTGACGGAGCAAGAGCAGATAATTTGCACGTGAACAGCCAGTGTTTTGAGAGCTCGCGAGCAGTTTTGTCCACAAACAGAGGAAACCGGCACGTTAACAAAGAGATTTGCTCTCTCGTATTACATGAAATCGCTCTCGACTTGTATTACTGCGCTTACGACATTTGTCAGTGAAATAACGCCATACTCCGCCATCCGAAATCATGTCGCATGCACAAACCTCCACAACCTCCACAAACAGCGATGACGTCACATTCGCTGAGCGCACTGAGTTTAATAACAGAAAGCTGATTGGCTATTGCATGTTGGTCTCATTTGTAGTGTAATTACAATTGGACTAGTGAAATAAAGAACTACAACACCATGAAAACCAAGCAACAGCAACAAAAAATAATTTAAATGAGCATTAGATGTAGTTACAAGGACATCGAAAAAATAAGACCTGTGCAAAAATATTTAAGACCTACAGTAGAACAGCGAATTTAAGAATTTTTAAGGTCTTAAATTTCGATTTTTAAATTTTTTACTTTTTAAGACCCCGCGGAAACCCTGTTTTGACAATATTTGGAACAATATATGTTGCAAGAGAGAAACAGTAAGATGAACATAGTGTGCTGGTAAAACTATAATAACTACATAAGCATTTATGAAGCATTAGCAAATAGTGAATTCATTATCTGTTAAGCATTAACCCTACATTAATAGATGTTAACAACCAGTTTATAAATACAGCTACAAATGCTGTATTCTTCACTTATAAGCACATCTATAATGTGCTTAATGATTGTGTTTTCATACTTTAATGATTGATTTTTTATTACTAAATTAAATATCGTATTATTTACAGACCAGTTATTTAGGAATAATTGGTTTTTTTTTTAGATCATTCAGAATGCGTAAATAAATGTTTAATAAACTTTTTAAATTAACATTTATATATTTGATTATTCAGGCATATAGTAATAGTTCATTTGTATGTTAAAAAAATTCTTTATTAACTCAACTTTTTAACATCCAGTTTTGTGACCTAATCTAAAGTGAGGACTATTTATGCTTTATAAATTCCTTATAGAAAAAAAATTTAATTACTGTACATATTAAACATTTCTGAATAACAGGAGTGCCAAAACATAACATAAAACTGGATAAAACAACAATATAATAATTTAATGATATATTATGATCCAACATTTCAGTGTTATTTAGCGATGTTTAAACTGTACAGTAATTTTATTTTAGATAAAATTTATTTTTTATTTAATACAATATAATGAATTTCATTTTTAGAATATAACTGAGCCTTTAATTGTCATTTATAAGGGATTTACAAAGCATAAACAATCCTCCCTTTAGGCCACAAAACTGGATGAAGTTAATAAATCACTTATTAAAATACAAATGAACTATTATCCTTCAGCTTAGTGTGTACTCACACTACAGTTACCTTGCCTTGAACACTTGTCCCCCTCTCTGTGTCCCCCGATGGCCTGCAGTCACATTGCATTCGGACCTGAGCACGCTTACTTCATCGATGATGCGCTGTTCAGTTTAAGCGCTCTCGTTCAGCACAGTGGAGATTTCTTTATATCGTTTTAGTCGTTTGGGATGCAGTGACACGCAGTCAAATATTTCGCCAAAAAGATCAGCCACTTTTGACGCTCATAAACAATCATAAAGTCCTCGTGCTGCAGGTACTAGGAGGTTTGCTGAAGGGAGCTCTGAGGAGAAAGCTGTCGTGCAGTGAGGGGTTTGTGTCTTTAATAATCTATGACAGTTTGCGTTCATTGAACAGTAAGAATGATTAATAAATCCATATCAAACAGTCCCTTAAAAGTCATGTCTCGTCTTCAGTTTCAGGCTCAGGCACACTTTGCACTCACACTACAACCGTACCGCACTTGAGCCCAAGTGAACCGTGCTCTGGCACACCTCTTTCAACCAGGCCAGGGCCGGCCAACTGAACCGCTCCTGAGCCCGATTCAGAGCACTCACACTTCTCAAACGATCCGGGAAACGGGCCTAGGCACGGTTCAGATAGCATAGTGTGAGTATACCCCTAGTCTCTAATTCAGGGGTCGCCACAGCTGAATGGACCACCAACTATTCCGGCATATGTTTTACGTGGCGGATGCAGTTCCAGCCACAACCCAGTTTTGGGGCGCACTCACACTTTGCTATCCGAACCGTGCCCAGGTCTGTTTCTCGGGTCAGTTGAGAAGTGTGAGGGCTCTGAAACGGGCTCAGGCATGGTTCAGTTGGCCGGCCCTGACCCGTAGAGGTGTGCCAAAGCACGGTTCACTTGAGCTCCGAAACTAAAGACGAGACCTGACTTTTAGGGGACTGTTTCATATGGATTTATTAATCATTCTTACTGTTCAATGAACGCAAACTGTCATAGATTAAAGATACAAACCCCTCACTGCACAACTGCAGCTTTAGCAAACCTCCTCATTCCTGCAACACAAGGACTTTATGATTGTTTATGAGCGTCAAAAGTGGCTGATCTGTTCAGCGAAATATTTGACTGCATGTCACCGCATCCCAAATGACTAAAATGATATAACGATAAAAAGATATAAAGAAATCTCCACTGTGCTGAGCGAGAGCGCTTCTTAAACTAAACAGCGCCTCATCAATGTCGTAAGCGTGCTCAGGCTCGAATGCAATGTGACTGCGGACCGTCTGGGGAGATGGGAGGGGGACAAGCGCGCTTCGGCCCGGTTCAAGGCAACTGTGCATAGTGTGAGTACACCCTTGAAACACCCATACACACTCATACACTACGGCCAATTTAGTTAATCAATTCCCCTATAGTGCATGTCTTTGGACTGTGAGGGAAATCGGAGCACCCGGAGGAAACCCACGTGAACACGGGGAGAACATGCAAACTCCACACAGGAATGCCAACTGGGACTCGAACCAGCAACCTTCTTGCTGTGAGGCAACAGTGCTAGCCACTGAGCCACTGTGCTGCCCAACTATTACTATATGCCTGAATAATAAGATATATAAATGTTAGTTTGAATAGTTTATTAATCATTTACTTACACATTCTGAATGATCTGAAAAAATACAGCAACTATTCTTAAATCACTGGTTTGTAAATAATGCGATATTAAATTTAGTAATGAAAAATTAATCATTAACAAAATCTGAAAACACAGTCATTAAGCACATTATAGATGTGCTTATAAGTCAACATTACAGCATTTGTAGCTGTAGTTATAAACTGCTTACTAAGGTCTATTTATGTAGAGTTAATGCTCAGCATATAATGAATTCACTATTTGCTAATGCTTAATAAATGAATCAATAGTGTGTAGTTATTATAAAGTGTTATCAGTGTGCTTAATACCTTTAAATATTCCAAGGATTCTGAAAGGCTTTCTGGTCTGACAGGAATCGAAGGAGTTTAGGTGGTATGTTTTTGCTTAGTACCCTTTTTTCTGCTTTGGACCCATGTTTTGGATAATTACTCAGCAGGCTCCTGTTGTAAATACAACAAACATGTATGACCTTAGTTGTCCTGTAAAAATTAAATAAACTTTAAAATATAAAAGCATACCTTCATATAAACTCCAGAGTCAGGGCTGCTCCCTTAGGCTACATAATGTTTAGCACAAAAGTGACTAAACATGTAGCTGACCACAATTAAGAGGACAGCCCGGTGATCTTGTTATTGTGATGTTGACTCTGATCAACAGATATTTGATTCCTTCCTTCATCTGAAAAAAGAAAAAGAAAAGTGAGTTGTGTGTTGGGTCCGGTACACACCAAGCTGATGCAAAACAACCAGCACCGACAAAACCAAACTGTGTTGATGTTGGCTTGCATCTGGACCAAAATGCTGAGGACAGCCAATGTGTGAAACACGCTAAACACACTAAGCCCAACGACTGACTGTCAGCTTGGTGTATCCCGACCCTTAGAGATGCAAAAGGTGTGTGTGTGTGTGTTTGTGTGTAAAAGCAATAAAACAAATATACAACACATGCATACCCTTACCTACTACAAGAATACATGGGGTGCTTGGCAGCTCTGATAAATCCTCCTAGGAGATAGAATAGACAGAGGGTAAAATGTCAATATAGGCACTGCTAGATGCACACACAAGTAATTTAAGTAATCTTTTGTGTTGACTGATAAAACTTTCAAATCCATAAAACAAAATTGAACAGGTGCTACTGCTGTTTAGTTACCTGCATTTTTCCAAATATCTTCTTTTGTGTCTACGGAACAAAGAAAGCCATACAGGTTTGAAATGCCAAGAGGGTCAGTAAAAAATGCTAGAACTTTGGAATTTTTGGTATTACTTTTTTTTTTAATATACAGTATAATATACAGTGCCTTATAAAACATAGTTTCAAAATATAGTTTTACAACAAAGTGCCTTAACTAAACACTTCATAAACAACATTTTAAAAGCTGTAATAATTAGGAGTTTAGAAATAGGTAGTTAGAAATTATTATTATTAATAATATTATTATTAACGCAAGTGTAATATTTGACTAAACATATTGATGGGGTGTTTATAGGCATTTTAATGTGAAAGATTATTATATATACTCGAGTTATATACTCGAGTATAATTGTTTTCTCACTAATGATATGGCAAGTAACCTTAGGGGTTTGGCAGACGTATTAAGGCTGTGTGACCGAGTTTCAGCGGGAAAGAGCTTTGCAGATTTTTAGTATGGAATTGAAGGCATTAGCGCGACAACCACAAACTTTTTTGTTACCTGCGGTGTTTAACGCATAAACAATGCACTCGCCGCCTAATTACGTCGATGTCTAATGTCCTTTCCGGGATTATTTTGCTAAACACGTCTGGATGTATAATAACCTTACGTGTGTGTATTTTCTCCTCATATTGCGTTACATAATGCCTCCAATTCGCGGGAGACCATACTAAAAAACAGCCAGGCTGTTTCCCACTAAAACTCGGTCACACAGCCTAATACGTCAGTCAAACTGAAGATAACATTAGATAACGTCAGTAAAAATATCAAATTAGTTATTAATATGCAAACAAACACTGACGGTCAGGTGTCTGTATCACCTTTAGCACTATACTACAACCAAACTACACAGTGTCACAAACTTTGAATGCTATCCCTTGTTAAATGCACTGTACAAAGAAAACATTTATATTTCTATTAAATAATTAACATACCTTTTGCACTCTCAGAGATGGGCTGAAGATTATCGTTAATCCAGTCAGACTACGCAGGTGGAGCAGACTGCACTGCAGACTCTGGGGGGGACGCTGGCTGGGACGCGACGTCACTTCCCGCGCACGGCAGTTTAGAAAAATACGGAGAAACATCTGTAAAATAACAGACAGCATATTTACTGACAAGAAAAACGCATAAAAAGGTAAAAAATCATTAGGTAAATGCTTGTTTGAATTACATTAAATCACTTATAGTTCAGTTTGAACTCAATGAAAAAAAGCCTGTTCTTATTAACAATATTAAACATAATTCACTGTTGTACTTTCCATGGTCGGTTCAGACAAGACAATAATCATTTGAAATAATGATAAAAAGGCAATAAAGCAGTCTTTTAACTAAAATATTGTGATATGTTTTATTAACCGTACTTACCAGGGGAAAACAGAGGAAGAACTACGTCCTGGCATCCAATGCTGTCTGAGCTGCGATCCCCTTCCCATAATGCAATTCGAAAATGTATATAAACGGAAAAATACCCGTAATACGTGTAGTACGGAAAAAATCTGTTAAAATATACAGTCATTTTACTGTTATTGTACAGATTTTTTTTACAGTGTATGTATGTTTTTTTTTTACTTTATAACTGCTTTGGCAATACATTTGTAACATTTGTCATGCCAATAAAGCAACTAATGAATTTAATTGAATTTAATCTAATCGAATTTAATTTAATTTAATTTAATCGAATTGAATTAAATTGAATTGAATTGAATGGAATTGAATTGAATTGAATTGAATTGAGAGAGATGCACTGCGCTCTCTGGATCTGTTGTGTGTTTTCAGTAGAGGTTGAAGAATTGAGCTCGCCTCGTACTGTTGTAGTCAGTCATTAACACATTGTACGGAGTTTACTTTGTTTCACGGGTTGTATTCCTTTTACAGTCTATGGTTGTAACCTGGTTGTAACATTCTCTATAACAGAATGTAACATTCTCCGTCTGCAGAAACAATGTCTGGGCTCTTCTGCTGCCGTCTGCTGGCGCCACACTGTCACAATGTCTTAAAATCTTTGAATCTCTTTATGCCTATTCCATGCCAAATTATGACTTTACTTTCCTTACGTAACACGAAGGTAAAACAAATAATGATAAATAATAAGGTTGTGTGGTATAATCTTTGTGACTATGACACATTTTTCTTTCTTTTCATTTTAAAATGAGGGATGTCTAATACTATGATAATATAATGCCAATTACACTAAAACCTCTGTTTAAAACAAAATCAGTTTTAAAAGCTATACGGTTATAAAATAAATGTATTTTCATTTTCCAAGTCGACGAGGAATTGAACGAGCAATGATTTATTATCCTTATAATTACAGTATTAAATACAAAGAATCACAAGACATCAACTGATCCAATCTATCAGCAGAAAAGAAAATTAGTTCAAATTTTCTTCCAATACAATTATATATTCTTGCATTAAAAACAATATTTAAGGCAAACCACAAATAAAAATACATAATATTCCTTCATTCATTTTCTTTTTGGCTTAGTCCCTTCATTAATCTGGGGTCGCCACAGCGGAATGAACCTCCAACTTATCCAGCATATGTTTTTTTTATGCAGCGGATGCCTTTCCAGCTGCAACCCATCTCTGGGAAACATCAATACACACTCATTCACACACATACATTACGAACAATTTAGCTTACCCAATTCACCTGTACTGCATGTCTTTGAAATGGGGGAAACCGGAGCACTCCACGCAAACACGGGGAAAACGTGCAAACTCCACACAGAAGGCTCGAACCAGTGACCTTCTTGCTGTGAGGCGACAGCACTACCTACTGCGCCACCGCGTCGCCAAATACATAATAATATTAATAAAAAAATGTAATTAAATAACATTATAGATAAAAGTAACACATATTAGCCTGTACAGCAAAATATACAAATACCAGTATGCAGATGATACAGCAGTAAAAAATAATATATATCTTTTTTTAAATGTAATTAATAAAGGGAAGAAAGAAAAAAAACAAACATGCATATTTTCTCTGTGCTCTCCATTTTGAGCTAAGCCAGGGGCAGGGAAAATAGGTCAGCTATAGGTTTTTGTTTTTTAAAATGTGAGAGAAAGGGTTGCCAAATAGTATTAATAGTTTTCTGTATTACTGCAAACTGTATACCTAATCTTTTCTATTTGAATAGACTGCATCAGATCATGCATCCAATGCACATAGCTGGGCGGAGAAGGATTTCTCCAGTTTAATGTTACAAGCCTTTTAGAAATTATTAAATAGAAGGCGAGTGCATTTGACTGTGAAGATGACAAGGAAACATTTGTAGGGTTACATCCAAATAATGCTACTAGGGTGCATGGTTCAATATCTAAAAGATAATACTCAGAAATTGATTTAAAAATGGATGGCCAAAAAGTGCTTAGAGCTGGACAAAGCCAGAAAGTGTGAAAAAGAGTGTCTGGAGCTTGTTGACACCGATCTCAAATTGGATCAAAACCAGGGTGACCTTCATATTTTAAACAAACATTTGCAAATATATATTATATTTAATTAAAATTGTTTCCTGGAAAACACAAGTCCTCTAAACTGAAAGGAAAATGAAAGAAAAATACCATCCCTCTACTTTTAAAAAGTATATTCAAAATTTCATATGTTTTTAAATCCCATCCAGACATCCTTACCCTCATTTCTGACTTCAAATCCTTATACTTAAAATATACATACAAAAAGAAATAAAACTCATCAACTAGACTTCTCCCACTGGGATCATGTAGTAATGTGGACTATCAGTTCTGTTCAGATACCATGATGATTGCCGCCCTCAAGTGGTTGTGAAAAGAAATGCAACCATTAACAAAAAATATTGACGACGCAGCATTATACTGTAGCAAGAAGTACGGAATTAAATATTTATATAAGTGTTTGAACAAGTATTAAATTAAGTAGATTTACATTTATAATATGATTTAATATTTATTATAGGCTTATTTTAGGCATTATTATAGGAATTATAAGGCATTATATAGGCATTATGTAGTTCAGCAAAATTTTAAAACAAAACAAAACGATTTCAAGGACAAACATTCTAATTGATGTCACAATTAGAACGCCAAAGTGCAATGTTAAGGCTTGACGGTGTAGTTTAGATTTTGTTGGTAGTTTGGAGTGACACATTGCGTTTGTTTTATCATGGGTCAGCAAATTTCTTGTGTGAATATAGCGACAGAGACGGAGTGTGTGTACAGTTTCCATCCAAGTACACCACTTCAGTCCAACAAAGACACGCCTCGTCAAGAAAAACATCAGCTTGATGAGAGCCGTGCTGTTACTTGTGAGGAAGATGAAGTAGGGAGGGAGGTGAAGGAGCAAAAGAGGTTAAAGAAGAAATCGAAGTTTTGGAGAAAGCTGGCCTGTTTCCGCTTTTCACGCCCAAGAACTGGAAGGGGTGAAAAAGTGGAGCAGGTGGACAGTGAGAAGGTGAAGCAGGACACCGAAGCAGAACCTTCTACTGATGGTAAATCCCTTTATTTTTTGCGTGACTGGGAAAACATTAAATACAAATGATCACCATAGCTTTAAGCTATTGTCTCTGCAAATATATGTATTTGTAAAAGGATTGAAAAGTTCCTGTGTATTTTTATTTAAGTAAATGTTGAATGCATATTCCCCTCTTTAGATCAAGCCTCTGTAAAGGACACCTCATGCACTGTCGAGGACTGTAATTACCAGCAAGCTCCCAACAATAGCCTTGAGGTTCCTCCCTCCACTTTTGACCTGCAAATACAGGAGCAGTGTGAGAAGGTGAAGCAGGACACCGAAGCAGAACCTTCTAGTTATGGTAAATCACTTCATCTTTTGTGTGACTGGAAAAAATAAATAAATAAAAAATTATATATATATATATATCACTATAGCTTTAAACTATTGTATCTGTAAATATATGTATAATTTATCTGTAAAAGTATTGAAAAGTTTCTGTGTGTTTTTATTTAAATAGATGTTGAATGTGTGTTTCCTTCTTTATATCAAGCCTCTGTAGGGAACATCTCATGCACTGTTGAGGACTGTGATTACCAGCAAGCTCCCAACAATAGCCTTGAAGTTCTTCCCTCCACTGTTGACCTGCAAATACAGGAGCAGTGGGAGAAGGTGGAGCAGGAGGCAGAATCTTCCACTGATGGTAAATCACTTTACCTTTAGTGTAACTGGGAAAACATGAAATAAAAAATGATCACCATAGCTTTAAACTATTGTATCTGTAAATATATGTATAATTTATCTGTAAAAGTATTGAAAAGTTTCTGTGTGTTTTTATTTAAATACATGTTGAATGGATATTTCCTTTAGATCAAACCTCTGTAGGGAACATCTCGTGCACTGTTGAGGATTATGATTACCAGCAAGTTCCCAACAATAGCCTTGAGATTCCTCCCTCCACTGTTGACCAGCAAATCCAGGAGCAGTGTGAGAAGGTGGAGCAGGAGGCAGAATCTTCTACTGATGGTAAATCCCTTTACCTTTAGTGTAACTGGGAAAAAAATGAAATAAAAAATGATCACCATAGCTTTAAACTATTGTATCTGTAAATATATGTATACTTGTAAAAGTATTGAAAGGTTTCTGTGTGTTTTTATTTAAATAAATGTTGAATGTATATTTCCTTTAGATCAAACCTCTGTAGGGAACATCTCGTGCACTTTTGAGGATTATGATTACCAGCAAGTTCCCAACAATAGCCTTGAGATTCCTCCCTCCACTGTTGACCAGCAAATCCAGGAGCAGTGTGAGAAGGTGGAGCAGGAGGCAGAAACTTCTACTGATGGTAAATCACTTTACCGTTTGTGTGTACTAAACTTAATCATTAAAAAAGATCATCATAGCTTTAAACGTTTGCAGAGTTCAAATGTTCAGATGTGCAGAGGTTTGTGTGTCTGAACTCTTCAGTTATTGTCTCTGTAAATATATGTATTATTTGTAGCAGTATTGAAATGTTTGTGTGTTTATTTATATAAATGTGAAATGTATATTTCTCTCTTTAGATCAAACCTCAGTGGAGTTCACATGTACTGTAGAGAGTTATGGTCCCTATGACACTCCTACTAACTGTAGCCTTGAGATTCCTCCCTCCACTGTTGACCAGCAAATCCAGGAGCTTCCAGTTGATCTGTCAGAAGAAGAAACTGTGTGCCGTCTGGCAGAAAACCCAAACCAAGATGTGTTCTTGATTATTGGGAGTAAGTTCATTTTAATTATGGCTGCTTGATGCTTTCACTTTAATAAAGGATTAGATGTTTATGCATTATGTATTAGTGACGTAGTGGTATATAAAGTGGTAATAAAGTTTTACTTTTGCATTGTAGAATATGAATCTGTCTCTAAAACTAATTATATTTGAACAGACATGTGCTTGACCTACAACATGGGCGAGATACTGGGAGAAGGAGGATTTGGTGCAGTATATGCTGGTGTTCGTGCCAATGATGGTCTTCCGGTATATTTATATATATTTTTGCATAATCTACCGAACAAACTATATTGATGTGTTATGCTTTGTCTTTTGTAACACAATTAGAGTCCTTGATGTGACCTGACCAAACATGCTACAAATTCATGAATAGAATTTCAACAAGAATTAATGAATGACCTGAAGTAATCCAGTGCTAACTGTAAAAATTCTGTTTTGTTGATCAGGTCGCAATCAAGTTTGCCAGAAAACTGGAGGGCATGGAATATCTCTACGTTGTAAGTAGACTGTCCTCCATGTGATTTCCTCTAACTCTCTGTTTTTATTTTTTTTTCAACAATGTTAATCATAGACAGCAAACTATCTCTCAGTAAACAAATTATAAACATGTTGTGCAAACCACCTAAATTTATCCATTCTAAAAACTCTTTCCACTAGCCTGGCCTTCCAGAACTTGTACCTCTAGAAATCGGCCTGACACTCCTGGCAAATATGGGTCCCAGCTCACCCAACATAATTGAATTGCTGGATTGGCAGGAGCTTCACGATCATTATGTAATGGTCCTGCAGCGCCCTTCGCCATGCCAGAGTCTGTTCAAGCTTTTGGAGAGCTGTGGGGACATCTTTGAGGAAATGTTTGCGCGGCATGTGATGCAGCAGGTAATCGAGGCAGCTGAGACCTGCTGCAGACGCGGAGTTCTCCACAGAGATATCAAGTTGGAGAACTTGTTAATAAACACAGACACCATGGATGTCACCCTCATTGACTTTGGCTGCGGGTACCTGTTTTACGAAACAGAGTACAACACCTTTAGTGGTATGTACAGTATTAAAACTTTCGTGTCATGACGCACAAGCTGCTGAATACAGTAGAAACAAAATGTTGTAATTCAGACATGCAAATCTCTTTCCTCCAGGCACAGAGATGTACTGCCCTCCTGAATTTTTTGAAACGGGCAGGTATTATGGACGGCCAGCAACTGTGTATTCACTAGGAGTGCTGCTGTACACTATGGTGTGCGGATATATGCCGGACCACACTGATCTGGAAAAGATACAGCACTGGCTGTGGTATCTGCCGTCCTTGTCGACTGGTAAGAACTTGAAAAAATTGTAACAATTATAAATCATACAAAAATGTGTCTTACGAAGCCACTTGGCTCAGATATCCAAAATGCCATCAGGAGATGTAAAGGATGTTTAAAATGATGGTCAAACATTATTCCTGCCTTTCAGAATGCAGCCATTTGATAAATGCCTGTCTACAACCAGATCCCAGCGAGAGGATACCTCTAGAGCAGATTCTCTTCCACGACTGGTTTACGGTACCTAAGATCCTCAAAACATGATTTTTAAAATGTTTAATTTTGTTGTTTTTTTTTTGGAAAATAAACCTGATTTTGTTTTTGTTTTTGCTTTAGATCTTACCGTAAGTCGTGGAGCTGAGAACACCCTGTCCTGACCACGCAGGAAGTGAAATATATTGTTGAATTGAAATAAAATTGTGTCAATTGAACTGATGTGTTTGTCATATTTTTGTCCAATTTTTGCTGAACTTTGAATTAGAGTTTGCATTAAGCCTAGTAAGACCATGGTTAACTGGTACAGGTGTATTAAATTATGGAAGAAGCTAAAAAAAAACTCAGCATATTGTGGTCCTCCAGGAGCTGGATTGGACATAGAAAGTAAGTAATGTGTATTTATATAGCGCATTTATCATGTATGGCCATACACCCAAAGTGCTTCACAGTCATGAGGGGGTCTCTCCACACCACCACCAGTGTGCAGCATACACTTGGATGATGCGATGGCAGCCGCAGGACAACGGCGCCAGTGTGCTCACCACATACCAGTCATAGGTGGAGTAGAGAGACAGTGATAGATAGAGGCAATCAGAGGCAATTCGGTTGATGGTGAGGAGGCCATGATGGGAAGGAATTGATGGAGGGAATTTGGCCAGGTTACACCCCTACTTTTTACGAGAAGTGTCATGGGATTTATAATGACCACAGAGAGTCAGGACGTCAGTTTAAAATGTCATTCGAAAGACGGCACTCACTGACAGTATAGTGTCCCCTTCACTATACTGGAGCATTAGGACTCACACAGACTGCAGATTGAGCACCCCCTGCTGGCCTCACTAACACCACTTCCAACAGAAGCCTAGTTTTCCCACGTGGTCTCCCATATTAACCACACTGTTAACCCTTACCAGGTTTTTTTACAGTAGAATACTGGCAACACTGTTGCCAGTTAGTCACTGTTAGAGATATTTTACAGTGAGTAATTTACAGTAATTTACTGTAACTGAACCATTACAGTGAATAACTGGCAACAGTGTTGCCAGTTAATTACTGTAATAGAGCAGTAGCGGTAACTAACTGGAAACTGCTTACCAGTTAATTACTGTACTGTAGTGTAACAACTTACAGCATTATACTGCATACACATAAATAGTATGTCATATATAGTTATTGTAGTGTTCCTAAAATTTATCATTATTCTTAACTAATTAAAAATAGAAAGCATATAAATTCTTCAGACAAATGTATTTTATTGTTTTGGCAGCACACAAATATACAACAGAAAATGTCTAACAAAATTAAAGCAGCATATATCATCAATACATTTTCTATTTACAATGAAACAAAAAGGTTAAATAAATAGTCAACAGCTGAAGTGTATTTAGCACAGGTGTCAAACATTTACATATCATCTTACATGCGAAATTCGTACGGTGCTGTGAAAAGGAGTGGGATTAAACAGGATAATTTGAGATTAATAAAGCGAACGATTGGTCCATATTTTAAATTTTTGTCCAGAGAGGTCATGTTTTGATCTTCGATTGGTCTCACGCAATCACATGATGTGATTTCGCAGGTCAGGTTGAACTTTCCAACGTCTGCAGCATTCGCATGTGTATGAATGGAAATCTATGGGGAGAATAGTGCAGTGTGTGACCACAGCTTTAAGCTGTAACTCTAATTAAACACACCTGATCAAACTAATTGAGGCTTGTTAGAAATCTACAGGTAATGTTGAAGCAGGGTGGGAACTAAACTCTGGTGGGCTGCAGCCCTTCACGCACTAAGTTTGACCCCCATGGTATATAGCATACTTTTAAAGCAACTGCCAACATTTATCACAATCACATATCCAATAAAAAACTAAATTAATGAATTAATTAACAAGCTCCATCTAAAGCAAAAAAAAAAAAAAAAATGTTCAGCACTGATCCTCATGTTGCTCCAACCCTGTAGGAATATTAAAAAACAAAATAAATAATGTATGCATTTATTTAAGAAAGCCTTTAATAACTATAAATACAACTTTTACTTACTTCATTTGAAGTTTTTCTGTCAACTTCATTGAGCCTCTGCAAAAATGTATGTAAGTGCTGTTTAAGGGGGAGATTTATTTAAAACACATTCTTAGTTATTTAGCAAGATTCTAATATTCAGCTTACTATGCAATTTAAAGGCTTAACTTGGTTAATTAGGAAAAGTAAATAAAGTTATTAAAAACACACAAACACAGAAAATGCTGCATGTGTCACTCTCACCTCAATGCTGACTGTGCATACAAAAACTGAACAGCAAAAAACACAAAATAATAATTTGTATTAAAGTTTCATTAAAGTTTTCATTAAACACACACATACTCTAGAAATGGTTAGAAACATGTTTGTCAAACCCAGGCACATACCATACGTCAATTCTCAATAAAAAGGTTTTAAATATTTATTAAAAAACAAGTCGGCAACACAGAGAATCCAAAGGATCCAATCTTTTAATATTATAATTATTATTTACTTAAAAAATCTCAATACAACAAACTTTTCTATTGTCCCAAATATAAATTCATATGTGGAATCACAGCTCTGAAAAATACTTAGCAACAAACCTGGGACCTGACAGTGGAGGTTTGCGTGTGGATGTCTATGTGTATCATATTTTTAGTGATTCCCTGTGATGATTTTTGTGCACATTACCTAACTGAGGTGATGAAAAAAAAGTAATGGTTTTAATGTGTATAAAAACTGCTTGGTGGCCAGAAAAACACATTACACTGTTAGCATCTGTACATTATGGCAATATGCAATATCCAGTTAATAATAATACTTAAATAAAAGTAATGTAGGACGTTATATGAGGAGAGGCTAACTAGCTAACAATGTAGCTTTCAAGTACACAGTTCAAGATAACAACAATATAACTTAAGCACAGACTTATTTTAAAAAACCCTCAAAAACATTTGAACACTCCCTCGTTGTAGAATATTTAAGACTCTACATCTGACTTTATAGACAGAGAATTGAGCACACTCAGAAGTAAACAAATCAAACACCTGGCTCCCTTAAAGGGCCAGCGTTTTCTGAAAACTTTTTCTAATAACTTTGTGTTTAGAATAAGACAAACAGCCTGTGGAAGTGTTTGATAATGCCTAAATCATTGTTTTCTGTCTTAAAATAAATGCACTGCTCTATAAATAGCAACATAAAGCACCAGAGTAGATGGGATAGTAATGGCTGAACAGTAATTTACCATTTATTGTCACAGTTACTACCTATAATGAGTACATAAAGTGAATGACTGTAATTTATTCTTGGCACTACACAATTTCATACAAACCCTACTCATTTTACAGTAAAATACTGCTTCCTTTCATTAAAGCAAAACAATGGCTATTTTACAGTTATTTACTGCATCATCTACAAGGTAACAGTGCAGTTCAGCTTTAACCCTAATTAAACACACCTGATCAAACTAAATCTAAAGATAAGTGTGTTGAAGCAGGGCTGGAACTAAACCCTGCTGGGCTGCAACCCTCCAGGAATTTGACACCCCGGTACATAGCATATTTTCGAAGCAACTGATTACATTTATCACAATCATGCACATATCGTCGAATAAAAACAATAAAAATATACAAACTTCATCCAAAGCAAAATAATAATAATAATAATCTGATCCTTGTGTCATTCCAAACCTGTAGTAATAATAAAAGATAAAACAAATAACCTGATTTATGCATTTATTTAGGAAAGCCTTTATACTATACTTTTGATGCCACTTTTATTTACTTCATTTGAAGTTTTTCAGTCAAATTCATTGAGTCTCTGCAAAAATGTATGTAAGTGCTGTTTAAGATATTTTTTAAATAACACATTTTTACTAGTTATTTAGCAAGATACTAGTATTCAGCCCTAAGTGCAATTTAAAGGCTTAACTATGTTAAACTAGGCAAATTAGATTAATTATAGGAAAAGTAAACAAAGTTATAAGAATTATTGTGACAATTTCTTTGCTCTGTTAAACATCACTTGGGCTATATTTGAAAAAAAAAAAAAAACTATTTTAAAGAGGGTGAATAATTTTGCATTTAAATGCGTCTCGTCCATATCTTATACTTACCTCTTAATAAGCTCTGTGGCATTGGTTGACTCCTGATATGCAATGTTAAAATCATAACAGAAACCAAAGAAAACACAGAGATGGCTGCTGTGAAATCCAGCTTATTATCAATGCAGTGACTCAATCTCCCCTCAATGCTGACCATTCACATACCAAAACTGAACAGTAAACACACTATATATATATATATTCTATAAATAGCAACTTAAAGCATCAGAGTAGATGGGGCAGAAAGGGTTTAACAGTAATTTACCATTTATTATCACAGTTAGTACCTGTAATGGTACATAAAGTAAATTACTGTAATTTATTCTTTGCACGACACAATTTCATACAAATCCTGCTCCTTTTACAGTAAAATACTGTTTCCTTTTATTACAGCAAACACTGGCTATTTTACAGTTATTTACAGCATAATCTACGGTAAGGGTTAACAGTGCAGGCTCAGCCCTGCTTAGCTTCTGTAAGTAACCAGTCTTGGGCTGCAGGGTGATATGGCTGTGGCTGTGATATTTCTGAACTATGAATATTTACAAGTGAGAAACTGCATTCTACATGATGCCGTGGTTGCTGATTTGTGTCACTGAAAGAGACATGTCAGTCTTTAAAATGATGGAAGCATTGATCTATAGATAATTCAATATCTGCTTCAGTACAACAACAACAACAACAAAAAAGCATATTTGGAAGTATTGGCAGAATAAAGAGTTCACTTATATATATAGAAAGGAATGTGGTTGAGAACCTGTGGATTAAGCCATAGGGATGAGCCCTTCTAAAAGAAACGTAGTGACAATCTTTCAAGACAAGATACTGTTTTTATTTCCTTTAGACAATGCAGGGTAAGGGTGAGTGAGTATTCTTGTATGTGGTAGAGTGTGAATAAAATATTTGTAATAGTCTCACATTTTAAGTTGAATACGTTTATCACAGGCGACGCGGTGGCCCAGTAGGTAGTGCTGTTGCCCCACGGCAAGAAGGTCGCTGGTTTGAGCCTTGGCTGGGTCAGTTGGCGTTTCTGTGTGGAGTTTGCATGTTCTCCCTGCATTCACGTTTCCTCCGGGTGCTCCGGTTTCCCCCACAAGTCCAAACACATGCGGTATAGGTGAATTGGGTAGGCTAAAAAATTGTCCATGGTGTATGAGTGTGAATGAGTGTGTATGGATGCTTCCCAGTGAGAGAGCAGGCCAAAAAAAAAACATCAGTAATGCACTTGCAAACACATGTATACACACACACACACACACACACACACACACACACACACCTATATTATTATAAATGAATCACTGTAAATATACTGATTATTATTGTTTTTATTACTGTTTTATGCTAAAATGTTGATTGTTAAATGTGCAGCGTATTCTGATTTTTTTATTGATTTATATGAATAATATGATAGATTGAATAATAATGTCATATATTGAACAATATGATATACTGTATAATTTATATTTTATTTAATTATTACTTATAAATATCTTCTTTTTATTATCATAATATATGTGTTACTTTTTATGTAAACTTTATTAATGCTTTGGCAATACATTTGTAACATTTGTCATGCCAATAAAGCAACTATTGAATTGAATTGAATTGAGAGAGAGAGATGTTTTTATTTTTATTTTACTACTGTTTACTGTTTTTTTATTATATACACTCTAAAAAAAAATTCCGTAAAAACACGGTAAAATGTACTGGCAGCTCATTACACAAATTGTTTACCGTAAATTAAAAACGGAAAACTTCTGTTAATTGACAGTGTGTCCACATTAAAAAAACAAAAAAAAAAAAATCAGTTTTTTGACGGTTAAACTACCGTAAAATAACGAAACATTTGATATTAATTTAAGGGTTTTCTATATTAAAACAGTTATTTTCTGTGTTTTTAAGGGTATACCAACTGTAAAAAAAGTGGAAATATTCTGTGTTTTAATAGTATACCTACAGTAAAAAAACAGACAGATTCTGTGTTTTAATGGGATACCTACTGTAAAAAAGAGGCCTTTTTTGGTGTTTTAATAGTATATCTACAGTGGAAAAAAGAACAGATTCTGTGTTTTAATGGTATAACTACTGTTAAAAAAACCTATTTTACTCATTTAATGCTATTCAAGCAGCATAGAAATGGCAAATGGTAAAAATACACATATAAACATATGGGAAAATACACTATTTATGGTTTACCTGTAGTAAAACAATTTTTTTTTCTATACTGTATGTGTAGAGAAGCAGTAAATAGTTTAACTGTGCACTTACAATGATTAGTAAAAAACACCTTTGCAAATACAACAAATTCTTTAATGAATACAAATCATTTGAATTCCAAACAGCTAGTTATACACATAATAAAACATATTAACATGTGAATCACACAGTGAGAAGTTGGCAAATAATCTCATAGCAAATTAGTTTTAAATGTTAGCTTTAAGATAACTGAGGACAAGTGGGCAAATTACAAGTACTTTGCATTTTAAGAAACCAGGTTAACTGCAAGATGGCAGGAAACAGACGATACAGCTGGACCTTCTTCCTCTCCATTACTGATACTTCAATGGCTGTAAAACAAACAAAAAACATCATTAATGACATTTCACTTACAACTGGGGTGATTCCTTGCATTTCAATAATTTACACAAAAAATGAATGTTTTATCATCATCTTCTTGTCTCACTCTATTGTCATTTTAAGCCTGTCTGACTGACATACTTCCACAGAACACAAATGGAGATATTTAGAAAAATGATAATAACCGAATAGTGGCAGCACATATTCACTTGCATTGTACTGACTCATACCAAAGCAAGTGAATGGGTGGCACCCCTGTTTGGTTACCAACATTCTTCAAAACATGATATTTTGTGTTTTGCAGAGGAAACAAAGTCATGCAGGATTAAAATGTCAAGGGAGTGAGTAAATTATGAATTATTCAGTTTTGGGTGAACAATCACTTTAGGAATTTTCAAAATAAAGTGTAGGTGCTTTTGCAGGGTTTCTGCAGATATCATAATGTCAAATTTAAGACTTTAAGACCATTAAGAATTAAATTTAAGACCTTCATCACAATATCAAAAACACACATACACATAAAAAGAAAATGCTAAATCCCAAAATTAGTGGTTAAATAAATGTATTAATAATAATAATAATTTTTATTTATATAGCGCCTTTCCAGAGCTCAAGGACACTTTACAAAAATGCGACAAGAAAAGATAATACAAGCAGATAAGTGTCAGCAACAATAGATACACAAACATACAGGAAGTCAAATATAACAAACTGGAAATTCTAAAACAAGACCTAAGAGACAAATAAACAGAGTGCAGGTGGATCAGATAAAGTGGTCAGTTTGTCAGTTCAGAAGTGAAACATTCAGAGAATAAGTGAGTTTTAAGTAAAGATTCAAATTGAACAGTACTAAAGACAGGTTAGATGCACCATTGAGCTACAGAAAAAAAAACAAACAAACAAACAAACAAACAAACATCTTAATGCTGATTTACACTTTCGCCTGGCACCACATCGCACACCTCACAGAACGGACGAGGCTTTTATACTTGACGCGTTCGCCATTGAGATATTCTTTTAAATGACAGGGGGCGGTCAAAAGAAACAGACAGTAAAATCAGACGGATAAACAGAAGTAGAAAGTTTCCGGAACTAGGTCATATCATTAATATTGTGGAATGTTGAGATTGCAGGACCATGTGATTTCTCCTGAGTGGATTCACCTGTGGACCGCTTGTGATGAGACTGTTTAAAAGAGGTGTGCGGGAGAGAGACGCGAGCTCCGAGGTGGTGAGTTGTGGGTTCCGCTGCGCTGTCTCTCGGGGGCAATATGCCCTCCGGAGATGAAGATAGTTAGTTAGATAGGGATCTATTATGTGAGATAGTTGAGTTAGGGGGGAATTAATAAATGTTTAGTGACACTACCTCGGCCTAAGCCTCTCTCCTCAGCCAGTTGTGTTGGGGTGAATGGAGTCCAGCCCCGCCCTCTCGCCTCATTTCTGTGAATGAACAGATTATCTTGGCCCCGCCTACAGACTGTGGACTGACCAATCCTGTGTGATCGTGGACCGTGCACTGTCCTGCCCCAAAGTGATGACGCTGGGGCCTGTCTCATTGACTGGGTCTCAAAGGCTGTGTGGAGGGAAGTCCTTTTAAACTTTTATATGTGTTTATACTTGTTGTATGTTGGATGTGATTGTGTGTGAGAGGTGATTAGTGCGGGAGGCGAGTGAGGGGGAGATATGATTCTAGGAGATGCGCCTTAATTTTGTGTGCAGTGTAAATTGAGGTGTTGGTTGGTATTTGAAACACTGTTGTAGTGTGTTAAATTCACTGTGTGTAAAGGAATGGGCGTGATGATTGCGTGTAGCCTTTGACGTCTATATCTCTCGCCCTGGTACCCGCATTTAATGTGCCCCTGTTCTTAAATGAAATAAAGCATTTTTCCCTTTTGTACGTTACAACGTGTGTGGTATTTTTCTGACGGACATAAATGTCAATAAGGTTCATTACACTGGTGGCAGCGGTGAGATTAAGCATTAAATTGATTATTTGAAAACTTAGTGACATTTTGTTTTATGTCCGTCAGGATGTCAGAACCACAGTTAGAGGGTGCGAGCGGCAGTAACACCGTGCCTGTAATAAATGTTGACGTTCCCGTGCAGATGAATGTTGCGCCCCGTCCGGTTTTTATGCCTGAGACCTTTACAGGGACAGGACGAGAATGGTCAGATTGGGCAGATCAGTTTGAGATGGCTGCGGGGATCAATGGGTGGGATGATGAACTTAAATTAAAGTTTATGTCCCTGTTGCTCTCCGGTCGTGCACGAGATCTTTATTGTGGGTTGCCCGATGAAGCCCGGCGAAATTTTTCACAATTAAAGTCAGCAATGGGTAAATGCTTAGAGCCGTGTGAAAGTGCTGATTGGAATCGAGTAAGCTTTTCTTCTCGTAAGAGGCAGCCGACTGAAACGGCACGGGAGTTTGGTAATTCACTAAGACGTTTAATTATGAAGGCATATCCCTCTGTAGACAGCACTACAAGAGATTTATTGGCTCGAGATCATTTTATTGCCAATATAGGTAGTGCTGATACACGAATTCATTTGCGCAGTGTTAAACCAGCCACTTTAGAGGGAGCGATTAACCTGGCATCCGAATTGGAGTTAATTAGAGACCTTGAAAGGAACGCAGCCCCCCCGAACGCGAAAGTTTGTGGCGTTACAAGCGAAAGTATGGGAACTGTAAGAGATGGGCAAATGCAAGCGTTAGTAACTATGGTAGAAGGGCTGCGACAAGAAGTTAAAAATCTGCAGAGCACAGTTAAAATGTTACAAGATCTGACACTGAATGAGTCCTCTAGGCCAGTTTCACAGAGTGACAGCGTGTTTAATCGGCGCGATATGAGAACTTATAAAACTGATAGTGCCCGAGGGGATTCGCAGAAGAGTGATGCTTGCTGGGAGTGTGGCT
Organism: Danio kyathit; assembly: GCA_903798195.1. Taxonomy (NCBI): domain Eukaryota; kingdom Metazoa; phylum Chordata; class Actinopteri; order Cypriniformes; family Danionidae; genus Danio; species Danio kyathit. The sequence continues at coordinate 35,329,224 of LR812525.1, read as the reverse complement.
GTACTCGTCATTTCAAGAAAGATTGTCCATATGTGTCGGGAAACGGGAGGGGGCGGGCGCGGTAGACCAAGTGCCCGCCCCTCTTCGTACTGCGTCTATGATGGGAGAGGTAAATGAGCCACAGTTGGGAACGACAGGGGTTTATATGGTTGGCAAGGTTGGGGGGGTGCAGACACGCCTTTTAATTGATACAGGAGCACAAGGATCAGTTGTACCCAAACAGTTCTGGGTGGAAGCGACAGGTGGAGGAATTGATTTAACGCAGTATAATGGTAGTTTGTCAGTGGCCAATGGGGATAAAATGGAAGTAGTGGGCAGATGGACAACGATCTGTCAATTTGACTCATTAGCAGTAGTAACTGATTTTGTAGTGGCAGATATTAGTCCTGGAGAGGTGTTATTGGGGAGTGATTTTTTTATTGAAATTCGGGGCTAAATTAGATCTGAATGAATTATGCTGCTATTTGATGGGAAAAAAAATTTCTTTACAGTTACAAGCGGATTTTGCAGTTTCATCACTGCCAGTGGTAGTTCGTGGAGATACCCGGATACCCCCACGCAGTGAAGTATTAATTCAGGGTTCAGTTGGGGGAGCACCATCAGGAAAAATAATAGGTATGTTGGAGCCTGGCCATTCTTTATCCCGTCATTGTGATGTGTTAGTAGCACGTGTAGTATGTTCAGTGACCGCTGGCATTATGCCAGTTCGCGTTATTAACGTAACTGAAGAAGCCCATACTCTTCGTGATGGTATGAAAATTGGGACCCTGTTTACAAATATTGAAGTGGGGGAAGGGGCAGAAGAAGTAGAGCATGAAAAGCATGTTGGGGCTTCGTGGTCGGCGGATGCTCTGATCTCTCATTTTGGATTGGACACAAGGGGGTTCAGTGCGGCTCAGATGCATGTAATTCGAGAGGTATTAGAGTGCTATAAGGAACTTTTTAGCACTGGGGATACTGATTTGGGTAGAACAAAATTAGTCCATCACCAAATTGATACAGGGGCTGCCCCACCAATTAAGATTGCTCCCCGTCGTGTTCCCCTTCATTTGCAGCAGGAAGTGACAGACCATATAAAGCAGATGTTAGATAATGGGATCATTCAGCCTTCCTGTAGCCCATGGGCTGCCCCGGTGGTACCAGTTAGAAAAAAAGACGGTAGTCTACGTTTCTGCATTGACTATAGGAAGCTTAATGAGGTAACCCAGAAAGATGCTTACCCCCTTCCTAGGATAGATGATGCCCTAGATAGTCTAGCCAAGGCTAGTTGGTTTTCCACACTTGATTTAGCAAGTGGTTATTGGCAGGTGGAGGTTGATTCAAAGGATAAACCAAAAACTGCTTTTATAACACGCCAAGGCCTATTTGAATTTAATGTTTTAAGTTATGGCTTATGTAACTCTCCTTCTACTTTCCAAAGATTAATGGATCTTGTTTTGGCAGATCTTCAGTGGACCACTTGTTTGGTATATCTGGATGATATTATTGTCTTTGGGAAAACATTTCAAGAACATCTAGAGCGGTTAGAACAAGTTTTTAGGAAGTTACATGAGGCGAATTTAAAGGTGAAACCATCTAAATGCAATTTGTTTGCAAAACAGGTGTCTTATTTAGGGCATATAATTTCATCTGAAGGGGTCAAGGCAGATCCTTTAAAGATTGAAGCAGTTAGGGGGTGGCCAGTTCCAAGAAATCAGACGGAGGTGCGTGCGTTTTTGGGCTTAGCCTCATATTACCGTCGCTTTATAAAGGGTTTTGCTGAAATTGCTCGTCCACTCCACCAATTGACCGAAAAAGGGCGAAAATTTAATTGGGGAGATGACTGTCAACGAGCATTTGTGTCACTTAAGTCATGCCTTATATCAGCACCAGTTTTAGCGTATCCAGACCCTGCAAAACAATTTATATTGGATACAGATGCTTCTGAGGTGGGGATTGGGGCTGTGTTGTCCCAAGCAGACGGAGGTGGAGAGAGAGTAGTAGCCTATGCAAGTCGGTCCCTTACAAAGCAAGAACGTAAATATGCAACAACAAAAAAGGAATTATTGAGTATGGTAACCTTTACAAAACATTTTAAACATTATCTTTTAGGTGCAGAGTTTGTGTTACGGACTGATCATAATTCTTTGAGATGGTTACATAATTTTCAAGGAATTGAAGGACAGCTTGCTCGGTGGTTGGAACAGTTAGCAAATTTTCAATATAAGATTGTTCATAGGCCAGGTAAGCAACATGCAAATGCGGATGCCTTATCAAGGCTGCCAGCCTGGAACTCTGGTTCAGACGATATGCTGGATCAGGGTGATAAGGTGGGTTCAGAGTCTTGCCCTGTTAGAATTGTACATGTGACTAGTTCGACTCCAGGATCACTGCCTACAGAAAGGGTGGAAGATGACCTGATTAAGTTACAAAAGGAAGACCAGGAGTTAAGTCAGGTGATGCAATTACTAATGACTTTGGAAGATCGTAGGCAACTTAGAAACCATGCAGAGGTGCAGAAATTTGCAGTAGTGTGGGATCAGCTGCAGGTACAGGACCAATTATTGGTTCGTATTCCTCCACAAAACTCAGATGCAGCTGGTAAAGTGCAGGTGGTACTTCCAAAACATTTGGTACCAAAAGTTCTGACAATGTTGCATAATACAGCTACTGGGGGCCATTTAGGAGTACAGAAACTGCAAGGAAAGGTCAAAGATCGTTTTTACTGGCCAGGTTGGTTTGCTGATGTGAGGAGATGGTGTAGTGAGTGTTTGGAGTGTGCCTCACGAAAGCTCCCATCTCGTAGTCCTCGAGCACCACTGTGTCCTTCATTTGCTTCTCGCCCTTATGAACGTATTGCTTTGGATATATTGGGGCCACTCCCCGAAACGAAGGATAAAAATCGGTATGTTTTGGTTGTAGGAGATTATTTTTCAAAATGGACTGAAGCATTTCCTCTACCAAACCAAGAAGCACAGTCTGTTGCTAAAGTCTTAGTTGAGGAGTGGGTGTGCCGTTATGGTGTCCCTCGAAGTCTTCATTCTGACCAGGGACGAAATTTTGAATCTTTTCTTTTTCAGGAAGTGTGTAGGTTATTGGAGATCAATAAAACTCGTACGTCTCCTTATCACCCTCAGTCAGACGGGCTAATTGAGCGTTTTAATAGGACTTTGCTATCCATGTTGTCACTTTTTGTGGATAATAACCAACAAAATTGGGATTCATTACTGCCGTATGTCATGATGGCTTATCGTAGCAGTGTTCATGCGACCACTGGATTTACACCTTATAAAGTGGTGTTTGGGAGGGAAATGGTACTGCCTGTTGACATTATGTTGAACATGAATTTTGAAGAGGCTTTTGATTCTCCTAATGAGTTTGTACAGCGAATGGCGGAGACTTTGTCTACAGTTGTAGAAGCAGTACAGCAACATCAGTTACATGCTTCTTCTCAGCAGAAAAAGCTGTTTGATTTCAGGGCCCAAGCACAATATTATTCAGTGGGGGAGCTTGTTTGGGTCCGGAATAAGGCTAGGAAAAAGGGTGTGTGTTTTAAATTACAGCGCAATTATAAAGGCCCTTTTAAAGTGATGGAGCGACTGTCTGATGTGTTGTATCAAATTCAGCCAGTAAAGGGGGGTGCGATGGTAGTGGTTCATTATAATCGTTTAAAACCATGTGTCTCTCAATTTATTTCAGAGCGGTTGGGGGAGGCTAACGGCTCTGGACAATCTCCATTACAAACATTGGTTGATCAATCCACCCCTCTAAACCCATCCTTGGAGGTATCTGAGAGGGTACAGGATACAGGGGGACAGTCCATCTCTGTTGGGGACAGTGACGTGGGTCATCAACCAAATTCACAATTTCAGTGGGTGCCACAGACCGAGTCATCGCTGGAATTAACAAGGGTGCCAGTAAAGGATAGTGGAGATGTTGGGAGAGCGGCTGCAGCTTCGATTGCAGAGAATGCTCGCCCTGCACGCTTAAAGAAATTACCAGCATGGGCTAAAGATTATCATCTTCACTCGAGGACGAGTTCTTCTGAAGTGGGAGGGAATAGTGTGGAATGTTGAGATTGCAGGACCATGTGATTTCTCCTGAGTGGATTCACCTGTGGACCGCTTGTGATGAGACTGTTTAAAAGAGGTGTGCGGGAGAGAGACGCGAGCTCCGAGGTGGTGAGTTGTGGGTTCCGCTGCGCTGTCTCTCGGGGGCAATATGCCCTCCGGAGATGAAGATAGTTAGTTAGATAGGGATCTATTATGTGAGATAGTTGAGTTAGGGGGGAATTAATAAATGTTTAGTGACACTACCTCGGCCTAAGCCTCTCTCCTCAGCCAGTTGTGTTGGGGTGAATGGAGTCCAGCCCCGCCCTCTCGCCTCATTTCTGTGAATGAACAGATTATCTTGGCCCCGCCTACAGACTGTGGACTGACCAATCCTGTGTGATCGTGGACCGTGCACTGTCCTGCCCCAAAGTGATGACGCTGGGGCCTGTCTCATTGACTGGGTCTCAAAGGCTGTGTGGAGGGAAGTCCTTTTAAACTTTTATATGTGTTTATACTTGTTGTATGTTGGATGTGATTGTGTGTGAGAGGTGATTAGTGCGGGAGGCGAGTGAGGGGGAGATATGATTCTAGGAGATGCGCCTTAATTTTGTGTGCAGTGTAAATTGAGGTGTTGGTTGGTATTTGAAACACTGTTGTAGTGTGTTAAATTCACTGTGTGTAAAGGAATGGGCGTGATGATTGCGTGTAGCCTTTGACGTCTATATCTCTCGCCCTGGTACCCGCATTTAATGTGCCCCTGTTCTTAAATGAAATAAAGCATTTTTCCCTTTTGTACGTTACAACGTGTGTGGTATTTTTCTGACGGACATAAATGTCAATAAGGTTCATTACACTATCAATGAAGATTTTTGGGGGGCCTCTTTTTTTTGTTTTAACAAACTTATCCTTCAGGTTTTTCCAAACTTTTACAAAATCTTTCCTCCTTTCCCACTGCTGTTGCAATTTTTAGCCAAGAATATTTGGTCATCTGATTCTCTCTATGATCACGCATGGACCGATCATGAAGATGTCTGTACAGACGTACCTGTTTCAGACAAAATCTCTTCAAAGTGTTTCATATTCAACTCAAATCAAATGCAGCGCCGCACGAAATGTTCACCCGAGTCTCAAACAATTCTGTGAGCTCCACTATGGTGTTTTTTCACTGACAAATGTCGTGAGCGCAGTATTACATGTCACGAGCGCATTCATGGAATACGAGCAAGCAAATCACATTGCTTGTGCACCGATTTCCTCTGTTTGTGGACAAAACTGCGTGCGAGCTCTCAAATATAATACGCTGCTCGCGCACAAATTTTCTCACTCTCAAATATGCACTGCTCTCGCATAAATTTTCTTGCACACTCTCAGTACACTGATCACTCAGTGAGATTATATGCACTCACAATGTGTGTCTTATTCCTTTCGTGCTTTTTGATATGATTTATATTAGTACACTATTTATTAACAATAACCAAAATACTAAAATAGACTAACATATTACATTTTTAATCTAATAAACCATAACATTTTCGCTGTATGTTATATGATGAGATATTTCCAGTTTCAAACACTTTGACACAGAATAGTTTTATTTTAAAAACATTTATTAAACATCCAAAAAGTGCACCATACTAATCAAATAAAAAACATTTAAATATAACTAATGCAAGCAGAAATGTAACTGTGATAGAAAATAGGGAAAAACTTGATAAGGTATTACAGCCTACTGCACTATTCACTCTTATAAATCTCACTATCAATCTCATTTTGTCATGTCAACTAAAATAAAGTGAACTAGTCTCTGTTGTCTTGCCCTTGAACACACATATTGGCATGTGCAGTGTTTTGAACAGTACTATAGTAAAGTACTTCAATTAATCTGTTGTGGTAATACTATAGTTGCTATGATAACACAACAAGTGTAATGTAAACAAACTACCCAGTGCTGTAGTTTTTTTTTTTTTTTTTACAATATAGGGTATATTATACTACAATTCACCACACTTTACTGTAGTAAAACTACACTGCATTTCATTTTATCAGTTCACTATTCTTTATACTTTAGTATGCTGAAGCATTCATTAACAAGTTGTAAATAATAGCCAAAACAATAGGCAGTATACCTAACACTCAAAAACACTAGTGTTTATTATACAATTTACCTTAACTTTTTAGTTTTTTGTTTATTGTTAATAAACAGTGTAGCAATATTTAAACCACATCAACATTCTTGGAATAACCAATTTAACAGGAGGATCTTTGGAGAGCAAAAGCACGAAAGGAAGAGGAAACACAAGACACAAAAATTGTGAGTCTGCATCATCTGACGGAGCAAGAGCAGATAATTTGCACGTGAACAGCCAGTGTTTTGAGAGCTCGCGAGCAGTTTTGTCCACAAACAGAGGAAACCGGCACGTTAACAAAGAGATTTGCTCTCTCGTATTACATGAAATCGCTCTCGACTTGTATTACTGCGCTTACGACATTTGTCAGTGAAATAACGCCATACTCCGCCATCCGAAATCATGTCGCATGCACAAACCTCCACAACCTCCACAAACAGCGATGACGTCACATTCGCTGAGCGCACTGAGTTTAATAACAGAAAGCTGATTGGCTATTGCATGTTGGTCTCATTTGTAGTGTAATTACAATTGGACTAGTGAAATAAAGAACTACAACACCATGAAAACCAAGCAACAGCAACAAAAAATAATTTAAATGAGCATTAGATGTAGTTACAAGGACATCGAAAAAATAAGACCTGTGCAAAAATATTTAAGACCTACAGTAGAACAGCGAATTTAAGACTTTTTAAGGTCTTAAATTTCGATTTTTAAATTTTTTACTTTTTAAGACCCCGCGGAAACCCTGTTTTGACAATATTTGGAACAATATATGTTGCAAGAGAGAAACAGTAAGATGAACAAAGTGTGCTGGTAAAACTATAATAACTACATAAGCATTTATGAAGCATTAGCAAATAGTGAATTCATTATCTGTTAAGCATTAACCCTACATTAATAGATGTTAACAACCAGTTTATAAATACAGCTACAAATGCTGTATTCTTCACTTATAAGCACATCTATAATGTGCTTAATGATTGTGTTTTCATACTTTAATGATTGATTTTTTATTACTAAATTAAATATCGTATTATTTACAGACCAGTTATTTAGGAATAATTGGTGTTTTTTTTTAGATCATTCAGAATGCGTAAATAAATGTTTAATAAACTTTTTAAATTAACATTTATATATTTGATTATTCAGGCATATAGTAATAGTTCATTTGTATGTTAAAAAAATTCTTTATTAACTCAACTTTTTAACATCCAGTTTTGTGACCTAATCTAAAGTGAGGACTATTTATGCTTTATAAATTCCTTATAGAAAAAAAATTTAATTACTGTACATATTAAACATTTCTGAATAACAGGAGTGCCAAAACATAACATAAAACTGGATAAAACAACAATATAATAATTTAATGATGTATTATGATGCAACATTTCAGTGTTATTTAGCGATGTTTCAACTGTACAGTAATTTTATTTTAGATAAGATTTATTTTTTATTTAATACAATATAATGAATTTCATTTTTTGAATATAACTGAGCCTTTAATTGTCATTTATAAGTATTTACAAAGCATAAACAATCCTCCCTTTAGGCCACAAAACTGGATGAAGTTAATAAATCACTTATTAAAATACAAATGAACTATTATCCTTCAGCTTAGTGTGTACTCACACTACAGTTACCTTGCCTTGAACACTTGTCCCCCTCTCTGTGTCCCCCGATGGCCTGCAGTCACATTGCATTCGGACCTGAGCACGCTTACTTCATCGATGATGCGCTGTTCAGTTTAAGCGCTCTCGTTCAGCACAGTGGAGATTTCTTTATATCGTTTTAGTCGTTTGGGATGCAGTGACACGCAGTCAAATATTTCGCCAAAAAGATCAGCCACTTTTGACGCTCATAAACAATCATAAAGTCCTCGTGCTGCAGGTACTAGGAGGTTTGCTCAAGGGAGCTCTGAGGAGAAAGCTGTCGTGCAGTGAGGGGTTTGTGTCTTTAATAATCTATGACAGTTTGTGTTCATTGAACAGTAAGAATGATTAATAAATCCATATCAAACAGTCCCTTAAAAGTCATGTCTCGTCTTCAGTTTCAGGCTCAGGCACACTTTGCACTCACACTACAACCGTACCGCACTTGAGCCCAAGTGAACCGTGCTCTGGCACACCTCTTTCAACCGGGCCAGGGCCGGCCAACTGAACCGCGCCTGAGCCCGATTCAGAGCACTCACACTTCTCAAACGATCCGGGAAACGGGCCTAGGCACGGTTCAGATAGCATAGTGTGAGTATGCCCTTAGTCTCTAATTCAGGGGTCGCCACAGCTGAATGGACCACCAACTATTCCGGCATATGTTTTACGTGGCGGATGCAGTTCCAGCCACAACCCAGTTTTGGGGCGCACTCACACTTTGCTATCCGAACCGTGCCCAGGTCTGTTTCTCGGGTCAGTTGAGAAGTGTGAGGGCTCTGAAACGGGCTCAGGCATGGTTCAGTTGGCCGGCCCTGACCCGTAGAGGTGTGCCAAAGCACGGTTCACTTGAGCTCCGAAACTAAAGACGAGACCTGACTTTTAGGGGACTGTTTCATATGGATTTATTAATCATTCTTACTGTTCAATGAACGCAAACTGTCATAGATTAAAGATACAAACCCCTCACTGCACAACTGCAGCTTTAGCAAACCTCCTCATTCCAGCAACACAAGGACTTTATGATTGTTTATGAGCGTCAAAAGTGGCTGATCTGTTCAGCGAAATATTTGACTGCATGTCACCGCATCCCAAACGACTAAAATGATATAACGATAAAAAGATATAAAGAAATCTCCACTGTGCTGAGCGAGAGCGCTTCTTAAACTAAACAGCGCCTCATCAATGTCGTAAGCGTGCTCAGGCTCGAATGCAATGTGACTGCGGAACGTCTGGGGAGATGGGAGGGGGACAAGCGCGCTTCGGCCCGGTTCAAGGCAACTGTGCATAGTGTGAGTACACCCTTGAAACACCCATACACACTCATACACTACGGCCAATTTAGTTAATCAATTCCCCTATAGTGCATGTCTTTGGACTGTGAGGGAAATCGGAGCACCCGGAGGAAACCCATGTGAACACGGGGAGAACATGCAAACTCCACACAGGAATGCCAACTGGGACTCGAACCAGCAACCTTCTTGCTGTGAGGCAACAGTGCTAGCCACTGAGCCACTGTGCTGCCCAACTATTACTATATGCCTGAATAATAAGATATATAAATGTTAGTTTGAATAGTTTATTAATCATTTACTTACACATTCTGAATGATCTGAAAAAATACAGCAACTATTCTTAAATCACTGGTTTGTAAATAATGCAATATTAAATTTAGTAATGAAAAATTAATCATTAACAAAATCTGAAAACACAGTCATTAAGCACATTATAGATGAGCTTATAAGTCAAGATTACAGCATTTGTAGCTGTAGTTATAAACTGCTTACTAAGGTCTATTTATGTAGAGTTAATGCTCAGCAAATAATGAATTCACTATTTGCTAATGCTTAATAAATGAATCAATAGTGTGTAGTTATTATAAAGTGTTATCAGTGTGCTTAATTACCTTTAAATATTCCAAGGATTCTGAAAGGCTTTCTGGTCTGACAGGAATCGAAGGAGTTTAGGTGGTATGTTTTTGCTTGGTACCCTTTTTTCTGCTTTGGACCCATGTTTTGGATAATTACTCAGCAGGCTCCTGTTGTAAATACAACAAACATGTATAACCTTAGTTGTCCTGTAAAAATTAAATAAACTTTAAAATATAAAAGCATACCTTCATATAAACTCCAGAGTCAGGGCTGCTCCCTTAGGCTACATAATGTTTAGCACAAAAGTGACTAAACATGTAGCTGACCACAATTAAGAGGACAGCCCGGTGATCTTGTTATTGTGATGTTGACTCTGATCAACAGATATTTGATTCCTTCCTTCATCTGAAAAAAGAAAAAGAAAAGTGAGTTGTGTGTTGGGTCCGGTACACACCAAGCTGATGCAAAACAACCAGCACCGACAAAACCAAACTGTGTTGATGTTGGCTTGCATCTGGACCAAAATGCTGAGGACAGCCAATGTGTGAAACACGCTAAACACACTAAGCCCAACGACTGACTGTCAGCTTGGTGTATCCCGACCCTTAGAGATGCAAAAGGTGTGTGTGTGTGTTTGTGTGTAAAAGCAATAAAACAAATATACAACACATGCATACCCTTACCTACTACAAGAATACATGGGGTGCTTGGCAGCTCTGATAAATCCTCCTAGGAGATAGAATAGACAGAGGGTAAAATGTCAATATAGGCACTGCTAGATGCACACACAAGTAATTTAAGTAATCTTTTGTGTTGACTGATAAAACTTTCAAATCCATAAAACAAAATTGAACAGGTGCTACTGCTGTTTAGTTACCTGCATTTTTCTAAATATCTTCTTTTGTGTCTACGGAACAAAGAAAGCCATACAGGTTTGAAATGCCAAGAGGGTCAGTAAATAATGCTAGAATTTTGGAATTTTTGGTATTACTTTTTTTTAATATACAGTATAATATACAGTGCCTTATAAAACATAGTTTCAAAATATAGTTTTACAACAAAGTGCCTTAACTAAACACTTCATAAACAACATTTTAAAAGCTGTATTAATAATATTATTATTAATAATATTATTATTAACGCAAGTGTAATATTTGACTAAACATATTGATGGGGTGTTTATAGGCATTTTAATGTGAAAGATTATTATATATACTCGAGTTATATACTCGAGTATAATTGTTTTCTCACTAATGATATGGCAAGTAACCTTAGGGGTTTGGCAGACGTATTAAGGCTGTGTGACCGAGTTTCAGCGGGAAAGAGCTTTGCAGATTTTTAGTATGGAATTGAAGGCATTAGCGCGACAACCACAAACTTTTTTGTTACCTGCGGTGTTTAACGCATAAACAATGCACTCGCCGCCTAATTACGTCGATGTCTAATGTTCTTTCCGGGATTATTTTGCTAAACACGTCTGGATGTATAATAACCTTACGCGTGTGTATTTTCTCCTCATATTGCGTTACATAATGCCTCCAATTCGCGGGAGACCATACTAAAAAACAGCCAGGCTGTTTCCCACTAAAACTCGGTCACACAGCCTAATACGTCAGTCAAACTGAAGATAACATTAGATAACGTCAGTAAAAATATCAAATTAGTTATTAATATGCAAACAAACACTGACGGTCAGGTGTCTGTATTACCTTTAGCACTATACTACAACCAAACTACACAGTGTCACAAACTTTGAATGCTCTTGTTAAATGCACTGTATAAAGAAAACATTTATATTTCTATTAAATAATTACATACCTTTTGCACTCTCAGAGATGGGCTGAAGTTTATCGTTAATCCAGTCAGACTACGCAGGTGGAGCAGACTGCACTGCAGACTCTGGGGGGGACGCTGGCTGGGACGCGACGTCACTTCCCGCGCACGGCAGTTTAGAAAAATACGGAGAAACATCTGTAAAATAACAGACAGCATATTTACTGACAAGAAAAACGCATAAAAAGGTAAAAAATCATTAGGTAAATGCTTGTTTGAATTACATTAAATCACTTATAGTTCAGTTTGAACTCAATGAAAAAAAGCCTGTTCTTATTAACAATATTAAACATAATTCACTGTTGTACTTTCCATGGTCGGTTCAGACAAGACAATAATCATTTGAAATAACGATAAAAAGGCAATAAAGCAGTCTTTTAACTAAATTATTGTGATATGTTTTATTAACCGTACTTACCAGGGGAAAACAGAGGAAGAACTACGTCCTGGCATCCAATGCTGTCTGAGCTGCGATCCCCTTCCCATAATGCAATTCGAAAATGTATATAAACGGAAAAATACCCGTAATACGTGTAGTACGGAAAAAATCTGTTAAAATATACAGTCATTTTACTGTTATTGTACAGATTTTTTTTACAGTGTATGTATGTTTTTTTTTTTACTTTATAACTGCTTTGGCAATACATTTGTAACATTTGTCATGCCAATAAAGCAACTAATGAATTTAATTGAATTTAATCGAATCGAATTTAATTTAATTTAATCGAATTGAATTAAATTGAATTGAATTGAATGGAATTGAATTGAATTGAATTGAATTGAGAGAGATGCACTGCGCTCTCTGGATCTGTTGTGTGTTTTCAGTAGAGGTTGAAGAATTGAGCTCGCCTCGTACTGTTGTAGTCAGTCATTAACACATTGTACGGAGTTTACTTTGTTTCACGGGTTGTATTCCTTTTACAGTCTATGGTTGTAACCTGGTTGTAACATTCTCTATAACAGAATGTAACATTCTCCGTCTGCAGAAACAATGTCTGGGCTCTTCTGCTGCCGTCTGCTGGCGCCACACTGTCACAATGTCTTAAAATCTTTGAATCTCTTTATGCCTATTCCATGCCAAATTATGACTTTACTTTCCTTACGTAACACGAAGGTAAAACAAATAATGATAAATAATAAGGTTGTGTGGTATAATCTTTGTGACTATGACACATTTTTCTTTCTTTTCATTTTAAAATGAGGGATGTCTAATACTATGATAATATAATGCCAATTACACTAAAACCTCTGTTTAAAACAAAATCAGTTTTAACAGCTATACGGTTATAAAATAAATGTATTTTCATTTTCCAAGTCGACGAGGAACTGAACGAGCAATGATTTATTATCCTTATAATTACAGTATTAAATACAAAGAATCACAAGACATCAACTGATCCAATCTATCAGCAGAAAAGAAAATTAGTTCAAATTTTCTTCCAATACAATTATATATTCTTGCATTAAAAACAATATTTAAGGCAAACCACAAATAAAAATACATAATATTCCTTCATTCATTTTCTTTTCGGCTTAGTCCCTTCATTAATCTGGGGTCGCCACAGCGGAATGAACCTCCAACTTATTCAGCATATGTTTTTTTTATGCAGCGGATGCCTTTCCAGCTGCAACCCATCTCTGGGAAACATCAATACACACTCATTCACACACATACATTACGAACAATTTAGCTTACCCAATTCACCTGTACTGCATGTCTTTGAAATGGGGGAAACCGGAGCACTCCACGCAAACACGGGGAAAACGTGCAAACTCCACACAGAAGGCTCAAACCAGTGACCTTCTTGCTGTGAGGCGACAGCACTACCTACTGCGCCACCGCGTCGCCAAATACATAATAATATTAATAAAAAAATGTAATTAAATAACATTATAGATAAAAGTAACACATATTAGCCTGTACAGCAAAATATACAAATACCAGTATGCAGATGATACAGCAGTAAAAAATATATATATATTTTTTTAAATGTAATTAAAAAAGGGAAGAAAGAAAAAAAACAAACATGCATATTTTCTCTGTGCTCTCCATTTTGAGCTAAGCCAGGGGCAGGAAAAATAGGTCAGCTATAGGTTTTTGTTTTTTAAAATGTGAGAGAAAGGGTTGCCAAATAGTATCAATAGTTTTCTGTATTACTGCAAACTGTATACCTAATCTTTTCTATTTGAATAGACTGCATCAGATCATGCATCCAATGCACATAGCTGGGCGGAGAAGGATTTCTCCAGTTTAATGTTATAAGCCTTTTAGCAATTATTAAATAGAAGGCGAGTGCATTTGACTGTGAAGATGACAAGGAAACATTTGTAGGGTTACATCCAAATAATGCTACTAGGGTGCATGGTTCAATATCTAAAAGATAATATTCAGAAATTGATTTAAAAATGGATGGCCAAAAAGTGCTTAGAGCTGGACAAAGCCAGAAAGAGTGAAAAAGAGTGTCTGGAGCTTGTTGACACCGATCTCAAATTGGATCAAAACCAGGGTGGCCTTCATATTTTAAACAAACATTTGCAAATATATAATATTTAATTAAAATTGTTTCCTGGAAAACACAAGTCCTCTTAACTAAAAGGAAAATAAAAGAAAAATACCATCCCTCTACTTTCAAAAAGTAGATTCAAAATTTCATATGTTTTTAAATCCCATCCACACATCCTTAGCCTCATTTCTGACTTCAAATCCTTATACTTAAAATATACATACAAAAAGAAATAAAACTCATCAAGTAGACTTCTCCCACTGGGATCATGAAGTAATGTGGACTATCAGTTCTGTTCAGATACCATGATGTTTGCCGCCCTCAAGTGGTTGTGAAAAGAAATGCAACCATTAACAAAAAATATTGACGACGCAGCATTATACTGTAGCAAGAAGTACGGAATTAAATATTTATATAAGTGTTTGAACAAGTATTAAATTAAGTAGATTTACATTTATAATATGATTTCATATTTATTATAGGCTTATTTTAGGCATTATTATAGGAATTATAAGGCATTATTTAGGCATTATGTAGTTCAGCAAAATTTTAAAACAAAACAAAACGATTTCAAGGACAAACATTCTAATTGATGTCACAATTAGAACGTCAAAGTGCAATGTTAAGGCTTGACGGTGTAGTTTAGATTTTGTTGGTAGTTTGGAGTGACACGGTGCGTTTGTTTTATCATGGGTCAGCAAATTTCTTGTGTGAATATAGCGACAGAGACGGAGTGTGTGTACAGTTTCCATCCAAGTACACCACTTCAGTCCAACAAAGACACGCCTCGTCAAGAAAAACATCAGCTTGATGAGAGCCGTGCTGTTACTTGTGAGGAAGATGGAGTAGGGAGGGAGGTGAAGGAGCAAAAGAGGTTAAAGAAGAAATCGAAGTTTTGGAGAAAGCTGGCCTGTTTCCGCTTTTCACGCCCAAGAACTGGAAGGGGTGAAAAAGTGGAGCAGGTGGACAGTGAGAAGGTGAAGCAGGACACCGAAGCAGAACCTTCTACTGATGGTAAATCCCTTTATTTTTTGTGTGACTGGGAAAACATTAAATACAAATGATCACCATAGCTTTAAGCTATTGTCTCTGCAAATATATGTATTTGTAAAAGGATTGAAAAGTTCCTGTGTATTTTTATTTAAGTAAATGTTGAATGCATATTCCCCTCTTTAGATCAAGCCTCTGTAAAGGACACCTCATGCACTGTCGAGGACTGTAATTACCAGCAAGCTCCCAACAGTAGCCTTGAGGTTCCTCCCTCCACTTTTGACCTGCAAATACAGGAGCAGTGTGAGAAGGTGAAGCAGGACACCGAAGCAGAACCTTCTAGTTATGGTAAATCACTTCATCTTTTGTGTGACTGGAAAAAAATGAAATAAATAAATAAAAAATTATATATATATATCACTATAGCTTTAAACTATTGTATCTGTAAATATATGTATAATTTATCTGTAAAAGTATTGCAAAGTTTCTGTGTGTTTTTATTTAAATAGATGTTGAATGTATGTTTCCTTCTTTATATCAAGCCTCTGTAGGGAACATATCATGCACTGTTGAGGACTGTGATTACCAGCAAGCTCCCAACAATAGCCTTGAAGTTCTTCCCTCCACTGTTGACCTGCAAATACAGGAGCAGTGGGAGAAGGTGGAGCAGGAGGCAGAATCTTCCACTGATGGTAAATCCCTTTACCTTTAGTGTAACTGGAAAAAAATGAAATAAAAAATGATCACCATAGCTTTAAACTATTGTATCTGTAAATATATGTATAATTTATCTGTAAAAGTATTGAAAAGTTTCTGTGTGTTTTTATTTAAATACATGTTGAATGGATATTTCCTTTAGATCAAGCCTCTGTAGGGAACATCTCGTGCACTGTTGAGGATTATGATTACCAGCAAGTTCCCAACAATAGCCTTGAGATTCCTCCCTCCACTGTTGACCTGCAAATCCAGGAGCAGTGTGAGAAGGTGGAGCAGGAGGCAGAAACTTCTACTGATGGTAAATCCCTTTACCTTTAGTGTAACTGGGAAAAAATGAAATAAAAAATGATCACCATAGCTTTAAACTATTGTATCTGTAAATATATGTATAATTTACTTGTAAAAGTATTGAAAGGTTTCTGTGTGTTTTTATTTAAATAAATGTTATTTCCTTTAGATCAAACCTCTGTAGGGAACATCTCGTGGACTGTTGAGGATTATGATTACCAGCAAGTTCCCAACAATAGCCTTGAGATTCCTCCCTCTACTGTTGACCAGCAAATCCAGGAGCAGTGTGAGAAGGTGGAGCAGGAGGCAGAATCTTCTACTGATGGTAAATCACTTTACCGTTTGTGTGTACTGAACTTAATCATTAAAAAAGATCATCATAGCTTTAAACGTTTGCAGAGTTCAAATGTTCAGATGTGCAGAGGTTTGTGTGTCTGAACTCTTCAGTTATTGTCTCTGTAAATATATGTATTATTTGTAGCAGTATTGAAATGTTTGTGTGTTTATTTATATAAATGTGAAATGTATATTTCTCTCTTTAGATCAAACCTCAGTGGAGTTCACATGTACTGTAGAGAGTTATGGTCCCTATGACACTCCTACTAACTGTAGCCTTGAGATTCCTCCCTCCACTGTTGACCAGCAAATCCAGGAGCTTCCAGTTGATCTGTCAGAAGAAGAAACTGTGTGCCGTCTGGCAGAAAACCCAAACCAAGATGTGTTCTTGATTATTGGGAGTAAGTTCATTTTAATTATGGCTCCTTGATGCTTTCACTTTAATAAAGGATTAGATGTTTATGCATTATGTATTAGTGTTGTAGTGGTATATAAAGTGGTAATAAAGTTTTACTTTTGCATTGTAGAATATGAATCTGTCTCTAAAACTAATTATATTTAAACAGACATGTGCTTGACCTACAACATGGGCGAGATACTGGGAGAAGGAGGATTTGGTGCAGTATATGCTGGTGTTCGTGCCAATGATGGTCTTCCGGTATATTTATATATATTTTTGCATAATCTACTGAACAAACTATATTGATGTGTTATGCTTTGTCTTTTGTAACACAATTAGAGCCCTTGATCTGACCTGACCAAACATGCTACAAATTCATGAATAGAATTTCAACAAGAATTAATGAATGACCTGAAGTAATCCAGTGCTAACTGTAAAAATTCTGTTTTGTTGATCAGGTGGCAATCAAGTTTGCCAGAAAACTGGAGGGCATGGAATATCTCTACGTTGTAAGTAGACTGTCCTCCATGTGATTTCCTCTAACTCTCTGTTTTTATTTATTTTTTCAACAATGTTAATCATAGACAGCAAACTATCTCTCAGTAAACAAATTATAAACATGTTGTGCAAACCACCTAAATTTATCCATTCTAAAAACTCTTTCCACTAGCCTGGCCTTCCAGAACTTGTACCTCTAGAAATCGGCCTGACACTCCTGGCAAATATGGGTCCCAGCTCACCCAACATAATTGAGTTGCTGGATTGGCAGGAGCTTCACGATCATTATGTAATGGTCCTGCAGCGCCCTTCGCCATGCCAGAGTCTGTTCAAGCTTTTGGAGAGCTGTGGAGACATCTTTGAGGAAATGTTTGCGCGGCATGTGATGCAGCAGGTAATCGAGGCAGCTGAGACCTGCTGCAGACGCGGAGTTCTCCACGGAGATATCAAGTTTGAGAACTTGTTAATAAACACAGACACCATGGATGTCACCCTCATTGACTTTGGCTGCGGGTACCTGTTTTACGAAACAGAGTACAACACCTTTAGTGGTATGTACAGTATTAAAACTTTCGTGTCATGACGCACACGCTGCTGAATACAGTAGAAACAAAATGTTGTAATTCAGACATGCAAATCTCTTTCCTCCAGGCACAGAGATGTACTGCCCTCCTGAATTCTTTGAAACGGGCAGGTATTATGGACGGCCAGCAACTGTGTATTCACTAGGAGTGCTGCTGTACACTATGGTGTGCGGATATATGCCGGACCACACTGATCTGGAAAAGATACAGCACTGGCTGTGGTATCTGCCGTCCTTGTCGAGTGGTAAGAACTTGAAAAAATTATAACAATTATAAATCATACAAAAATGTGTCTTACGAAGCCACTTGGCTCAGATATCCAAAATGCCATCAGGAGATGTAAAGGATGTTTAAAATGATGGTCAAACATTATTCCTGCCTTTCAGAATGCAGCCATTTGATAAATGCCTGTCTACAACCAGATCCCAGCGAGAGGATACCTCTAGACCAGATTCTCTTCCACGACTGGTTTACGGTACCTAAGATCCGCAAAACATGATTTTTAAAAGGTCTAATTTTGTTGTTTCTTTTGGAAAATAAACCTGATTTTGTTTTTGTTTTTGCTTTAGATCTTACCATAAGTCGTGGAGCTGAGAACACCCTGTCCTGACCACGCAGGAAGTGAAATATATTGTTGAATTGAAATAAAATTGTGTCAATTGAACTGATGTGTTTGTCATATTTTTGTCCAATTTTTGCTGAACTTTGAATTAGAGTTTGCATTAAGCCTAGTAAGACCATGGTTAACTGGTACAGGTGTATTTAATTATGGAAGAAGCTAAAAAAAACTCAGCATATTGTGGTCCTCCAGGAGCTGGATTGGACATAGAAAGTAAGTAATGTGTATTTATATAGCGCATTTATCATGTATGGCCATACACCCAAAGTGCTTCACAGTCATGAGGGGGTCTCTCCACACCACCACCAGTGTGCAGCATACACTTAAATGATGCGATGGCAGCCGCAGGACAACGGCGCCAGTGTGCTCACCACATACCAGTCATAGGTGGAGTGGAGAGACAGTGATAGATAGAGGCAATCAGAGGCAATTCGGTTGATGGTGAGGAGGCCATGATGGGAAGGAATTGATGGAGGGAATTTGGCCAGGTTACACCCCTACTCTTTACGAGAAGTGTCATGGGATTTATAATGACCACAGAGAGTCAGGACGTCAGTTTAAAATGTCATTCGAAAGACGGCACTCACTGACAGTATAGTGTCCCCTTCACTATACTGGAGCATTAGGACTCACACAGACTGCAGATTGAGCACCCCCTGCTGGCCTCACTAACACCACTTCCAACAGAAGCCTAGTTTTCCCACATGGTCTCCCATATTAACCACACTGTTAACCCTTACCAGGTTTTTTACAGTAGAATACTGGCAACACTGTTGCCAGTTAGTCACTGTAAGAGATATTTTACAGTGAGTAACTGGCAACAGTGTTGCCAGTAATTTACTGTAACTGAACCATTACAGTGAATAACTGGCAACAGTGTTGCCAGTTAATTACTGTAATAGAGCAGTAGCGGTAACTAACTGGAAACTGCTTACCAGTTAATTACTGTACTGTAGTGTAACAACTTACAGCATTATACTGCATACACATAAATAGTATGTCATATATAGTTATTGTAGTGTTCCTAAAATTTATCAGTATACTTAACTAATTAAAAATAGAAAGCATATAAATTCTTCAGACAAATGTATTTTATTGTTTTGGCAGCAAACAAATATACAACAGAAAATGTCTAACAAAATTAAAGCAGCATATATCATCAATACATTTTCTATTTACAATGAAACAAAAAGGTCAAATAAATAGACAACAGCTGAAGTGTATTTAGCACAGGTGTCAAACATTTACATATCATCTTACATGCGAAATTCGTACAGTGCTGCGAAAAGGAGTGGGATTAAACAGGATAATTTGAGATTAATAAAGCGAACGATTGGTCCATATTTTAAATTTTTGTCCAGAGAGGTCATGTTTTGATCTTCGATTGGTCTCACGCAATCACATGATGTGATTTCGCAGGTCAGGTTGAACTTTCCAACGTCTGCAGCATTCGCATGTGTATGAATGGAAATCTATGGGGAGAATAGTGCAGTGTGTGACCACAGCTTTAAGCTGTAACTCTAATTAAACACACCTGATCAAACTAATTGAGGCTTGTTAGAAATCTACAGGTAATGTTGAAGCAGGGTGGGAACTAAACTCTGGTGGGCTGCAGCCCTTCACGCACTAAGTTTGACCCCCATGGTATATAGCATACTTTTAAAGCAACATTTATCACAATCACATATCCAATAAAAAACTAAATTAATGAATTAATTTACAAGCTCCATCTAAAGCAAAAAAAAAAAAAAAATGTTCAGCACTGATCCTCATGTTGCTCCAACCCTGTAGGAATAATAAAAAACAAAACAAATAATGTATGCATTTATTTAAGAAAGCCTTTAATAACTATAAATACAACTTTTACTTACTTCATTTGAAGTTTTTCTGTCAACTTCATTGAGCCTCTGCAAAAATGTATGTAAGTGCTGTTTAAGGGGGAGATTTATTTAAAACACATTCTTAGTTATTTAGCAAGATTCTAATATTCAGCTTACTATGCAATTTAAAGGCTTAACTTGGTTAATTAGGAAAAGTAAATAAAGTTATTAAAAACACACAAACACAGAAAATGCTGCATGTGTCACTCTCACCTCAATGCTGACTGTGCATACAAAAACTGAACAGCAAAAAACACAAAATAATAATTTGTATTAAAGTTTCATTAAAGTTTTCATTAAACACACACATACTCTAGAAATGGTTAGAAACATGTTTGTCAAACCCAGGCACATACCATACGTCAATTCTCAATAAAAAGGTTTTAAATATTTATAAAAAAACAAGTCGGCAACACAGAGAATCCAAAGGATCCAATCTTTTAATATTATAATTATTATTTACTTAAAAAATCTCAATACAACAAACTTTTCTATTGTCCCAAATATAAATTCATATGTGGAATCACAGCTCTGAAAAATACTTAGCAACAAACCTGGGACCTGACAGTGGAGGTTTGCGTGTGGATGTCTATGTGTATCATATTTTTAGTGATTCCCTGTGATGATTTTTGTGCACATGTTACCTAACTGAGGTGATGAAAAAAAAAGTAATGGTTTTTATGTGTATAAAAACTGCTTGGTGGCCAGAAAAACACATTACACTGTTAGCATCTGTACATTATGGCAATATGCAATATCCAGTTAATAATAATACTTAAATAAAAGTAATGTAGGACGTTATATGAGGAGAGGCTAACTAGCTAACAATGTAGCTTTCAAGTACACAGTTCAAAATAACAACAATATAACTTAAGCACAGACTTATTTTAAAAAACCCTCAAAAACATTTGAACACTCCCTCGTTGTAGAATATTTAAGACTCTACATCTGACTTTATAGACAGAGAATTGAGCACACTCAGAAGTAAACAAATCAAACACCTGGCTCCCTTAAAGGGCCAGCGTTTTCTGAAAACTTTTTCTAATAACTTTGTGTTTAGAATAAGACAAACAGCCTGTGGAAGTGTTTGATAATGCCTAAATCATTGTTTTCTGTCTTAAAATAAATGCACTGCTCTATAAATAGCAACATAAAGCACCAGAGTAGATGGGATAGTAATGGCTGAACAGTAATTTACCATTTATTGTCACAGTTACTACCTGTAATGAGTACATAAAGTGAATGACTGTAATTTATTCTTGGCACTACACAATTTCATACAAACCCTACTCATTTTACAGTAAAATACTGCTTCCTTTCATTAAAGCAAAACAATGGCTATTTTACAGTTATTTACTGCATCATCTACAAGGTAACAGTGCAGTTCAGCTTTAACCCTAATTAAACACACCTGATCAAACTAAATCTAAAGATAAGTGTGTTGAAGCAGGGCTGGAACTAAACCCTGCTGGGCTGCAACCCTCCAGGAATTTGACACCCCGGTACATAGCATATTTTCTAAGCAACTGCTTACATTTATCACAATCATGCACATATCGTCGAATAAAAACAATAAAAATATACAAACTTCATCCAAAGCAAAAAAAAAAAAATAATAATCTGATCCTTGTGTCATTCCAAACCTGTAGTAATAATAAAAGATAAAACAAATAACCTGATTTATGCATTTATTTAGGAAAGCCTTTATACTATACTTTTGATGCCACTTTTATTTACTTCATTTGAAGTTTTTCAGTCAAATTCATTGAGTCTCTGCAAAAATGTATGTAAGTGCTGTTTAAGATATTTTTTAAATATCACATTTTTACTAGTTATTTAGCAAGATACTAGTATTCAGCCCTAAGTGCAATTTAAAGGCTTAACTATGTTAAACTAGGCAAATTAGATTAATTATAGGAAAAGTAAACAAAGTTATAAGAATTATTGTGACAATTTCTTTGCTCTGTTAAACATCACTTGGGCTATATTTGAAAAAAAAAAAAAACTATTTCAAAAAGGGTGAATAATTTTGCATTTAAATGCGTCTCGTCCATATCTTATACTTACCTCTTAATAAGCTCTGTGGCATTGGATGTGTAAAAGTCCATCTATTAGCCCAATGACGAAACTAACAGCATGGTCGAAGGTTAAATGCATGTAAGCCTTTTCCAGTGCTTCTGAAAAGAATTCTGTTATTTATTAGAGTTTATTTATACTCATTTTCTAGCTCCGAATTTTATCTGACTCCATTTTTAAGTGATCGTAATATTTAGACTGTATTTCTAATTATAGGAACGGATCACAATAATCATTTATGACTCAATTTAGAGTTTTGATCTATCTGTTCCCATACTCTTCAATTTATACGTTCATTAGTGGCCATACGCCGCTCAGAGTTTCACGCCCCGGGATGCGTCAGCGCTCATGATGAGTATGTCGACACTCTGAAATTAGTCAGAGGATACGGGATGAATTAATATTTAATTAGGCTGTTTGCACAATGCTTACTCATGCCAAAAAAAACCTCTCACTTAATCAAGATCCGTACTTGCTAGTTCCAGTGGTTAAGGAATTAAAAGATCTCTATGATACCGTGTGCCATACTACGTGTAATCTATATGTCTAATAATTCCAAAATTATGCCGATCATAAAGGTAGCGAAAATGGCTTCACGTAATCTACTGGATATAAAAGATTTCAGGAGAATTCAGAATGTGTCAAAACTTAACATTTTATTCGTCAGGTAAAATTGTATAATGGCAATTATATAATAAAACAATCATCAAGCCAATTCAGAGATGATACTGTAACAATATAACATCCATTAACTCAAAGATAGATTAAAGAATTAAAGATGCATACCTGACCAGAGAAATACATTGCAGCATAACGAGTTACTGCAATGGGGGTCTTGGCTACAAGATTTCCCCCGAGCTCTATCACACCTCTCCCTTATATAGTCAACTCAGAACAAACAGTCATAAATTCAAGACAATAGAAACGTCACAGAGACTCTTGCCTGGTGAATTTGAGAAGTTAATCATCTCTAGAGGGGGGAGCATCTGGCAGAGGTTTTATCAAAGTCAAAAACCAAATCAACATATATAAATGAAATATTATAGTGTAATTAAGACCACTTTACCAATCACACAGAGACATTTAAAATGATACCAAACATGAATACAGTGCTATAACATACATCATATTAAAACCTTGAGCATTTTATGTGGACTGTGAATTATGGAGAAAGGTAGCTTAAAGGTCAAGAAGGGGGGCTTGAGGTGAAATGAGAGGGGAGATCTTTCCCGCATTACCCCCTGGCAAGACGGAGCCCTGGGTCTTCAGCCTGCGTTTGGATTGTCAACAGTGATTTGAATAGAATAGTTGAACAGCTGGAACTCTTATCTTCTTAGACCCGAGAGTTTGTTGTTTTATTGCATCTCATGAAATTCCATATAAGCTCTCAGGATCTGACATACTGGAGAGGTTTAGCCATCTTACAGCTGACTCCTGATACGCAATGTTAAAATCATAACAGAAACCAAAGAAACCAAAGAAAACACAGAGATGGCTGCTGTGAAATCCAGCTTATTATCAATGCAGTGACTCAATCTCCCCTCAATGCTGACCATTCACATACCAAAACGGAACAGTAAACACACTATATATATATATATATATATATTCTATAAATAGCAACATAAAGCATCAGAGTAGATGGGGCAGAAAGGGTTTACCAGTAATTTACCATTTATTATCACAGTTAGTACCTGTAATGGTAGATAAAGTAAATTACTGTAATTTATTCTTTGCACGACACAATTTCATACAAATCCTGCTCCTTTTACAGTAAAATACTGTTTCCTTTTATTACAGCAAAACACTGGCTATTTTACAGTTATTTACAGCATAATCTACGGTAAGGGTTAACAGTGCAGGCTCAGCCCTGCTTAGCTTCTGTAAGTAACCAGTCTTGGGCTGCAGGGTGATATGGCTGTGGCTGTGATATTTCTGAACTATGAATATTTACAAGTGAGAAACTGCATTCTACATGATGCCGTGGTTGCTGATTTGTGTCACTAAAAGAGACATTCATTCATTCATTCATTTTCTTGTCGGCTTTGTCCCTTGCGGGGTCGCCACAGCGGAATGAACCGCCAACTTATCCAGCACGATTTACGCAGCGGATGCCCTTCCAGCCGCAAACCCATCTCTGGGAACTTCCACACACACATTCACACTCATACACTACGGACAATTTAGCTTACCCAATTCACCTGTACTGCATGTCTTTGGACTGTGGGGGAAACCGGAGCACCCGGAGGAAACCCACGCGAACCCAGGGAGAACATGCAAACTCCACACAGAAACGCCAACTGACCCAGCCTAGCCGAGGTTCGAACCTGCGACCCAGCGACGTTCTTGCTGTGAGGCAACAGCACTACCTACTGCGCCACTGGGTTGCCCCTGAAAGAGACATGTCAGTCTTTAAAATGATGGAAGCATTGATCTATAGATAATTCAATATCTGCTTCAGTACAACAACAACAACAACAACAAAAGCATATTTGGAAGTATTGGCAGAATAAAGTGTTCACTTATATATATAGAAAGGAATGTGGTTGAGAACCTGTGGATTAAGCCATAGGGATGAGCCCTTCTAAAAGAAACGTAGTGACAATCTTTCAAGACAAGATACTGTTTTTATTTCCTTTAGACAATGCAGGGTAAGGGTGAGTGAGTATTCTTGTATGTGGTAGAGTGTGAATAAAATATTTGTAATAGTCTCACATTTTAAGTTGAATACGTTTATCACAGGTGACGCGATGGCCCAGTAGGTAGTGCTGTTGCCCCACGGCAAGAAGGTCGCTGGTTTGAGCCTTGGCTGGGTCAGTTGGCGTTTCTGTGTGGAGTTTGCATGTTCTCCCTGCATTCACGTTTCCTCCGGGTGCTCCGGTTTCCCCCACAAGTCCAAACACATGCGGTATAGGTGAATTGGGTAGGCTAAAAAATTGTCCATGGTGTATGAGTGTGAATGAGTGTGTATGGATGTTTCCCAGTGAGAGAGCAGGCCAAAAAAAAAAACATCAGTGATGCACTTGCAAACACACACATGTATACACACACACACACACACACACACATACACACACACACACACACACACACACACACACACCTATATTATTATAAATGAATCATTGTAAATATACTGATTATTATTGTTTTTATTACTGTTTTATGCTAAAATGTTGATTGTTAAATGTACAGCGTATTCTGATTTTTTTATTGATTTATATGAATAATATGATAGATTGAATAATAATGTCATATATTGAACAATATGATATACTGTATAATTTATATTTTATTTAATTATTACTTATAAATATCTTCTTTTTTATTATTATATATGCATGTTACTTTTTATGTAAACTTTATTAATGCTTTGGCAATACATTTGTAACATTTGTCATGCCAATAAAGCAACTATTGAATTGAATTGAATTGAATTGAATTGAATTGAGAGAGAGATGCACTGCGCTCTGTGAATCTGGTGTGTGTTTTCAGTAGAGGGTGAAGAATTGAGCTCGCCTCGTACTGTTGGAGTTTGCATGTTCTCCCTGCGTTTGCGTTTTCTCCGGGTGCTCCGGTTTCCCACACAGTCCAAAGACATGCGGTATAGGTGAATTGGGTAGGCTAAATATTGTACATTGGGAATGAGTGTGTATGGATGTTTTCCAGAGATGGGTTGCAGCTGGAAAGGCATCCGCTGTGGCATTCCCTGATTAATAAAGGGAAATGAATGAGTGAATGAACAAAGTAAGTTAAGAAATTGGCCACATAATGGATGCAATTTTTCTCGTGTTCAGCTCAAGCAATGTGTGCATACCAACCATTTATTTATTCATACATAAAAATATAAAGTAATGTTCAAACATCTGTCAGTGTAATAAGATGTAATCCCTTCTAATACAATATTTTTCAGCAGCACAATGTTTTTTTGTACTGTTCCTCTAGATAAAACAACATTTAAAGGGATAGTTCACACATAAATTACAGTTTACAATCTATTTACTCAAACCCTGACAAATTTCTTTATTCTGTTGAACACTAAAGTCAATGTATATATGTTAGAGTCAGACAATAAAACACAACTGCAATATTTACTAGGGGAAAAAACTGACTGTGTCCTTCTAGCGGCACAATACATTAATGCCTGTCACAAAAAGAGAGAGCAGGCCAAAAAAAAACATCAGTGATGCACTTGCAAACACACACATGCACACACACACACACACACACACACACACACACACACACCTATATTATTATAAATGAATTACTGTAAATATACTGATTATTACGGTTTTTATTACTGTTTTATGCTAAAATGTTGATTGTTAAATGTGCAGCGTATTCTGATTTTTTAATTGATTTATATGAATAATTTAATACATTGAATAATAATGTCATATATTGAATAATATGATATATTATTTATATTTTATTTAATTATTACTTATAAATATCTTCTTTTTATTATTATAATATATGTGTTACTTTTTATGTAAACTTTATTAATGCTTTGGCAATACATTTGTAACATTTGTCATGCCAATAAAGCAACTATTAATTGAATTGAATTGAATTGAATTGAATTGAATTGAATTGAATTGAATCGAATCGAATCGAATTTAATTTAATCGAATTGAATCGAATGGAATGGAATTGAATTGAATTGAATTGAATGGAATTGAATTGAATTGAATTGAATTGAGAGAGATGCACTGCGCTCTCTGGATCTGGTGTGTGTTTTCAGTAGAGGTTGAAGAATTGAGCTCGCCTCGTACTGTTGTAGTCAGTCATTAACACATTGTACAGAGTTTACTTTGTTTCACGGGTTGTATTCCTTTTACAGTCTATGGTTGTAACCTGGTTGTAACATTCTCTATAACAGAATGTAACATTCTCCGTCTGCAGAAACAATGTCTGGGCTCTTCTGCTGCCGTCTGCTGGCGCCACACTGTCACAATGTCTTAAAATCTTTGAATCTCTTTATGCCTATTCCATGCCAAATTATGACTTTACTTTCCTTACGTAACACGAAGATAAAACAAATAATGATAAATAATAAGGTTGTGTGGTATAATCTTTGTGACTATGACACATTTTTCTTTCTTTTCATTTTAAAATGAGGGATGTCTAATACTATGATAATATAATGCCAATTACACTAAAACCTCTGTTTAAAACAAAATCAGTTTTAAAAGCTATATAGTTATAAAATAAATGTATTTTCATTTTCTAAGTCGACGAGGAATTGAACGAGCAATGATTTATTATCCTTATAATTACAGTATTAAATACAAAGAATCACAAGACATCAACTGATCCAATCTATCAGCAGAAAAGAAAATTAGTTCAAATTTTCTTCCGATACAATTATATATTCTTGCATTAAAAACAATATTTAAGGCAAACCACAAATAAAAATACATAATATTCCTTCATTCATTTTCTTTTCGGCTTAGTCCCTTCAGTAATCTGGGGTCGCCACAGCGGAATGAACCGCCAACTTATCCAGCATATGTTTTTTTTATGCAGCGGATGCCTTTCCAGCTGCAACTCATCTCTGGGAAACATCAATACACACTCATTCACACACATACATTACGGACAATTTAGCCTACCCAATTCACCTGTACTGCATGTCTTTGGAATGGGGTAAACCGGAGCACCCCACGCGAACACGGGGAAAACGTGCAAACTCCACACAGAAGGCTCAAACCAGTGACCTTCTTGCTGTGAGGCGACAGCACTACCTACTGCGCCACCGCGTCGCCAAACACATAATAATATTAATAAAAAAATGTAATTAATTAACATTATAGATAAAAGTAACACATATTAGCCTGTACAGCAAAACCTACAAATACCAGTATGCAGATGATACAGCAGTAAAATATATATATATTTTTTTAAATGTAATTGAAAAAGGGAAGAAAGAAAAAAAACAAACATGCATATTTTCTCTGTGCTCTCCATTTTGAGCTAAGCCAGGAGCAGGGAAAATAGGTCAGCTATTGGTTTTTGTTTTTTAAAATGTAAGAGAAAGGGTTGCCAAATAGTATCAATAGTTTTCTGTATTACTGCAAACTGTATACCTAATCTTTTCTATTTGAATAGACTGCATCAGATCATGCATCCAATGCACATAGCTGGGCGGAGAAGGATTTCTCCAGTTTAATGTTATTAGCCTTTTAGAAATTATTAAATAGAAGGCGAGTGCATTTGACTGTGAAGATGACAAGGAAACATTTGTAGGGTTACATCCAAATAATGCTACTAGGGTGCATGGTTCAATATCTAAAAGATAATATTCAGAAATTGATTTAAAAATGGATGGCCAAAAAGTGCTTAGAGCTGGACAAAGCCAGAAAGTGTGAAAAAGAGTGTCTGGAGCTTGTTGACACCGATCTCAAATTGGATCAAAACCAGGGTGACCTTCATATTTTAAACAAACATTTGCAAATATATTATATTTAATTAAAATTGTTTCCTGGAAAACACAAGTCCTCTAAACTAAAAGGAAAATGAAAGAAAAATACCATCCCTCTACTTTTAAAAAGTAGATTCAAAATTTCATATGTTTTTAAATCTCATCCACACATCCTCACCCTCATTTCTGACTTCAATTCCTTATACTTAAAATATACATACAAAAAGAAATAAAACTCATCAAGTAGACTTCTCCCACTGGGATCATGAAGTAATGTGGACTATCAGTTCTGTTCAGATACCATGATGATTGCCGCCCTCAAGTGGTTGTGAAAAGAAATGCAACCATTAACAAAAAATATTGACGACGCAGCATTATACTGTAGCAAGAAGTACGGAATTAAATATTTATATAAGTGTTTGAACAAGTATTAAATTAAGTAGATTTACATTTATAATATGATTTAATATTTATTATAGGCTTATTTTAGGCATTATTATAGGAATTATAAGGCATTATATAGGCATTTTGTAGTTCAGCAAAATTTTAAAACAAAACAAAACGATTTCAAGGACAAACATTCTAATTGATGTCACAATTAGAACGCCAAAGTGCAATGTTAAGGCTTGACGGTGTAGTTTAGATTTTGTTGGTAGTTTGGAGTGACACGGTGCGTTTGTTTTATCATGGGTCAGCAAATTTCTTGTGTGAATATAGCGACAGAGACGGAGTGTGTGTACAGTTTCCATCCAAGTACACCACTTCAGTCCAACAAAGACACGCCTCGTCAAGAAAAACATCAGCTTGATGAGAGCCGTGCTGTTACTTGTGAGGAAGATGAAGTAGGGAGGGAGGTGAAGGAGCAAAAGAGGTTAAAGAAGAAATCGAAGTTTTGGAGAAAGCTGGCCTGTTTCCGCTTTTCACGCCCAAGAACTGGAAGGGGTGAAAACGTGGAGCAGGTGGACAATGAGAAGGTGAAGCAGGCCACCGAAGCAGAACCTTCTACTGATGGTAAATCCCTTTATTTTTTGTGTGACTGGGAAAACATTAAATACAAACGATCACCATAGCTTTAAGCTATTGTCTCTGCAAATATATGTATTTGGAAAAGGATTGAAAAGTTCCTGTGTATTTTTATTTAAGTAAATGTTGAATGCATATTCCCCTCTTTAGATCAAGCCTCTGTAAAGGACACCTCATGCACTGTCGAGGACTGTAATTACCAGCAAGCTCCCAACAGTAGCCTTGAGGTTCCTCCCTCCACTTTTGACCTGCAAATACAGGAGCAGTGTGAGAAGGTGAAGCAGGACACTGAAGCAGAACCTTCTAGTTATGGTAAATCACTTCATCTTTTGTGTGAGTGAAAGTTTTTTTTTTTTTTATGATCACCATAGCTTTAAACTATTGTATCTGTAAATATATGTATAAATTATCTGTAAAAGTATTGTAAAGTTTCTGTGTGTTTTTATTTAAATAGATGTTGAATGTGTATTTCCTTCTTTATATCAAGCCTCTGTAGGGAACATCTCATGCACTGTTGAGGACTGTAATTACCAGCAAGCTCCCAACAATAGCCTTGAAGTTATTCCCTCCACTGTTGACCTGCAAATACAGGAGCAGTGGGAGAAGGTGGAGCAGGAGGCAGAATCTTCCACTGATGGTAAATCCCTTTACCTTTAGTGTAACTGGAAAAAAATGAAATAAAAAATGATCACCATAACTTTAAACTATTGTATCTGTAAATATATGTATAATTTATCTGTAAAAGTATTGAAAAGTTTCTGTGTGTTTTTATTTAAATACATGTTGAATGGATATTTCCTTTAGATCAAACCTCTGTAGGGAACATCTCGTGCACTGTTGAGGATTATGATTACCAGCAAGTTCCCAACAATAGCCTTGAGATTCCTCCCTCCACTGTTGACCTGCAAATCCAGGAGCAGTGTGAGAAGGTGGAGCAGGAGGCAGAAACTTCTACTGATGGTAAATCACTTTACCGTTTGTGTGTACTGAACTTAATCATTAAAAAAGATCATCATAGCTTTAAACGTTTCCAGAGTTCAAATGTTCAGACGTGCAGAGGTTTGTGTGTCTGAACTCTTCAGTTATTGTCTCTGTAAATATATGTATTATTTGTAGCAGTATTGAAATGTTTGTGTGTTTATTTATATAAATGTGAAATGTATATTTCTCTCTTTAGATCAAACCTCAGTGGAGTTCACATGTACTGTAGAGAGTTATGGTCCCTATGACACTCCTACTAACTGTAGCCTTGAGATTCCTCCCTCCACTGTTGACCAGCAAATCCAGGAGCTTCCAGTTGATCTGTCAGAAGAAGAAACTGTGTGCCCTCTGGCAGAAAACCCAAACCAAGATGTGTTCTTGATTATTGGGAGTAAGTTCATTTTAATTATGGCTCCTTGATGCTTTCACTTTAATAAAGGATTAGATGTTTATGCATTATGTATTAGTGACGTAGTGGTATATAAAGTGGTAATAAAGTTTTACTTTTGCATTGTAGAATATGAATCTGTCTCTAAAACTAATTATATTTGAACAGACATGTGCTTGACCTACAACATGGGCGAGATACTGGGAGAAGGAGGATTTGGTGCAGTATATGCTGGTGTTCGTGCCAATGATGGTCTTCCGGTATATTTATATATATTTTTGCATAATCTACTGAACAAACTATATTGATGTGTTATGCTTTGTCTTTTGTAACACAATTAGAGCCCTTGATCTGACCTGACCAAACATGCTACAAATTCATGAATAGAATTTCAACAAGAATTAATGAATGACCTGAAGTAATCCAGTGCTAACTGTAAAAATTCTGTTTTGTTGATCAGGTGGCAATCAAGTTTGCCAGAAAACTGGAGGGCATGG
This sequence comes from Danio kyathit, assembly GCA_903798195.1. NCBI lineage: Eukaryota > Metazoa > Chordata > Actinopteri > Cypriniformes > Danionidae > Danio > Danio kyathit. Next base: position 35,297,506 of record LR812525.1, on the reverse strand, counting down.
AATATCTCTACGTTGTAAGTAGACTGTCCTCCCTGTGATTTCCTCTAACTCTCTGTTTTTATTTTTTTTTCAACAATGTTAATCATAGACAGCAAACTATCTCTCAGTAAACAAATTATAAACATGTTGTGCAAACCACCTAAATTTATCCATTCTAAAAACTCTTTCCACTAGCCTGGCCTTCCAGAACTTGTACCTCTAGAAATCGGCCTGACACTCCTGGCAAATATGGGTCCCAGCTCACCCAACATAATTGAGTTGCTGGATTGGCAGGAGCTTCACGATCATTATGTAATGGTCCTGCAGCGCCCTTCGCCATGCCAGAATCTGTTCAAGCTTTTGGAGAGCTGTGGGGACATCTTTGAGGAAATGTTTGCGCGGCATGTGATGCAGCAGGTAATCATGGCAGCTGAGACCTGCTGCAGACGCGGAGTTCTCCACGGAGATATCAAGTTGGAGAACTTGTTAATAAACACAGACACCATGGATGTCACCCTCATTGACTTTGGCTGCGGGTACCTGTTTTACGAAACAGAGTACAACACCTTTAGTGGTATGTAGAGTATTAAAACTTTCGTGTCATGACGCACAAGCTGCTGAATACAGTAGAAACAAAGTGTTGTAATTCAGACATGCAAATCTCTTTCCTCCAGGCACAGAGATGTACTGCCCTCCTGAATTCTTTGAAACGGGCAGGTATTATGGACGGCCAGCAACTGTGTATTCACTAGGAGTGCTGCTGTACACTATGGTGTGCGGATATATGCCGGACCACACTGATCTGGAAAAGATACAGCACTGGCTGTGGTATCTGCCGTCCTTGTCGAGTGGTAAGAACTTGAAAAAATTGTAACAATTATAAATCATACAAAAATGTGTCTTACGAAGCCACTTGGCTCAGATATCCAAAATGCCATCAGGAGATATAAAGGATGTTTAAAATGATGGTCAAACATTATTCCTGCCTTTCAGAATGCAGCCATTTGATAAATGCCTGTCTACAACCAGATCCCAACGAGAGGATACCTCTAGAGCAGATTCTCTTCCACGACTGGTTTACGGTACCTAAGATCCGCAAAACATGATTTTTAAAAGGTTTAATTTTGTTGTTGTTTTTTTTGGAAAATAAACCTGATTTTGTTTTTGTTTTTGCTTTAGATCTTACCATAAGTCGTGGAGCTGAGAACACCCTGTCCTGACCACGCAGGAAGTGAAATATATTGTTGAATTGAAATAAAATTGTGTCAATTGAACTGTTGTGTTTCATTCATTCATTTTCTTGTCGGCTTTGTCCCTTGCGGGGTCGCCACAGTGGAATGAACCACCAACTTATCCAGCACGATTTTACGCAGCGGATGCCCTTCCAGCCGCAACCCATCTCTGGGAATTTCCACACACACACATTCACACTCATACACTACGGACAATTTAGCTTACCCAATTCACCTGTACTGCATGTCTTTGGACTGTGGGGGAAACCGGAGCACCAGGAGGAAACCCACGCGAACGCAGGGAGAACATGCAAACTCCACACAGAAACGCCAACTGACCCAGCCCAGCCGAGGTTCGAACCTGCGACCCAGCGACGTTCTTGCTGTGAGGCAACAGCACTACCTACTGCGCCACTGCGTTGCCTACTGTTGTGTTTGTCATATTTTTGTCCAATTTTTGCTGAACTTTGAATTAAAGTTTGCATTAAGCCTAGTAAGACCATGGTTAACTGGTACAGGTGTATTTAATTATGGAAGAAGCTAAAAAAAAACTCAGCATATTGTGGTCCTCCAGGAGCTGGATTGGACATAGAAAGTAAGTAATGTGTATTTATATAGCGCATTTATCATGTATGGCCATACACCCAAAGTGCTTCACAGTCATGAGGGGGCTCTCTCTACACCACCACCAGTGTGCAGCATACACTTGGATGATGCGATGGCAGCCGCAGGACAACGGCGCCAGTGTGCTCACCACATACCAGTCATAGGTGGAGTGGAGAGACAGTGATAGATAGAGGCAATCAGAGGCAATTCGGTTGATGGTGAGGAGGCCATGATGGGAAGGAATTGATGGAGGGAATTTGGCCAGGTTACACCCCTACTTTTTACGAGAAGTGTCATGGGATTTATAATGACCACAGAGAGTCAGGACGTCAGTTTAAAATGTCATCCGAAAGACGGCACTCACTGACAGTATAGTGTCCCCTTCACTATACTGGAGCATTAGGACTCACACAGACTGCAGATTGAGCACCCCCTGCTGGCCTCACTAACACCACTTCCAACAGAAGCCTAGTTATTCAATATCTGCTTCAGTACAACAACAACAACAACAAAAGCATATTTGGAAGTATTGGCAGAATAAAGTGTTCACTTATATATATAGAAAGGAATGTGGTTGAGAACCTGTGGATTAAGCCATAGGGATGAGCCCTTCTAAAAGAAACGTAGTGACAATCTTTCAAGACAAGATACTGTTTTTATTTCCTTTAGACAATGCAGGGTAAGGGTGAGTGAGTATTCTTGTATGTGGTAGAGTGTGAATAAAATATTTGTAATAGTCTCACATTTTAAGTTGAATACGTTTATCACAGGCGATGCGGTGGCCCAGTAGGTAGTGCTGTTGCCCCACGGCAAGAAGGTCACTGGTTTGAGCCTCGGCTGGGTCAGTTGGCGTTTCTGTGTGGAGTTTGCATGTTCTCCCTGCGTTCGCATTTCCTCCGGGTGCTCCGGTTTCCCACACAGTCCAAAGACATGCGGTATAGGTGAATTGAGTAGGCTAAATATTGTACATTGTGAATGAGTGTGTATGGATGTTTCCCAGAGATGGGTTGCAGCTGGAAGGGCATCTGCTGTGTAAAACATATGCTGGATAAGTTGGCGGTTCATTCCGCTGTGGCATTCCCTGATTAATAAAGGGAAATGAATGAGTGAATGAACAAAGTAAGTTAAGAAATTGGCCACATAATGGATGCAATTTTTCTCGTGTTCAGCTCAAGCAATGTGTGCATACCAACCATTTATTTATTCATACATAAAAATATAAAGTAATGTTCAAACATCTGTCAGTGTAATAAGATGTAATCCCTTCTAATACAATATTTTTCAGTAGCACAATGTTTTTTTGTACTGTTCCTCTAGATAAAACAACATTTAAAGGGATAGTTCACACATAAATTACAGTTTACAATCTATTTACTCAAACCCTGACAAGTTTCTTTATTCTGTTGAACACTAAAGTCAATGTATATATGTTAGAGTCAGACAATAAAACACAACTGCAATATTTACTAGGGGAAAAAACTGACTGTGTCCTTCTAGCGGCACAATACATTAATGCCTGTCACAAAAAGAGAGAGCAGACCAAAATAAAAACATCAGTGATGCACTTGCAAACACACACACACACACACACCTATATTATATAATGAATCACTGTAAATATACTGATTATTGCGGTTTTTATTACTGTTTTATGCTAAAATGTTGATTGTTAAATGTGCAGCGTATTCTGATTTTTTTAAATTGATTTATATGAATAATTTAATACATTGAATAATAATGTCATATATTGAATAATATGATATATTATTTATATTTTATTTAATTATTACTTATAAATATCTTCTTTTTATTATTATAATATATGTGTTACTTTTTATGTGAACTTTATTAATGCTTTGGCAATACATTTGTAACATTTGTCATGCCAATAAAGCAACTATTGAATTGAATTGAATTGAATTGAATTGAATTGAATTGAATTGAATTGAATTGAATTGAATTGAATTGAATTGAATCGAATTGAATTGAATTGGATTGAATTGAGAGAGATGCACTGCGCTCTCAGGATCTGGTGTGTGTTTTCAGTAGAGGTTGAAGAATTGAGCTCGCCTCGTACTGTTGTAGTCAGTCATTAACACATTGTACGGAGTTTACTTTGTTTCACGGGTTGTATTCCTTTTACAGTCTATGGTTGTAACCTGGTTGTAACATTCTCTATAACAGAATGTAACATTCTCCGTCTGCAGAAACAATGTCTGGGCTCTTCTGCTGCCGTCTGCTGGCGCCACACTGTCACAATGTCTTAAAATCTTTGAATCTCTTTATGCCTATTCCATGCCAAATTATGACTTTACTTTCCTTACGTAACACGAAGATAAAACAAATAATGATAAATAATAGGGTTGTGTGGTATAATCTTTGCGACTATGACACATTTTTCTTTCTTTTCATTTTAAAATGAGGGATGTCTAATACTATGATAATATAATGCCAATTACACTAAAACCTCTGTTTAAAACAAAATCAGTTTTAAAAGCTATACGGTTATAAAATAAATGTATTTTCATTTTCCAAGTCGACGAGGAATTGAACGAGCAATGATTTATTATCCTCGTAGGACTCGCAGGATAGGAGATTTATGTCCCTCTCGCGTTTCCGTAGCGCGATCGGTCTAAGATTGGATTTTGAGGAAGTGCTCAGCCAGCGGGCAAATCACAAAGCAACAGCGGCGGCCCTACGGTTATTTTAAACAGTACATTCGCCTTCGCGCTGATAATACACTATGGCATATCAACTCTACAGAAACACGACGCTAGGAAACAGCCTACAGGAGAGTCTTGATGAACTTATTCAGGTGAGACTGCTGGATCTAAGAGAAGTTATTTAGCCTGATTGCTAGCCAGCGCAGAATGATGCGATTTAGCTGTATGTAGATAACGGGATAAAGACGACGACTTTATATTCAGTCATCCACCTTTAATGGTTTATCATTGTATATGTTAGTATTAAGTCTATCATTAGTTATCTGTCTGTTTAGTAAGTAAATGTAAAGTAACTGAGTGTTAGCAAACACCAGCTGTGTTTGTGACTGAGCTGCTTTTTATAACAGTCATGAATGAGCTGCTCTAGTGAAGGATAAATTCAATTTCTGTGTGTGTTTTACTAGAGCTTTACGTGCAATTTGAGTCTAGTTTTGTTTTTACATTGCCGTATTTTCGAAAATAAGAGTCTTAGTATAATTACAGAGGCAACATGTGCTGTTTGTTGCTTCATTTTGTAAGTTTGTTTATGTCTACAAGCATTGACTCCAAGATTGAACACTAATACACGCAGTAAAGTATTTTATTGTTTATTTTAAGTTGCTAAATACAATAAAGATTAAGCTTTACCACAACCTTTTTCAAATTTTTTCAATGAGGTAACTTTTCTCTTTCCACAGACTCAACAAATCACACCACAGTTAGCTCTCCAAGTGCTTTTACAGTTTGATAAAGCTATCAACACAGCGCTGGCCAACCGGGTCCGCAACAGGGTCAATTTTAGGGTGAGTCAAGTAAATTACTTGTTTATTTTTTTTAAAGGGGTAGTTCCTCCAAATATGAAAATCCTCCCGTTGTTTACTCAACATTGACTTGACATGTTATGTTGAACACAAAAGGAGATAGACTGAGGAATCCGGGAAACCTGTGGTATAGATTTCCATTTATATTATTTGTTTTTCCAACCATTAAAGTCAGGTTTCCAGCGTTCTTCATTATACAGGGTATCTGCTGGGTCTTAAAATGTCTTAAATCTCAAATGCTAAATTTTAGGCCTTAAAAGGGTCTTAAATGCATTTCATTTTATTTTCGGCTTAGTCCCTTTATTAATCTGGGGTCGCCACAGCGGAATGAACTGCCAACTTATCCAGCATATGTTTTATGCAGCAGATGCCCTTCCAGCTGCAACCCATCACTGGGAAACACCCATACACACTCATTCACACACATACACTATGGACAATTTAGCTTATCCAATTCACCTGTACCGCATGTCTTTGGACTTGTTGGGGAAACCGGAGCACCCGGAGGAAACCCACGCAAACATGGGGAGAACATGCAAACTCCACGCAGAAATGCCAACTGACCCAGCCGAATCTCGAACCAGTGACCTTCTTGCTGTGAGACAAGAGCGCTACCCACTGCATCGCCAGGGTCTTAAATCTACAGAAATATTGTGTTGTTGGTCTTAAATCTTTTTTTTTAACAGGTCTTAATTTTTCTTTGTTCACGTATAGCTACCCAATCTGGCCATTAACACACAATCTCCAACAATCCCAATCTCAGTCAAACTTTTTATTTAAAAATTGCATTTCTACCATAATGTTTTAATAACTTTTCTTACTGTAACATTTGTTTAAAAGTTCTCCCTGTATATACCGCTGAGGATACTGACCTGACCTTATTATTATTATTATTATTGTATTATTAAATGTACTAAATTATAATCATTTTTTAATGAGGCAAGTGAAAATCTTTTTCAACTCGCATATTTGAAAAAATCCTTAGCATTAGCCTTGTATAAGTCTAAAATTTCATTTATAATAGTCTTAAATTTAACTTTGAACAGAAACCCTGTTATATCTTTCTTTTGTGTTCAACATAACTCAAACTGGTTTGGAACAAGTGAAGGGTGAGTAAATGATGACAGAATTTTCAGGTTCGGGTGAACTATTCCTTAATCAGAATTGTATTATATTTACAGCATTTGTCAGGATGTCTAAGATATTTAATAAGTTAATCTGGACACAGTTGTTTACCAGTTAGTAGTAGGTTGTTTACACTTGATTAAATCAGATACTCTCTCGACTGCTTGGTAAGTGCAGTTTATTTAAACAAGTGTCAACACCACCTTTTAAACCCTGATTGTCACTTAACAAGTACACTGAGACCACTGAAAACATGGGTCTTGGTTTGACTAAATCATGAAGCCAACATGGAACAGACAAGTCGTCTAAACAAAACAAAAAACAGGTAAGTAGATTACATAAAAAGACAGATTGCTCAAGTCTACCTGATTTTTTTTTCACCGTATGTGCAGTGACAATTAAAATTTAATGGACTCATCAGTAGTGATGGAATTAACGGCAGTACTTTTTTCAGTAACAAGTAATCAAACGAATTACTGTTTCCACTGTTACAACGCTTATAAGGTTACCGTTACTGACAATAAAATTCGTATAACTATAATTGAGAACACTAAAGCGGTTTTCACGCAAGTGGCGTCTCTCTCAGCCATAGGACCTCTCTTTCTCTGAGGTGTGTGTGTGTGTGTGTGTGTGTGTGTGTGTGTGTGTGTGTGTGTGTGTGTGTGTGTGTGTGTGTGTGTGTGTGTGTGTGTGTGTGTGTTCAGGGCTGAGGCAGGACACATAACCAACTAGTGATGATGATTGGTGTCTGTGAACGTTGTGTAACAGAACATGATGATTGGCTTAGATTACATTTCCATCGTTCGCCAATCAGAGGCAGAGTAGTGCGGGTGTTTACACAAGGACACGCACAGTCAGTCGCACACACCAACGACCAGGAATCAGAACGATGGCAAATCCAACAAGTTCAAAGCTAGCGTTTGCAAACTGGAAATATAAGCACTACTTTTCCGTTGTTTTTGGTGAGAGGCAAGAATGTTTATGTATTGTGCAACTTATGCTCAAGGAAAAAGAGTCACTCTGCATCGGTGACGAGTTATTCTAATCTAATGAAGCACCTCACATCGTCACATGCCTATGCAGGTGATAAAGTGAGCTCTGCTACCAAAGGAGGAGATGAAGCCACTATGTCAAAGAACATAAAACTTAATTTTTCTCCACCACAAACACCTATTACCCAGACAGAATTAAACAAAATAATATCTAGATATATAGTTGAGGACATGCTGCCGTTGTCTCTCACATCATCCCACAACACCATAAAATAGTTTAGATTATTGTACAATGTCTTATATTTATTTTATAGTCATTTGACAAATTAGATTTTTTTTAAAGTAATGTAATAGTTACTTTTCCAGGTAATTAGTTACTTTTATAATTTGTGAGATGTAACTATAATTAATTAACTACTTTTTTAAAGGGATGTGCCCAACACTGATCATAATAAGCAAATTAAGATCTGCAGCAGATCTTCATTTGTGTGTGATGGAGAAGTTTCCGGTACTGTTTTGACTCTTTTACACATTTATGAGCTCATCACAAGTGTTTGGCCGATTAAAAGTACTATAACATAGACCAAAAACAAGCATTTAGCCCTGTAAGTTCAGTTCAGTCACAAAATATACATTATAGATGCTGTTTTTAATTTGTATCTTGTATGGCTTCAAATGACACCATAAATATGGAGTAAACCAGGATTAAGTGCATCATTTTCTATTTTGGTACAGACCGAAATCACTCCCAGATAACCGAACATCAAGTGTAAAAATCACTTTTTTTTGTTTCATCTGCAGGGATCTCTGAACACATACAGGTTCTGTGATAACGTCTGGACGTTTGTTTTGAATGACGTTGAATTCCGGGAAGTGACAGATCTGGTCAAGGTGGACAAAGTGAAAATTGTAGCATGTGATGGCAAAAGTAAGACGGAGAAAATGTTGATTTATAAATTTCTGCTCTTTGAGGTGTTGTAAAGAAATTGATCTAATCCAATGCGTTTCTGTTTCATAGACACTGGGTCTAATGCAGCAGAGTGAAATCAAGGTGGAGGACGTAAACGGAATAGAATTGCTGGTTGATGGGAAGGATGAAAAGAATTGAAGACGGGGCACACAGCGAGGAGGACTGTGTATATATTATTTATTACAAGAAACAGTTCTCCAGCCTTCATACATCAACCTGTTCAGTGGAGGGCTGACACGCATATGGAGCACACAAGGCCTTGGATGTCACATGAAAGTTTTCTTTTTATAAATAAATATATATAATTTTCATAGAAATGCCAATGCTTTTCAGTTTGTTACTATTTAGCGTATTCTCTAATAAACTTGTTTTAAAGGTTTTTGCTTGCTGTTGTTATGGAGAATTGTTTTAATGGGGTTTTATATATAAAACTATAGAGGTGTATCAGGATCATAATTTCCATAAAGGAACTATCTCTTTAAATGTAGTAAAATCATTCAAATAGATTAAAATGTGTAGGATTTCTGCTTGTAATTTAATGATTCTGAACCATAAATTTTTTTTAATTCCTTAATATCTTGTCTGTCACGCATATGAGCAGCTTGGTGTTAGCCACCTTTGTTAATTCTAAGCCATGCGGAAACAGTTTTATAATTTTAGAATCAATTGTGGAAAAATTAGTTGATAGCATATTGCATTTTGTCAACTGTTTGACAATGACCTGAATATAAGTAGATGAGTGATTATGCTACCCTGTCCTATTCACAGCTAAGCCCTGCATTTCTGTTTCCTAATATTTTCCAAGTCATGACCTAACCATGTGTTTTTTATTTAGCATTAGAGCCATTTTTGGTTTGACTTTTACCCAAAGTAGATTTACCTTCAATCACCATTTATTAAATCTCCTGCATTAAAGAGCATCACTCATAGGGCAACTCCATTAAGCCTGATTACACACACACACACACATACAGACCGTTGCTGAGGAAGGGGGTCTTCGTGTCAGCGTCATACTATTCGCATCTCTCAGTGTCTGTATTAATCAGTCTTTGCTGTGGGATGCTGAAAGTGGACATGACTGTTCTTAGCTGTTGCTCATTTTGTTGGCTGTTGGTCATGGAGACTCATAGAGGCTGGATAGTGATGGCTGGACTATAGAAATTTTGTTATAAATATGGATAACAGGGGCTTTGGAGCGAAAAAGGCCAAAGAAGGTTCCTTTAAGCGAGCCTCTATTAAACGCACATCCTCTGGCTCTCAGAAGGTAAGAGACCTCAACAAACTTCTGAATTATACTCAATTTTTCTTTCATTTTGATTTGACAGTGGTTTAGTGGTCAGCACTGTCGCCTCACAGCAAGAAGGTAGCTGGTTTGAGTCTCGGCTGGGTCAGTTGGCATTTCTGTGTGGAGTTTGCATGTTCTGCCCGTGTTTGTGTGGGTTTCCTCTAGGTGCTCCGGTTTCCCTCACAGTCCACAAACATGCCCTATAGGTGAATGAATAAACTAAATTGGCTGTAGTGTATGTGTGTGAATGAGTGTATGGACATTTTCCAGTTCTGTGCTGGAGCTAGAAAGGCATCCGCTGCGTAAATCATATGTTGGATAAGTTGGCGGTTCATTCCGCTGTGACGACCCCTGATGAATAAAGGGACTAACCCAAAGAAAAATGAATGAAGAATTTGAGTTGGCTTAGAAACTTGATTGAATTGAATAATGCTTGGGAGCCCCTTCATATTTAGGATTCTTGGTTTCAAACAGTCTGTAAATTGTTGTGGGTCTCCTGTATTCCAAAGTTTTGGCTCACAAGCATTATTCAATGCTTGGGAGTCAGTCTTGGAACATTTTTTTGCATTTTGTGTGTCTCATTTCTGACACGGTTCAGAAAATTGAGCGCTCTTCAAGTGTATTGGTACAATATGTTATGCAGAACACTGTGTTCCCAGGACTGGAGTTCAGATCCACTAAGTTTGGTTAGGAATGGCTAATACTAAAGTGACTTTGTCGCTTTTTGTAGATCAACAATTAAACAAACAAACAAACAAACAAATGGTTATGTGAAATTAGAACTGATGATCTTTGTTGAAGACATTTGCCCCAACCTTTCCCATCATTTCCTATCCTCTTCTCAGATGGGATGGTGGGCCAAATTAAAGGTTACCATGGGCCAACCCACGGGCCCTAGTTTGGGCATCTCTGATTTAGATGTTCCTGGCCCATTTTTTACACAATGCCATCAGCAGAGTTGTTGAAGATTTGTCAGTTGCACATGCCAGTCTCCCATTGCACCATACCCAAGGTTACCACAGGTCATGAAATTTTCTTTTGCTGTGAAAATATACACCTATTAACACATCTTTGTTGTTCATAGTTTTTCATACTAAGGAACCATTGATTGCTAGAATTTATATATAGGAAGCACTGAGAGAAACAAAGAGAGAAAGCGTTTACCTCTAAAAGGTAAACCTACTACATCATATTTGATATAATCAAAATAAACAAAACTTAAATTCTCAATAATAGCATTAGAATGTCATGTTAAAACTTCTAATTTTAGCGATCGATACAACAAACCTATGCTGAATGCGTATTGGGATAATGTCACATGACACGTTTAAAGTTGATTACAGACCTAAGGGGAAGTGAGGGCCATGCTGAGTCTGACAACTCAAGAAATCACACACCGGATGAGGACCTTCGATACTCAAGTATAATGCTATGATATAAAACAATGCAGATGGTGCAAAATTCTCCTGGCTGGTCAAAATTTGCAAGAAATCTGCAGCAATTTTAAAAATGACAAGCTCCTCTAAATTTTCTGTTATTTGCTTGATTTTGCGTTAAATTCAGAACACACAGAATCATTGAATTCTGGAGGGACTACTGAACACATCAGCTGCCTGTTTTTCTATTCAGTATAGGTCACGGAAACTTAGCCTTTTAGTCAGTGAAGGTCAGGGAAAAGTCATGGAAGTTTGTCTAGAGTGGAAGCCCTGCACATCCCTGAAGTGCTGTACTGGATTGAGATCTGGTGACTGTGTAGGCCATTTAAGTTTATAACTCACTTTCATGTTCAAAAAACTTATTGAGATTTGAGCTAGGGCTGGGCAATTAATCGAAAAGTAATCGAAATCGACATTCAGAACCTATCAATCAATCAATTTTCCAGGACGATTTTTTTCAATTACTTTCCCTACGTGTCACGTGACCCGGCTCTGTTAAAGGCTGTGGCTGATTTCTACTTTGGCCACTTTGCAGCCACATTTTATCTCTGGTCAAGTAGGACGATGCACTCTCTCTTGAGCCTTACTTTGCACTACATTGACGATGATTAGAAGCTGTGCCAGGGATGCCTTTAGACGACATATAAAACTTGTCAGTGAACTATGAGGGCAAAAAATTAAATAAATAAATAAAATAATCATTTATTAAGCGTAATCGAGTTAAAATGTTCAATTAATCGAGATTTTGATTTTAGGCCATATCGCCCAGCCCTAATTTGAGCTCTTTGAAATTAGCCATCATAACACTGTGGTCAAGAGGAGTGGAGATGGTCAGAACAAAATGTGCTAAGAAAATTTCCCCTTCAGTTTGCTGTTATTAATGTGCTCTTCTTCTGCTGCTGTAGCACATCTGCTTCAAGGTTCGATGTGTTGTGTGTTCAGAAAGGCTCTCCTGCAGACCACAGTTGAATTACTGTAGACTTTGTCAGCTTGAACCAGTCTGGTCTGACCTCAACAAGGTCTACATAACTGCTGCTCACTGGATATTCATTTTATGACTATTTTCCTGCAAATTCTATAGACTTTTGTGTGTGTGAATCCCTGCAGATCAGCAGTTTCTGAAACACTTAGACCTGTCTGTCTAGCATCAACAATCATGCCATGTTTTAAGCCACTTAAATCACATTTCTTCCTTATTTGAAAAAATGCTCACATTGAACTTCATTAGATCTTGACCACATCTATACTTTGCTAGATGAACTTGGTTACTGCTAAATGATTGGCTATTAACCTTGGCATGCAGTTGAACCAAAAGATTTCTGTTGGTTTTTCGCTTGGTTTTTGGATGGTCAGATATGTGTGTGTAAACTCATTTGCTGAGTGCACTGATTCTTACGGTGATCCTGATCTCTGAATGTCTGTTACACACATGCACACACATATATACAGTACAAAACCTATTTTTTTCTTCAGCATTGTCCTCTAATCTCTTATAATGGCCCAGTAAAGAGCACTGGCCCTGATGGCTTAAACCCCCGTTCTCTCTAATTCTCAATCTTATGTGATTAATGCAGAGTTCTGTGGAAAGAGTCCAAAAGCAAGTGGACAAAAGCACACTTTAGTGGGCTTACAATGGATCTGAAATGATTTTAAATCAGCTTGTGTTTTCAAGGGAAAGGAAAACAACGTATTGGAGTTTATGAAAATGCCAGCACTTCCATGATTTACATGACCTTCCATCTCTGTAAACGGACTAAAACCTTTTATCCTTGTCTTTATAAAATGCTTAAGCAAACTGACATGGTAACACAATGTTTGTTAACTAACAGAAGAACACTTGAACAATTGAATGGTAAAGATTACAGCAAATAATAATCACTAATTATATAACTGCTATTATCAATATTAGTCTATAATAATAATAGTAATAATACAATTTTTGGGGTAATCATATTTTCTTTTAAGTAGAAATGGCTGGTCAGTTCTGAACAAGGACTACAAAACTATTACAACCAAATTGTGTTGCATTGTAGTATATTGGCTGTTGTATTTTTCTTTCTTGTAAACATCATAAAAATGCTAGTCTTCATTTCCTACTGGCAGACAGAGTTGATTTGCTTTTTGCTTGATTTGCTTAGATGAGGATTATCTGAGCTGAGCTTCTCACAGAGCTCCTTTATGTAGCTGCTCACGGGGTAGACATGTGTTAATGTGAGAGCTTTGAGGGACTAAATTGTAATTATGGATCAGCGGGAGCAGATTTTTCTGGTTTTCTATTTCTCTTTAATTTACCAGTCAATCTGTTTTAGGAAGCTCATCTGAGGACATACTGGTTATGTCTCTGTGGGCAGTCAAGTCACCTTTGTTTTAATAACCGCTTCAGAGAGATCAACAGTAAAATATTTATATTTTTATATTAACTGCATCTATACATTTTGTGAATTGGTATGTTTGGTGGGCGCTCAAAGAATAATTGGTGTAACATTGAAAATGTGGTGCTTCATTCCGCTGTGGCGACTCCTGATAAATAAGGGACTATTCATTCATTTTCTTTTCAGCTCAGTCCCTTTATTAATCTGGGGTCGCCACAGCGGAATGAACCGCCAACTTATCCAGCACATGTTTTACGCAGCGGATGCCCTTCCAGCCGCAACCCATCTCTGGGAAACATACACACTCCTTCACACTCATACACTATGGACAATTTAGCTTACCCAATTCACCTGTACCGCATGTCTTTGAACAGTGGGGGAAACCAGAGCCCCTCGGAGGAAACGGCAACTTGACCCAGCCGAGGCTCGAACCAGTGACCTTCTTGCTGTGAGGCGACAGCACTACTTATTGAGCCACTGCATCACCTAATAAGGGACTAAGCAGAAGGAAAATTAATGAACATTGAAAATGTAGCACAGTGTATGGGTCTTTGTACTGAACTTTGTGGTACTCCCACAGGGTCGTTGCCAGCTTGGTGAAAGGGGTGGGGTTTTTTTTCTCAAAATTTGACCTTTTTGCAGTTATACACCTTATTTTTTTTTATTTAATTATGAAATTTAAATGCACATTAAGCACTAATTTTAGCTGGATTAGCTTGTCGGATGGTCATCATAACCACACTTTTTGATGTACCAAAAATATTTCCTAAATTGAAAATAAAAATATATGAAAAAACACTTATTTTTAAAATGCAATTTTTTACATCATATATCATTAAAATAGTTTGTTTTAAATTAAAAACAAGCTTATTGTCATTATAAGGCAAATAACAAACTGGCCAGCACATTGAACTTTTCTCAGTCAGAATTTGGCCATTTGAATTATAATAATAAATAATAACAATAATGTAGAGCTTCACAATTTTTCTAACCTCTCTTGTAAAAAAGGTATATTTGAAAATTCATGGATAACAACTATTGTATTTAAATTTATTTTAATTTGGTGGGTTTTCGATTGATTATTTTCACAATTAATGATGGCATAGCACTCAAAATAGGACAAAAGAGCTCACATGAGACAAATTCTGGACCTTTCTCAGTGAGGGGTGGATCTTTCGAACCACTCAAACCCCCTTTGGTTACGGGCCTGTTCCAATAAGCATGATTTGAAGTGCCATTGCATTTTGACCAATGGCAAGATCATCTTCAAACCTATTCAAGAGAATGTTGTAGTTGATAATAACAAAAGCAAAACTAAGGTCCAGTAACACTCACAGAGAGATGAAAACAGCCAATCATTATTAACTCTAATGTGAATTATTTCAGTAAACCCTCACTGGAATCCCTTACAAATACTATTTTTTCTATCTGTAATACAGTTATTCTCCAAAATATTTGTTTTATTTTTACTTTTATTTTATTGGACCAACTAATGTGCAAATTCACCTTTGTAAATTAACATACATGTTTCTATGACCAAACCTTTTAGGATTTACGAGAAATGAAGCTCTAAAATGTTAAAATCCAAAGATGTCAAAAGCTGACGCCAGATGTCTGAACACAAATCTCACATGTACTTGGGACAGAGCCAGATTATGTTTCAGCGATACTGCTCTTTGTGAATGAGAGCACTTATGCTTTATTTGATTTCAGTATGGGGTTATTTTTGCTATGGCGCTTCTACAATAACAATTGTGTAGATCATCTTTCTCAAACAGTTACTTATTTACTGTTTCCAAAGTCATAATTTAATAGCAAGACTTTAGTATCTTTCATATTGACTCCATCTTTCCCTAGTTTACCTCAACAAACATCATTAAGAAGAGGTGTAGAGGACTATTGGGTGAGATTAGCATGTTGACCAATAGAACAGATTAGAGAACCCCTTGGTCTCAGACTGGGCTTTAGTTTGTGTTGTTCCAGTGTATCGGTCATGAGGTTCGAGCAGGATTATCTTCAGCACTAGTCATGGGACTCTGAGACCGAGGTCCAGACACGTGGTCAAGGGCAAAATAAAGACCACTGCACCATAAATGAAGGCCACTGGCTTTTAAAGCAGGCTGGAGGAAGACTTCATGACAAGCCTGGCTTTAAGTAAGCCTTTGGTCTCTCTTTTTAACTTCAAGGGTAAGTTCTAGAGTAGTATATCTGTACTACAACCTGTTTGCCAAACTTTGCTTTGCTGAGAGCTTGTTCTGTTATAGACATATTTCTAGCATTCACAATAGGATTTCGGTCTCTGAAATAGTTTTTTTCAATGATGTAATTAGCAGTTTTTTGGCATATTTCTGTAAGTATTCTTGTATTAAACAAACAACATTAGGCTGATTATCTAATATGTGCTATTTTTATGTTTCAAATATTACTGTGATAAATACCATATGCAATTAAAAAGGTTTACATTTATTTATAGAAAAAAGATTGTGAGTGGAAAAGCACTATTATATATGTACTGTATATGGCTGTGCACTGACCTAGAAGAACTGTTTTCATAATTTTATATGACTTAAGGGATTTCATTTACCTAGAGTGCTTTACAGCTAACATTCACCCTAGCTCACGCTAGATATACTTTATGCACACTATCTATCTATCTATCTATCTATCTATCTATCTATCTATCTATCTATCTATCTATCTATCTATCTATCTATCTATCTATCTATCTATCTATCTATCTATCTATCTATCTATCTATCTATCTATCTATCTATCTATCAATCTATCTATCTATCTATCATCTATCTATCTATCATCTATCTATCTGTATATGTGTGTGCGTGTAAACATTATTGCTGTGATTTTATTTTCTTCCTCGTCAGTAGTCAGAAATATGTTGAACACATAAGCCACAGAACAGCTTGTTCATTTTTGTAGCTACTGAAATGGATTACAAAAGAGATTAAAGCATAGGTATTAGGTTGAAATGGCATTTCCATCTGAAATAAGTGAGAACGAATATACTAAATTTTCCTGTTTTGTGTCTTGCAGGCTCAAAGGGCATGGATTGAAAGGACATTTCTAAAAAGAGAGTGCAATCATATATTCCCCAGCAAAGAGCCCAACAAGTCAGTAGCAATGTTTTTATTGTATTATTTATACTCCTGAGGTATGAATAATTTTGGGATTGACTGCGTATATATAGATAATTACTAAAACTATAATCACTGAAAGACATTCTGGATGACAAACAACATTCTTTTAGATTAAAACATAATATGCTTTTTACAGTTTTTCTCAGTGGCTTTGGTGCATTTCTCACAACACTATTTACATTTGCACAACAGTTCATGCATTTCTCAAAACAATTAGTACAAACTGCAAAACCTATTTGATAACCTGCAAAAGCGCGTCACTTGCTCAAAATGGAGAGCTCATTCCTCAAAAGCAAGTATTGATGTCAATGAAAGTGTCAGTGTCATCAAAATGAAAAGTCCTGCCACCATTGTTTATGAGCAATATAGTTAAATGGCTTTGTCATGTTTTCATTATGACAGTTTTTTTCAATGCAATAAGATCAGATTTTGGTGACACTTCCTGAAAATGCTCAAGACAGCACTATACAGTATATACTATTTGCACAGCCATTTGAAAACTACAGTAAAGTTAGACATCACTGTATTTAGTGAGGTATCTGAGTACAAGACACTGAATATGTATGTTTCACATGTTTACTGCATTTGCTCTTTACAATTCTAATTTATTCACAGCATTGTGCAAAAGAATAAACACACCCTTATTTACAACAAACATAAACTTCCTTTGGGTAGAGCTGTGCACAACTGTAAACAATATTGCAGTACATATTGGAACTGAACCTACAACATACACAGGTCTGTAAATAATTCATGAAATTGTTTACTTTAGATGATTTTAAAAATGTTTATAAAATTAGCTTGTCAGATTTTGACAACTAGTTCAACATTTTTGTATGTAATGACTCAAGTAATGAAATGAGGACTATTAGCTTTATATGGAATGACTATTCAGCATCCACAAGTTTAGTTCATTTTGACTGACATGACAGAAGCAAATGATAATGTTACAAACAGCAGAGAGTTGTATGAAAGCAATTGATGCATGTCCAAAAGCATTTGCAATTTGTTGGAAGGAATGAGAAACTGCTACTATGATGTGCACAAATGACTAAATGTTTTGAGAAATGCATGAACTGTTGTGCAAATGTAAATAGTGTTGAGAGAAATGCACCAAAGCGACTGAGAAAAACTGTAAACTACACTCAAAAATGACATTTGCTGTTTGTTCAAACTACTTATTTAGAATAAGCTGAAACAACACAATTTAATCTAATTCTTTCATGTTGATTGCCCTTAAATTTGAAAAACTAATATGTTAACCTAATTCCTTTCTTTTGTCCTAACACAAATCAATTGTGTGAAACCCAACATTTTTTACAGTGTATAAACATTCTTGATCAATCTGCATTAAAGAAAAAGTTTACTTAAACCATTTAACCCCTTCATAATGTATAACTTTTTATATTTTTGAGCATGAAACTTCCCCTTTTACCACAGTAAAGCCCAAAGTGTTTTTTCCCCAATGATACCTGATTTGTGTTTGTAGCTTACTGGAGTCAATAACTGTTACTATTTAAAGTTAGGTAGGTGTAAATCCCCAAAAGTGAGTGCTGGCTAACATGCGATGGTGGTTAATAGTGCTTTTTCCTTCTGTGCTAACTCTGTTAGATGCTGTTGCGGTCAGCTATTTAACCAACATGTGGCTATTCTTCCCGGTTCCACCAATAAGAATGCGGAAGAAGGTCAGGGGGTGCAGATTGAGCCCCCACAAGAGAAATGGTCGGTTGCGAAGCACACACAAGCCATGCCCACTGATTCATATGGCATCATTGAGTTCCAGGGAGGAGGTCATATCAACAAGGCCATGGTATGTTTTTCAGATGTTTTTCAGATAAACATGCAATTCAATTGTTTTTCATTGCAAGTAAAGTTGTTAGTGTACTTGTCATCATGTAGTGGAATCATGTCTTAGCATTTGATCAATTAAAATCTTATCATTGCTTTCTTCCTTGTTATTAGTATATCCGTGTGTCCTATGATACGAAACCGGATAACCTTCTGCATCTGATGGTGAAAGACTGGCAATTAGAGCTGCCCACCCTGCTGATCTCTGTGCACGGCGGCCTGCAGAACTTTGACCTGCAGCCCAAACTCAAGCAAGTGTTCGGAAAGGGTCTGATAAAAGCAGCGGTCACCACTGGGGCCTGGATTTTCACCGGGGGAGTAAGTACAGGTGGGTGATTTGACTATTCAAACCGTCAGTAATCCTCTTATTTGTGTATCCCATTAGAATCTGTCTGAATAATTGACTGTTCATGCTGTGTATCAAAACTCTTCAAACCCGATTTGTTTGCCTTGTAGTGATATTTTTTTGACATCTTGGTTTCTTGTGCTAATATGGGTATTGATTACACTTACATTGGTTACCATGACAGCAACATTGTGTTGGCAACAACATCAGCAATTAACAATATGACAACAGGTTGCCATTGCACTGCAATATAATGCTTCATCAGGCAGCAGCTTTATGAGGGACATGATGACCCATATTGTGAATTTGGGCTTTCATTTTAAAGTGAACATACGCCAGTGAGCAGTGAGAACTAGGCATGGGACAATAACCGTTTTCAAGGTTTAACGCAGTTTAGAAAGTCAAGGTTTTAAAACCGCCAACATTTGCTGTTATACCATTCCAACAGTATCTCCAGCAGAAAAGGGCCCTCCATATCAAAATCTACTGTTCCGAAATATATTAAATGTTTCTTAGAATAAAATATATTGTGTTCAATGAGGGAAAAAGTTTTTTTTTTTTTTACCCAGACATTTAAAAAGAACATTTTTAAACCTCATAAAAAAGAGCAGTAATCACAATACCGTTAAACCATGATATATTTTATCCAAGTTTATTATACTGTCAGAATCTTTTACCGGCCCATCCCTAGTGAGAATATACACACACAAAGCAGTAGGCAGCCATTTGCTGTGGTGCTTGGGAGAAATTGTATGATCAGTGCCTTGATTAGGGTCTCCTCACTGTCATGAGTACTGAAGATGAAAGCAATGTTGAGCATGTAAACCTACTCTCCAGGCCTCAAAAGCAACACTAGTCACTGGCGCTAGAAGCTGCGGTCTTTAGCATCCTTGTTGGCGTGCCTACCTCCCAAGCCAGAAATGCTGGTGAGAGTACGTATAACATTTACCCCCATGAACCTCTGGTTGGGTTTCAGCACCTACATAATCTATCCAGTTCTACTTGCCCTGCTTAAAGAAGGATGGATATCGCAACAATAAAACCTTGTTTCTGTGAAAAAAGGCTAATGGAGATTTTCAGTAAATTAAAGGAATAGTTAACTCAAACTTTATCACCATTAACTCAAACTGAAGTGGTTCTAAACTTTGATGAATTCCTTTTTAATATTGAACACAAAGCAATATATTAGTTCTAGAGAATGTGTAAAGAATGTTCTAGCTATGGTCATCCATAGAAGAAAACAAAAACACCATGGAAGTCCGTGTCTGTTGCTTTCCAACAGTATTCAAAATATTTTATTTTATGTTCAGCAGAAGAATGGGTAACACTTTACAATAACAGTACATGAATATTGATGTATTAAAATGTAAACTAAACTTTATTATGAACTACTGACAAGTTAATGCATGTGCTAATCATGAACTAACTTTAACTACAACATGAGTCACATGAGTTCATGTGTGAATAACGGCTACCTTTATTACTTGTTAGTACATGATTGTTTGTTAATTAATGTATTAATTAGCACATGTGTTTGTGCTTAAACCATCATGAAATCATGATATGTTAATGTATAATTTTTTGTGACTTTACTTGGAGGGGCACATCATCATTAACCCATTATTAACTGCTTACGAACTCCTTATGCACGTCTGTCTAGTGCAGGGGTGGGCAAACTCGGTCCTGGAGGGCCAGTGTTCTGCACAGTTTTGCTCCAACACTAATCAAACACACCTGAACATGCTAATCAGTGTCTTCAAGATCACTAGAAATCTACAAGCAGGTGTGTTGGATTAGAGTTGGAGCTAAACTGTGCAGGACATCGGCCCTCCAGGACCGAGTTTGCCCACCCCTGGTCTAGTGTGTTTACACGGAATAACCATAGAAAAGTGTTCTGTCAACATCAACGTGAACAGTTTAAACACAGGAGTTCATGAGTAGTTAAAGATGGGTCAATGATGATGTGATCCTCTAAGTAAAGTCATGACCAGGCCCACACGGAATCTGCGTGCGCAGATTTTCCGCAGATTTCCGCAGATTTTTAGCCCATCATTAATTCTGTTTATTTACTTAAACTTAACTATTTACAGTTAATCTAATTGGATTTGCATTTTAAACATTAAATACAAGTTAAAAAGATATTATTTTTTATTTAACATATTAAGGTTTTAGTTATGATACTCCCAAAATAATTCCGCAGAAATCTGCAGATTTTTACCAAAATTCTCTGCAGAAATAGCAAAAAACATCCGCAGATTCCCTCTGGCCCTGGTCATGACATAATTATGCATTAACAGCTTGTGACTTCATGTTGGTTACATTTAGCTTAAACCTAAATGTTAATTAACATTAATTAATTGACATTAATTAACAACATGTACTAACAAGTACAAATTAAGGTAGCCGTTATTCACACATGAACTCTTGTAACACATGTTGTAGTTAAAGTTAGTTCATGATTAGTGCATGCATTAACTCATCATTAGTTCATAATGAAGTAATGTTTAGTTTACATATTAACACATCATTATTCATGTACTGTTATTGTAAAGTGTTACCCAAGTGGGAAAATTATGACAGAATTTTCATTTTTGGGGGGGTGAACGATCCTTTTTAATGTAGCTTGAAATTGATTGCTAAAATTGTTTCATTTTAAATATTACAGGGTTTTGGTCAGTCTGAACAAGACTTCAAAGAAGTGTAATTAAAATAAGAAAGGACCAGGTCCTAACTTGCATAATTTAAGTGGTCATCTGTTCCCATATCAGCTGCTAAATCATTTGCTTTCCTGTTGAGTAATAAACTCCGTATGACCCCCCCCCCCGCATGACAGACTAAGGATTTTACATTTAATTTCTCGTTTTACATTTAAAAGGAGTGATTCGCCATGTAGGAGACGCATTGAAGGACCACTCCTCTAAGTCTCGTGGGAAGGTGTGCGCCATCGGAATCGCACCATGGGGTATCGTGGAAAATAAAGAGGATCTGATTGGACGAGATGTAAGTCGTATTCAGAATTAATATGATTTTGTTTGTTGACGTTCGATGATGCACCAGACACCATATCAGCACTCCATGTTTCTGGAAAAACTTCATGCAATTCTTAAAAGCACTTTACACAGGTGATTGTGCTTGACAAACCACCTGTAAGAGACGCACTCTTCTCCTCTCCATATGCACCAGACACCTTTTTATAAGCACCCCGTATTTTTTTCCATTAAAAAAAAAAAAAAGACTTGGTTATAGCAGTGTTTCTCAACCACGTTCCTGGAGGACCACCAGCTCTGTACATTTTCCATGTCTCCTTAACCAAACAATTCAGATCGCCAGCTCATTAGCAGAGACTAAAAGACCTGCAATGGGTGTGACAGACAAAGGGGACATCTAAGAATTTATACACTGTACTTCTACTCTTTCATGGTTTGAAGTGCTTCTTTTATCCTCACTGGTAAATCGCTTTGGATAAAAGTGTCTGCTAAATTAGTAAATGTTTGAGTAATTCTATCTGTTTGTGCATTTATCAGGTGACACGACCCTACCAAACCATGTCCAACCCTCTCAGCAAACTTTCCGTGCTTAACAACAGCCATTCTCACTTCATTCTGGCTGACAACGGCACTCATGGAAAGTATGGTGCCGAGGTGCGTCTGCGCAGGCAGCTGGAGAAACACATCTCTCTGCAGAAGATCAACACGCGTAAGTCAATTCAGAGAACAACCACTAGTAACTAAAAAAAGGGAAACAAACACTGTTGGAGTTCATCAGTGTTGCTCTAGTGATGGAAAGCCCAGTTTTGTGACCTCCTGGGTTTCCCTTTGTCATCCTATGCCTGCAGTTCCTGATGAGGCTGGGACAGCAAAGGGAGGTTCAGATGTCGACCTGTACTACAGTCAAAACAACCATCTTAATATTGCTTAAACGCATCTATTCATGTTGGATCACTACTTCTTTTGTGCTTTGTTGTACATGAGTTTGTTTGATGTCTGTTTGGACAGGTCTGGGTCAGGGGGTCCCTTTGGTGTGTCTGATACTCGAAGGCGGGCCGAATGTAATCTCCATTGTGCTGGAGAGTCTGCGAGAGGATCCTCCCGTGCCTGTGGTGGTGTGTGACGGCAGTGGGCGAGCATCAGATATCATTTCATTTGCTCACAAATACTCAGAGGAGGACGGGTGAGGAAAATATTAGTCATAATTCAAGTGATTTAATGAATCTTAAAGGGTCACGAAACACCAAAACACTTTTTTTGAGCTGTTGACAGTCATATCTGTGTCCCATGTTGCTATAAACACTATTAGGACACATATATTGCACTAAAAAGTGAAAATTAGGTTGTTTTTGCGTTATTTCGAGCAAATTCGTTCTTCCGGTTAAAAACTAATTTTTGAAGCTGCGTCACGGCGATTAGATACTTGTATGTATTCCAGCGTGGAGACTGGATGTCTGTACCTGCGAGTGCATTGTGACGTCTCTGAGTGTGCAACATTAATTCATGAGAAAGACTTGGCTCAAACCAATCAGCGCGCTCTGTTGTGTATGCAGTGCAACTTCATTAATATGCATGATAGCTTCGAAGACGAAGAAAGTTTTTACCTGTTACAGTGTTCAGATGGCAGAAAGACGCCACGTTGTGTTGCCAAAACAAGTGGAAGAAGAAGAATTTGGAGACACGGGTCGTCAGTGTTGCGTTTAATAATGTGCTGCAACGAAGGTTTTGTTTTAATTTCCCCGCTATGAGAGCGCAGCTGGACTCACATGTGGATTACAGTGAATATGCGTTTGTAAGGAACATTTTTTACTCTAGAGCTTTTCGCATCTGGAAATGATGAAATCCGGATTTGACACTCGCCTCCTTTTAAAAAAGACGTGGCTCCAGTTGCTTGATTGTCCTGTCTCCACAGATTTGGTAAGTAAGCGATCAGTGCCCTTTGTTTGTTCATTCAGATGGCAAAGTTAGTTCGTATTGTCATACTCTTTCAGTTTTTAAAGACATACCTTAGTCAAAATGATTTAGTTACTAAGTTTACAGTATGTTAATATCACTGCAATATTACAATATTATAGACTGAAAGATCCGCTGTAAATGCTGCTCTCTGAATTTAAACATGTAAACACCTTAAACTATTACCAGCATGTAGGATTTTCGCCACATTTTGTGACAGAATAGTCTATACACACACGGCTTTCTGATGATATGTTACCTACTGAGTGCATCTAAGTTACGGAGAAATGCAGAGGTTTTTTTTCTCCCATTCGCCGTACGGTATCAAACATTCCATTTTAAAACTCCACTCTTCAGCAGTTCATCCTTGCATCTAATATCTCATTTGTCACGGGGATCATGCATGAAATGTTCCTGAATGAAAGTGAAAGTGCTGAACTGCAGTTAAAGTCGACAAATTAAGAATTTGGCAAATAATTCAATTACTGATGTCCATGTAAACACAGTCACTGTCTTTCTCCCCTGCGTCTGTGTGTTTGTTTTGCCTCTGTGAAAATCAGCGCATGCCCAAATGGAAACTCCCATTTTTATGCAAAATCTTCCCTCTTTCCCTCCCCCGACACTCCCACCTAAACCAAGCTGGACACACCCACTTCCTGACTTTTTCCAAACTAGAGGTGTGAAAACACTCTGCTGAGATAGGGGGGTTTCGTGACCCTTTAAAGGTACATTTTTGGAAATGCTTGTTTTTAAAGTAGAACAAAACAGAAATGTTGTTCTTACTGACAGACTTTTTTTTTCTTAACCTTTTATCTCTAGATTTAAAAGTGCTTGTTATTTTGCAGGTTGGTTAATGACAGTGTTAGAGACCAGCTTCTAGTAACCATACAGAAGACGTTTAACTATAACCGTAATCAAGCACAGCAGATTTATCTCATGGTGATGGAGTGCATGAAGAAAAGAGAGCTGGTAAGTAAAAAAGAGAGAAGTGCAATAAAGAAACCCATGTTCCTGATTGTTACACTATTTTACATGTGGTGTATATTTATGAGAAACATTGGTTTGATTGTGCCATACAAATGTGATAATAAACATGATTCATGATCATTCATTTGGTCTCATTTTTTCATTATTATTCTCTTATTCATATTCTTTTTTTTCATGTCATGAATTTCAAAACATCCATCTCACAACTTTTCATTCTGTTTCCATGTCATTGCATTGAATATTATTGTCCTCCATGAACATATAGACATGGAATGAAAAGTTCCTTGAGACTCTGAGGCATGTGTAAAGCACATGTTTTAACTATGAGAATGCATAAAACTTTAATAAAATGTTTTTTGCATCTTGACTGTACTGTGTGGTAATTTATCATAACTGGGGTGACACGGTGGCTCTGTGGTTAGTACTGTCGCCTCACAGCAAGAAGGTCGCTGGTTCGAGCCCCGGTCGGGTCAGTTGGCACTTCTGTATGGAGTTTTATGTTCTTCCCGTGTTCACATGGGTTTCCCCCGAGTGTTCCGGTATGGCAATAGTGTATGTGTGTGAATGAGAGTGTACGGGTGTTTCCCAGTACTGGGTTGCAGCTGGAAGGGCATTCGCTGTGTAAAACATATGCTGGATAAGTTGGTGGTTCATTCAGCTGTGGCGACCCCTGATGAATAAAGAGACTAAGCTGAAGGAAAATGAATGAATTATCATAACTGTTTTGATGTTT
This sequence comes from Danio kyathit, assembly GCA_903798195.1. Classification (NCBI taxonomy): domain Eukaryota; kingdom Metazoa; phylum Chordata; class Actinopteri; order Cypriniformes; family Danionidae; genus Danio; species Danio kyathit. The sequence continues at coordinate 35,271,977 of LR812525.1, read as the reverse complement.
AAGATATTAGGATAATGTTAAAAATACTGTCCAATATCCATGTTTTAAATGTTCATCTGTAGAGTTGTCATCCCATTGATCAATCATTACAAGTCAAGGAGTCTGTGACAATGGTGAAAAATAAATGAATGGCTTCTGAAGATTATGCTTTGCCATTAGAAGAATAATATATATATTAAAATATAAAGCAGGTATTTTAAATATACAGTAGCAGCTTTATATTTTTCTGATCCCAAACCTTTGCATATTAGTGTAATTGTAGAAATGTTTTATTTAGTATACTATGTTTTTACATGCATCCCACACAATGTTTACCTTTTGTGCTGAAACAGATCACAGTCTTTCGCACGGCATCAGAAGGTCAGCAGGATATTGAGATGGCCATCTTAACGGCTCTGCTGAAAGGTGAATTCATGTTCAGACCACAGTCACAGTTTACAATAGCACTGACCCTGAACATCCATGAGACATCCTGGAAAATGATTTATTTCATATTAGAATATTACTATTGTTAATATTCATATTTTCCAAAATATATTGTTCATCTTGCTATTTTTCTCTAACATTCTTAAACATTTAGTTTTGACATTTTAAAAGAAAATGTACCCAAAAAAGACATCTCTGTCATCATTTACTCACTCCTGACTTGTTCCAAACCAGTTTGAGTTTTTTCCGTTCTGTTGAACATAAAAGAAGATAATTTGAAAAATGTTGGAATCTTGTAA